>JALDNG010000041.1:1425000-1885000 GCA_024349245.1 Neodontobutis hainanensis
ATAACAACAGACTTATATAAATATGTATTTTGTCTATGAGTTGGAAAAAGATCTTCCAAAATAATGAAAACTGTAGTGTAAAACCATTTTAAAACATTTGCTTAAATAATTACAAAGATTTTTTTTTTTCCTTTTTTTCCCTGAAGTCAATAATACCCTTGAGATTTTTACAGAAGTGAATATTATTATAATTTTTGTCTTTACATTCTATTTCACATTTAATACTGTAAGAAGTTTTTCTCACTACTTCCATCTATAAAAGAAACGAGGGCTAATTTATAAATCGACTGGTTGTAAACTGCAAATCACATTGTGCTACTCTCAGCTGAAAACAAGTTTAATGAGCTGCTGTATTATTCATAAAATATATGCTAATCATCCCTGCATAGTAGAACATTTTTAAACCACCAGGGCTGAGCAAGTGAATGTGGATACTGGATTTCCAACGTAGAAATAAATAAACATACCCTAAAGTCATTAAGTCTATTCTAAAGCAGCAGTCCATTTTGCCACATGCTTTTGATGTGTATTGTGTCATTATGCATCATATTTGTGATAACTCTTGAGTATTGTCACGTTGTAAAATGCATTTTATTACCATACATTACCTAAAAATTCAAAGAAGTTATAAGGAACCGGCTTAAACTGAGCTAAAATGTATACTGCTGTTTCAATCTAAACACAGCTTTTTTTTCTGAAGAGTTGCATGTGTTGACATTTCCTAATTGCAAAAACAAGTTTAAATGTCATATCCCCGACTATTTTTGGGGATAGAACTAAAAATAACTGCAGTTATTCTAAATATCTTCAGAACTGTTGTAGCAGCCAAGTTTATATTTGTATTCCTCGCTGAAATGCATGTGGGATTATTGGCAGCATCTTTTTTAAAGAATTAAGGCTCACTTGGAAGATGCAGCAAACAAGTTTTCAAACCTATATGATCTATTGGAATTTGGCATAATGCATACGAAATAGCTCTTAACATTTCATAAATCCATTTGTTGCTTCAACTGCAAGGTAGGGTAAATATTTATAAAAAAAATCATAGTTTGAGTTTTTACATTTACGTATTAATGCCACTTGATTTGTTACTAATGTCTTGGTCTCAGTGTTGCCCTTGGAGATTTCTATAAGTACTGTATACTAACTCTGCTCTTACTGTGATGCTGCAACATTTACATGGACATGATGTCCTTTTAAAGATACCATTCAGTCACTTTAGACTGGTTTAGTAATGCATGTCCTTGGACTGTGAGGAACACAGGGAGAAGGACTCCAGGAAGGCTGGGACTGACCTACAGTAAAGCACACAACTATTGGTCCTTCTTCCAGGATTGCTAATCAACTACCCACCATGTGTTAGATTTTCAGTGTCCCTTATTTTGAGAACTGTGGAACTGAATTCAACTTCATTGCTACTATGCTTTATTGTTTCCTTCCAGGAGGCCAGTATTTTCTCCCTGAATCTAACCAGCGCAAAGCCCATGAATCTTATCCTAAAATCTGCAGACCCGGCTTATGGGCTATACAACCTCAACAAGGACGTTAACATTTATGTAAGTACTGCCTATTTGTTGTTTTATATCAGCATTGTTTACATCAAGTATTTTCTGAAAACTGAATGAGAGGATGTGTGTAGACCATTAGCTAAGAAGAAAAATAAAACGTGGGGAAAGCCATCTTATTTATGTAACATAGTCTGTGTATAACATACATCAGTCCCCCAACATACAAAGAATGATTAAATAATTATTGATTATTCATGAAACCCCAGAAGACGGGCCTCTGAGTAAATGTTTTTCTGTAATGTATAATATCCAGCTTCTCCAGATGGGCTATGCTCTTGTCTCGTGCCAGCTGTGTAGCGTACAGTCAAACTGTGACAGCTGTGCTGCTCTCTGGGCCTGTTTGAAGAGACAGTGAACCATGCTGCTTTTCTTTAGATATTCCCCAGAGTGTGCACAGCATGAGACAGTTTGTGTCTTGTGTTTTTATGATTCATGCAATAAACTTTTTAGCTGATGTAGCTGGCAACAAGAAGGGCTGATGGCATCTGGTGTAAAATTTATGCTCTAATAAAATTAAAGAAATTTATACTGGTGTTGGATTATATCTGTGAATTAAACTCAGGACAATACAACCTTGTACAGACACTAGACCTGAATTTAATAAAGGAATAACACGTTTTGTAGTGTCACTGCACTGTTGTGTGTATTACAAGCACATAGTTTAATTCAACTTTAAGTACCTGTCAATTCTTCCAAAAATTAGTGAAATTTGTATATTTTATAACATATATTTATGTAATGTTAAAATATTACTGCCTGGGAAAATACACAAGACCTAAGGGTGAACTGCTCAGAATGCAGTGCTCCTTTAGAACTATGGTTTCCAGAGTTTTCTCACAAACATGAAGACATTGCCTTTAAAGCACTATCTGTCTCAAAAGACCCACAGCGAGATAATGTACACTGTTTAGTATCAGATGAAGATGAAAAGCTTCACTGTAAAAGCTGCTATGTTCTTGAAATGTTGCCATGAGTTAACAAACAATCCCCAGTTCTCATGGACACATTATCTTTTTTTTATTACTTCTGGCTTCTTTTGTGCTTTACATTCCCAACTTTTTGTCACAGTCAAACAATAATGCTGACGAGATGTGTCCAGACATGTCACTAGTTAGGGATCTGCTGACAGTAGTGTGATACTGCATCCTGTACGGCATCCAACTGGGGGGTCTGGCCAGCTTTGGCTGTGACTGCAGGATGTTTTCGTGGGATGAGCAGCATCGCTGGGGGATAATAGTACTTTACTGCAGATTGCAGAGTAAGAGAAAGAGCATCTGTTTTGTGTCAGAGAAAACACGTCACTGGCCTGACAGCTTGGCTCAGTGTCACAATCCCAGCTTTTGTCAGCCTTCCGCTGACAGGAACATGAGATATCGTTTCTACTTATTTATTTTTTTAAATAAACAACAGCATAGAAAATTGTCTCGAAAGTATAGTAACTTTATAGCAAACTTTTACATTTATCTTTATCATTTAACTGCTCTTACAGGGGTCAACTAATCCTCCTTTGTGTGTTTTGTGCTCCCTCAGCTTACTGACACTTTTCATAGAGTGTTTATGTGCAAGAATTTTAACAGTGAGTCTTATAAGATACTGTACCCGAGAGTCTATTATAAACAAGTCTGAACTGTTATCATTTGGTGTAGATACTTGAGTTCCTTTTACTCTTTCCATTTTAGGTCTATTTTGTTTCTATGCTTCCATTTGTTTGCTTCTTTTTCTTTCTTTTTTTCTATTTTTATCCAACATCAATCAAACATTTATTCAGAAAGACCAGAGATTCCCCAATGCTTATTTGGGGTTTACAGTTTCTTTTTCTCTCAGTGTTTGATACAAATACACTAATACCAATGACATCCAGATGAAGAGGGTTTTATTTTTCTAAAACAAATGTGACTCATTCAGTACAAAATCATCATATCATGTTCAGAGATCTGTACATCAATTAAAACAATGCAACGCATTTGCTGTCAGGTGTTTCTATTCACCAAGAAATCTGTGTATTGTATTTCTATTTTCAAATAGAGTTATTTGCTAATTAAAACCAGCCTACTTTCTAACACAGGCTAAATTTAAGGTTGGGCATCTCTAGATATAGTGGAAATGGACATAAACACAGAGGGAACACAACACTTCCACTTTGACAATGACACATATTTTTACACCCAACATTCCCACAGCAGCGGCCGGCAGGCACCACTTGGGGTTTTTTAGTGCCTTGCTTCTGAACAAGGAAGTCATTACATCAACTTCCGGAAACTTCAGACTTTGTAAAGAAACAGTGAAGCTCTTGCATTATTATTATTGACCCCACGAGAATGTGAAAAATAAATCATATTTGAACTATTGAGTCCAGGAATGAACTTGTGAACGTTGTGTTTTACGCTAGAAGCTCTTCCAGTTTATGATTAGAAGAGTAAATTTGTGACGATTCCTAAAAGTTTATTATTCATCATCTCCACTGATTAAGGTTAATATAGCTCAGTTTCTCTCCCCTCCCATGTATTCTTGTTCAACCTCATGTAATGTAAACTCTATTATTTCCCAGTGGCCCAGACAAGGAAACAGCAGTGTCTAGTCGCTGCAATGATGTATATATTTATACCTTGTATGGAGCCAGATTCCAGCCGACTGTGGTGACGCACAAAGCTAAAAAAGGTCCCATTTCCTGGCCCCGCTCAGGAAGCAAAGGAAAGACCTTGGCTCCAACAGAGTTGTGCAACTGTACTGGTGGACACTTAACCATAATAAACATTTCTTTTTAGCAGAATAGCGAGAGAATTGAAAAAGTAGCAGATGAGAATAGAAGCAATGGGCAAATATGTTTGTTTAAACAAATTGGTTGCTTACAGAGGGTTAAAAATGGAAAAAAAAAAAATCAGAGGCTGACTCTATGCATTTCTGGTGAAGACAATTGCAAACTGTGACTGAGTCTTTAGTCTTTTTAATGTGATTTTAATATAACTTCTGCTTTTTGCACAACTTTATAGGTTAGCAAAAATTCTACTATTAAATTAATGGGATATCAGCATCAATACAACATCTACAACGACACCTTACCCACTGAGGATGAGGAGCTGGTCAAATGGGCCACACAGAAGTTTGGGGGTGTGACTTCATTCACCACAATCCAAAACCTAGAAACAGTCACTGTAGCAGAAAAAGGTGAGGTCATTTGCTGAACCCAGACAATAGTTAAATGGTGTACAAAAGTAGAAATATTTCCAATAATATTCACATTTTAATTTTGTTAGGCTTTGTGATTACTGTGACTGTGTGGGTTTGTCTAGATTAATGTTATATATAGCATGACTTATCAAAAATGGATTTTTGCGCTTGCACTTTTCAGACCTTATAGGCATTAAAAAAAAAAAACATGCTTGTTTTTTTCAGGGGCAATACTCAATTCTTCTAAATGCATACTGAACATTGAAGATACATCAGTGAAGCACTTCCTGAATATTGGACACAAATCTGTACCCTTTAAATCCTGCTCCCCAAAGCCACTCAACACCAGGGATGAACTTCATATCATCAACCTTCCCGAGAGCGTCAGCATACGGTAAACTCAGTATAAAAACAAGCACATTCTTCTTCTTTTTTTTTTTAAATTTTGAAAAGTTGATTGGATTGTGGTGTTGCAGGAATGTGTCCCTTCACATGGACATAGCAAAGAGCAGTGTGTTCTTGAGAGGTCCTCAGGGAACTACATGGACGGTTATGAACTTACTATCAAACTTCATCAAACTAGGAGTAAGACAATTAACCCAGAATTCACAACATGATATATCACAATTATATTAGAAGGTCTAAAAGGTTTTTCTGAATGTTATTTATGGTAATCTATTGTTCATAAGTTCGGTTTCCTGCCTGAATCGCTTTGGGTTTGTTAAAATTTGTGTTGTGTATTTTACAGTCTAACAATGACATCATTCTACAAAGCTTCAGAATTTCAGCTACAGTTTCCCTGGAGAGTGACAGCGCAGAAGAAGTGCAACGAAAGGCTTTAGAGCATTTTAAAACTACAACATTCACCAGCTATACTGAAATCCGGCCTAAGGGCTCTATGATTATACTGGGACTGCAAAATAAAGGTAACAATACAACCAGGATCTTTTTTTTAATTTTATTTTTCAAATCTATACATGTAAAACACATTTTGGCTTTTAATGTCTGTTCAACATTTTTACTTTAATATAATTTCTCCTTTTATTTCCCAAAACAGTTCCAGCCACAGTCATCCCTGTTACAACCAATGCCCCACCCCAGAGGCATCTGTCCATGCAGCTGTACACCTCGCCTGATTATCGTTCTCCTCTGGATCTTAATGCAAAGGTGCAAAGCAACAGGATAATCTATGCAGAGGTAACCCATAACTCTCACCTTGTTCATTAATCACTTGATCATAGGATACGGTGATGTGGCATTGATTAGATGGTAATGCCACTCAGAGTTACTTAGAGGAGCATTTGTTGAACCAGACACACTTTGTTAGTAACTTTTATGTCAAGAAACCATCAAGTCCACCAAGTTCATTTAAGGCTATTATTGTTGTTTTTCACACCATATTTTGTCCCACTCCTAATTCTACCCCTTAGCCCTTGTTTTGTGTGTTCACAAGAGACAAAGGTGTGTAACTAATACTCATTTGGATCAAGGGGAAGGGTGTACATATTCATCTCATATTTCACTAAAATTCTTATATGTATTACATTGGTGATGCCTCTTGGAAGGAGTTGTCTTGTCTCCTGCCATTTATTTCATTCTTCACTCTTCTATCTGTGTCTTGTAGATTTCAGTGCACACCTTCGGGGACATTGTCTTGACCATAAATGTGACCAGATGCTTTCTTCGCTCCAAAGGGTCATGTCCTGTTGAGAAGGAGCTGCGCTTAAATCTTGAAGATTGCTCCATAACTTCTTGTCCCAAAAGCACAAGGCTCAGCTTTCCTTTAGATCAGCTTAAAGAATTGACATCCACCACCTGGGACTTGGAATGCTCTGTCCTACTGTGCAACAGAGAGGTAGGAACAAATATGCAACCATAGCCTTCTTAAAAACATTATTATAATGGTATCTGCCATGAAAAGAGATTTAGTATGCATCATTTAAACTCTGACACACCATTTGTTTTTGCTACTTTTTAGAAATGTGGTGATGGAGGACGGGTAAAGCGTTATCTGGAGGTTACCCAGCCATGTCTGCAGCCACCAAGTGAGTTTAAATTAAACACCAAATAGTGGATGAAACTAATGATCACTAACACATACACAGTGCTTTATGGTACGCAGCAGCTGTTTTATCCTTGTTATACATAGTTATTGCACTCTCTTACTTTAGAGGAAAAAAACTGAGCAACGAGAGTGCTGTAGAAATATATTTAAAATTAAAAATAGAAATCGTTTGGCAGACTCCAACTTGGTAGACAGCGTTGTACGTGCTTAATAAACTTGCTGAACTCACTGAAAAGTAAAACTTTCAAATTAGCCTTTTTGCCTTCAGGACCTAATTGTTAGTCTGCTGCTCGGTCAGTATGTTGTTGCTATAATTCTCATTTCTGTTGTTGCCTCTAGTGCTCAGTGAATGCTACACAGGCGGTTGTCATAGCAGTGAACTCAGGATGTGCGTTGAAGCCAGAGAGGGGGTTTGGAGCAGGGACTTGTCCTTTAGGAAGGTCTGCAGGCTGACCTTGTGGCCACAATCAGATGTAATGGCTCTCGGGAGAGCAGAGTGAGGTCCTTTGTGTTTCTGAGAGGGTCTGGCTGTGTTGCTGTCCAAATGCAGGCACTGGGCCTGGTGCTATTGTCAAAGCTTTCAATACAGTTGGGGCAAATGAAAAATATGACTTGGTTCAAAGAAATGGTCTTCAGATGAATAAAAGGATTCCTTATCTGTGCAGAAAGACATAACACTGCTGACAATCAAAAGGTGCTGAGGAGCATATAAAGAAGCCCAGTTGTTATTTCCTGCCTGTGTGTCTTTCCGCTCTTTTTAGTAGCTTTACTATTATTTATTTATTTATTTTTTTTTATAGAAGAGCTAAACTACCTGGTGCAGTGTTTCTGTTATTAAGAATCCATTGAGTAGCTAAAAAGAATTACGAGTGATACACCCTTCAGACAAAGTAGACCATGTCACATGCCTTTACTGGGCACGACTGAGTGCTCCATTCAGCAATCCATCCTGTTTAGTAGTTTTCATGGACAGATCTCCAGGGAGTCGGTGTACTGCCTGCTGTCTGTGTCCTCCTCTCCACCTGCACTAGAACGGCGTCTTCCTGCTCCTGTTTATTCAGGTTGGCTGTCAAAGCCTCACTTATACAATGACAGAAAAAAAGATGTATAAGAAGAAAGCCCGGTTCAGTTCGTCATGTTTCTGTATAACTATCAGTGGAGTCCAAACATGTTCCTTATTGATTAACATACTGGTTTGCAGTTTATGTCCTTACTGGGATGCAGTATAAGTAAATGACCACTTGATGTCCCTGTTTTAGTGTTTGAAGCTATGTTTAATTCACATATCCTTACTTTGGTTTGGTCGAGTTGTATATCTTAGGTTCCCGATTCTTAAAACGTAACATTATTACATTCATTCATAATTCATGCAGTAAAGGTAAATACATGACAGTGAGAGTGCTGGCCAGTTTTCAGCCTAAGTTACAGCTTGCATCCTTCTTGTTCTGCTTACTGTGAAGCAGGGTTTTACTGTCTGCACTCAGCATTTAGTACATAGCACCAACCAGCAGGAGGCAGAATGCAGCTGAGGCAGATTTCTTCATTTTGGAGGATCACTGTGAGAAGTGTGCCTCTTCCGTGTTTGTCCCTACATCATGTTAATTGACTGTTTTAAGGCAAAGTCATGTTGTAGCTTTTCCACACTGTTCCCTTACACCACTGTGAAATATGTGTTAACTTTGATGGAAAGTGTTCCTAGTTTTTAGAACAACATAAGTAAAGACAAATTGACCTACTGAGAGGTGTAGGCAGACTGCTTCCTCTGGCTGTGGCTTTGTTCTAGTGCCCTATGCACTATATCAGAGCTTTAGGTTTGTCTTTTTCTTCAGCTTATTTTCCCAACCATTAAAAAAGTGCATTTGAGGTCTTTCAAATGGCTTACTTTACTCATTGTATATGCATATGTTTTGTTCAAGTCTTTGCTACTGATGATGTGTCTGCATTTGTGCCTCATGCCTTTATTGTGGTAAAACATTCAATAACCGAAGACAATAACCTTAGGCTTACAGATAATGCATCATTTCAGGTAGTTTTAATTAAAGACTTTTTGTTGTGTGTCACCTCTCAAAGGGAAAGCCTCTCCATCTTAATTGGCATCTGGTGTTTTAGTTCGCCTCTTCATCTGATTAAGAGACTGGCATTGTGAAAATACAAGTATCCTTTAACTACTATACCATTATTGTCTAGAATAAAATGCAAACAGTTTAGGGTTTTGAGGAATATTGTTTTTTTTTTTAACTGAGTTTTATACCTTGTTCTTCTTTTTTTATTTCAGAATGCTTTGACTTTGGCCTGCCTGGTGTTCTGGGGATTGCATTCGGAGGATTCCTGATTGGAGTGCTACTTATTGGAGCCCTTTGGTTCATCAAAATTAAAACAGGTATACACATTATAGTCTTATAGTAAGTAGATATACAACAACTGCTACTACTACTACTATTGTGTTTTCTAGAATTCAGAAAGTCTCTTTCTTTTCAGGATACCCGTCTGTTTTAGACATGAGCTCAACTGCAGGTAAGACAGCTTTTTTCAATGCACACTACTTTTTATTTACTTGTATTAACTTTACTTATATTAATTATGATTACTGTTTTGTGTTTGACTTTTCAGGATGTCCCTGTTCAGGAGCTAAACGACAACCTGTATCCACCAACCCTTCCCCATCAGAGAACAGCAGCGCTAATGCAAGCATTGGAAGCACCCAGAGTACACCAACCAGCAGCATGGCATGAGACACTGAGTCCACAGCCACTGACAAGACACACTTCCCTTTCAAAGTCATTTAAACAGGGTCGGTGCTTTTGATTTGTCTTCAGTAATGCTTTTAACAGCAGTTTTTCCATTTGTGCCCCTATTTAAATTCTCATCTAAAAGCACGACCAATGTCTTTGACACACATGAAATGGATGTGATCTTGGAGTTTCTTATGGTGGGTCAGGGGTCTGGGTGAAGGATAACAGAAGTCTAATCAAAGGCTTCTGGCACTCACCTCCGCAGCCTCTCTGTAAAGCCAAGCATCTAGACAGGAAGTTAAAGAGGGCAAGAGAAAACAATAATAAATTGGCTCCCAGCAACAGGAAAAACAAACCATATCCCCCAAGAACTAACAGGAAATTCACCACATTCTTTCAATGAATTGTGCTTGTGTGACGGTAGCGCAGTAATAGTTAGACAGGAGGCAGACCAGTCAAAGGGCTGGCTTTGAAAAAAAAAAAAAAAAAAGAAGAAGCTATTTTCACATAAAATATGAAGGGCTTAACAGCTCATCAGTTAGGACCTCAAAACCACTAAATTAACTTCTGATTGTGACTTTGAATTTGAGGTCACTGACGACCAGCTACCTCCTTTAATCTATCAATCTGGGGCTGAGGTTTAACTTAGCTCTAGAAATCTCTGTCTTGTTCACTGTCTTTTTTTAAATTCTCTTTTATTGTCCCTTAAGTGCATCTCACAGTTATACCTTTAGATTATCTGTAGCTGAGTAGAAAGAAGCATGGTGCCATTTCTAGGCTACACTACTATATCAGGGCCTTGTCAAGGAGTATTTTTACTATTTTTTTGGGACCTTCAAAGAAATGTTTGGAAGACAAATGGCTCAACAAAGTCAATGCTAAATCAGAGTTATGACCCATGGGAAGCTATGAATTATGAAGGAAAAAAAAACCTCAGAAATAAAAATGTGCAGAAAAGTATGGCTGTATTAAAAGATGAGTAATGTCCCTATAATGAGCAGCAACTATCAAAACCTGGAACTGAAGTGTTTAGCGCTACAGCCATGGGGAGGAGTTTCCCTAAAATAGTCTGTCTGGAGGGGGAATTCCAGTTCTTTTCTTTGACTTGACATCCATTATCATCTCTTCGTAATCTGTAAAAAGGCCCTCAGTGCAACCATGTCATGTGGTATCACTTTATATTTATCACCTTGTGGAAATATATTCATCTCTTTATGATCCATTACTTGCATTTAAATTTAACTGAAATTAAATAGGCTAATGTATAAATCCTCTCACCAATTGTTCCGCTAATATTTTATTCTCTTTTATTGAATATGTTTGCAGTTTCTGTGTCTCTAGTCTTCTGCTCTGTCGTGTGCTTGTAGACAAGTGCAGATAAGGAATGAATGGATTATTCATTGATAATGGATGCTACTGATCAGCTGCACACTCGGATCATATTTTACAGACAAACCATTTGTGCTGTATGTGTAGATGTCTTTCCAAATTGTATTGTTTTTCTTTTTAAAAGGCTGTATAGGTACAACAATAAGTATTGATTATTGCCATACAGGAAATTCTGATCTCATGTATCTGACAGATATATGCCTAATATATGTTTAAAACAACCACAAGCAAAAAAAAAAAAAAAGAATACATTTAGCTATTAAGTAACGTAAAAAGATCCACCTTTTTAAATGTTTTTTTTGGAGAGTGGCACTATTTTCCTCAACTTGTGCTTTGGACCCAAGTGTCATTAGTAGCTAAGAAATCTAATATGAGTCATTACCTTGTGTTTTGTAAAACAAAATACAGTACATTTCTTCCTTTTACATGTGATAGGCTGCATCAGCCCATCAGACGGTTGATCCGTAAACTCACTGTTTCCGTGTCTAAAATGTAATGTATTAATATTTCTGTTCTTTTATCCGTATTTTATCACATAGCTAACCATTTGGCAGATCAGCTTCGGAAGCTGCACTTAATTTGTTGCATGCTGTATAATCACATACATTTAATTATCCAATACCATTCGGGCTGTTCTGATTATGTATG
Organism: Neodontobutis hainanensis; assembly: GCA_024349245.1. Taxonomy (NCBI): domain Eukaryota; kingdom Metazoa; phylum Chordata; class Actinopteri; order Gobiiformes; family Odontobutidae; genus Neodontobutis; species Neodontobutis hainanensis. Next base: position 1,436,571 of record JALDNG010000041.1, read on the forward strand.
TACCATTAAACCTAATATGTGGAATATCCAGTGTTGTTTTAAAATGAGAATTTAAAGTTTGAACTATTTCCCCATTGACTGTGTGAGAGCTATGTAGCTTATCCTCTTTGTCATGCACACATGCATGTTCTGTGTGTATCAGTGTTGGGACAGGGAACAAAGAGGGCCAGTACAAAATGCTATTTGAGTATTTGTGCAATATCACAAGGTAAATGTGTTTGTATGTCTGTGTCTTTGTAAGAGAATTATTATATTACATATTTCTAACGTTTTTGTTTCATAAACTTGGGACAAATCCTAATTGAGGCACATCCTCCCTCCATCCACCCTCCCTCGCACTAAAACCTACGTCCAGATGCCTTTGCTTTAACCTTTTCCTTACTGCATACTATTTTCTATTGATTAGATTTTATTCTATATCCACCACTTTGTTGGTTTTACTTCTGTCTGCCCTCACCTCTGATTCCCCATGTGTCCCGAAACGGAGCATATCCGTGCTAAAACTGACATCCTGACATTGTGCTGTGCTCATTGTCCTATCGTTTGGGGCGGAATGTGGGTAGACATTCCAAAAGATAAAACCTTTTAACAGAGAAGCATCCCAAAAGAAAAACACACCCTGAAAAATAACCTTTCATTTGCTGCTTTTGAACAATGTGACAGCAGAATTGCCAGTATAACCCGACACACACTGCCTCACATTCGCTGTGCAGTGCTGGTGACTGCCTGGGTCTGACAGACGCATCAGACAAGCTGTCAGTTTATTCACTTGTTAACCCCGAGGATCCATTCGTTACCTCTGACAACATTTTTCCTCACACAGTTTTAGTTAGCACAATATGTGAGCCCTTGTGTGTGTGTGTGTGTGTGTGTGTGTGTGTGTGTGTGTGTGTGTGTGTGTGTGTGTGTGTGTGTGTGTGTGTGTGTGTGTGTGTGTGTGTGTGTGTGTGTGTGTGTGTGTGTGTGTGTGTGTGTCAGTCAGTAACCAGCATTCAGCATTTGGCTCATTTTGACTCTTAACAATGTCCAAAAAGTGAAATCACTGAGAAGAGCCTTACGGATGTGTCAGAGTGCCTGCTTTGATTACTTTGACATATAAAAACAGTGTTATTTTTGTGCTACAATGGGCAGCCGTACACAACTTTAAATGGTCCCTTTTTAGAGACAGTACTTCAACTGATGTGTCATGTATAATTTTGTTGTTTCTAAAGACTGAAATTATCTTAATAAAGTAAATATCAAGTTGGATGCAGTTTTCTGATTCACAATTACCCTTACACACAGGAGCTGCCATATACAAGTATACAATAATTTCTCTTTTTCCAGGTGTTCCACTGTATATAGATGGTTAGTTGAAAACACATGACACACTGCTTCATATTATAGGATTCATGACCAACCTGAGCACAATTGGTTTGATCCACCCATTTTCGACTTTGTATTTATCCCACAATGACAATTTAGCGCTTAATAAGGTAAGCTAAAAAGAGAAATATATGTGCGTGGCAAATTTCAGTAGTAAATGCTAGAATGAAACATCTGTAATTATTTTTATTTATAATTACAGATGTAAATACTAAAGTTGGGTTTGGCAACTTACAAGGCCAAGTGGCCACGTTTGTAGATGAAAACATTTTGTAAACATGTATTGTGCAGCTCTGATTCTGTACAGAAACATGGCCATGCTGAGATGAAAAGAAGAAAAAAATTGAAATTTAAAAAAAAGCAGCAGACAGGAAAAAAAAAACATTATTTTTATGATTTCATCCCACAACAAAGTTTATATTTACACGACTCAGATTACAATCATAATGTTTAGTGATCTTTTAGTCTCTTGGCTATAAAGGTCAGTAATAGGGCTCAGACTGTCTGGGATCAAGTAAAACACAGTAAGGTAAAAATTGTATTCTATAATAATATAACTTCTTACTAAAACTTGCTCCTGTTGATGTGATAGCATAAAGCATGGAGCTACACCAGGCTTAACTGTGTCTTCACATCTGTTTTGGTTAAAATTAAGATGTAAGCAGGTGTCTTTTTCGGTCGACTGTGCTTGTGAATGAATAAAGAAAACAGCTGTCACTTTTATATAGCATTGAGAACACTATGACATTGGCTTCTGTGGCTTTCTGTGTCCCCGCTGAACATATTTCCAGCAGAAAATTTGAGAAACAAAATCCAGCTGTAAACATTATGTTGTGTTTCCAGGCTTAAGGAGGCTATTACCAAACACATTAGTAAGACTTCCACGCGGGGACCATAAACTGTGCATTTTAGCCTTGTCCTGTGAATTGGTGGAATCAAAGTGATAGAAAATCAATGCTGCTGTAATTTATTTTTGCGATACCATCAGTTGTACACTTTTATTACAACTCTTGTCGGCAATAGCTCAAAAAATATTCCAAGAGAATACATTTTTAATTGCACCAATCACTGCCGTGATTATTAAGTCTTTTTCTTCCGTCCTTTTGTAATTTGCCTTTAGGAATTTACATTTCTAAAGTTTAACACAGACTCTAACGCAATTATTATAAAGGTCAGCCCTAATCTCATTTAACTGCGCACTGCATTAAAACTCGGCAAACTGTCAATTGTGCGACTTGAGACTGTGACAATGATGGAATCCAAAGAGCAGCGTTCATTATAATGTTAGATTTACTGCATAATGAGTGGCTGCAGGGATACTTCCCATTTCATTTAATTATTGTGATAAATGTATTGCTGCCAGCCTCCACTAGATGGAGCTGTATGAGAATGAGCAGCTTGTATTGGATATTAATAGAAGAAGCTGACAACATAGTCCTACATAATACAAAGTACTGTCAAACAGTGAAGTATTGGTAAAAGGTTGCTATGAGTTATGTTCTTCATTCCCAAAAGGAGCAGGGAAATGGATGCACCATGGAGCAATACAGTTTGGAAGTGTGTAGAAAAATATGCATTTTTGACTGACAGCACTTGGCATTATCATGTGAAGCCTCATATATGAAAGTGGTTAATGTGTGTGTGAGGGATGTTGAAGAACATCTCAGCTTGAGGGCATGTTGAATTTGGGAAGCCACATGTGAGCATAACAGGAGCGACTTGGAGTAAGCTGCCTTTCCTTGAGACTCTCACAGCCCGAGGCGGCAGGTTGCACACAGGCTTGTTTACACACTGGGAGACTGTGTACCGGCTCAGCTTTTCTCCACATCTCTCCTTCGCACTGGCTCACAAGCCCACGAACACTTGTCCACACCTCAGTGAGCCTCCACAGTCTGGACTTGGCTAATCCTCCAACTTATAGGCAGTGCTGTGAGCTTGAAGCAAATCCTATTCCTTCCAAAGGCAAACACCTCTGAACCTGACATGTGGCCCACACACTTCAGAAGTGATAAAGTATGGGCTTTGCCTTTTTCTTTTCTTTTCCAGTATTTTTTCTGTCTGCAGTAATTGTTACAAAAATCACATTGCTTTCAAAAAATATATTGTTGCAAACTTTTTTTTGTATAAAGTTTGAAAATATTTATTCAAAAGATATGTCTTTTTCTATCGTAAAGCAGTATGAATCTCATATGTCAAAAAAGTCTTGTGCTGCATAAGAGTTGAGTGAGGATCATTTATGGTGATGAGATGGAAAGACCATGGATAAGCTGCTGGTGAGGAAGCTCAATTTGAAGGGAGTTAGGTGTCATGAAAAAAAGCCTTATTAACAACTCTTCTTTAAACTTTACCATTTAATTTCTAATGCTTAATGAAATAATTTGCAACTTTACTGGTGGTTACCAAGCCTCTCTCATGGAACCCCTTAAAAGGGCCTTGAGTAAAGGCGCCACCATTCAGCAATATACCTCCATCCACCAGATATATTACAAGTGTAAAAATGATGTTTTTACAATATCTGATGATTTCAGTTATTATCACTTCATAGTCTTAAAGTCTTAAAATTATAAGTACCACTTGATGAAGCCAGTATAATGGACATAAAATAGTATTTGAAAGGTGAAAACGGTGCTTTCTCCTCTCGTCTGTGAGCCATGGCTGTGATGAAAGAATACTTTTCCATTGGTTTAAAGGCAAAAACATGTCCTGTTCATTGCAATGGACACAGGGTCTGAAGGGGTTAATGAGTTGCTTCTGGCATACTGCATTTTAATTGTATTTCAGCTGTTTTTTTGTGGCCCTAGAACAATTAAAAAGCAAACAAAGACAAGAAGAGGACCAGAATCATTATTGACTTTCCCATAGCGATGTTATTGAATCACTATTCAGGTCTCTACGAGAGAGCGTGTGTCCATATTCTGTTGTTCAGAGGAAGCCAGTGTTAGTTATAGCTTTAATGTGTTTGATACATCTCCCCTGTGTGAATGCCACCTCACCCCACACTGGCAGATATGGAAATAAGTGGAAAGGAAAACACAAATGTAAATAAATGAAAGCAGTAAGTGTGGCTCTAGATAAACCCCTGACTGGCTGCAAAGACAAGTGCCTCCGTGAAGCGAATGCTGAGCGCAGCTAGTCCCTTGTAAACAAAGCTTCTGCTATTTAGTTTCAGTTGGCTTAATTAGAATGAATGAGGGGGGTTTGTGCAAAGAGGACAGTTTTTGTGGGTGGAGGGAGGGAGGAATTGGCCGCGCCACATGGAAAGCTGGACAGAGAGATAAAGTTACTAGCGGGTGGCATGGACCATTTGAACAATGACAAACAAAGCCTGGAGCCAAATGCAAAACCATAATGAATTTAGTACAGCAACATACATGTTAATGTGCATACAAATCATATTATTATGATTCCATTCCTTGTTTTAGCTCCACACTAAAGAGATTCAACTGTGTGTGTCTGAGGGAGAGAAATGAAGATGGTCTTGTGTGCTTGTGCTGGGGAGTGTTTGTTTTCATAGACTAATATTTTGCATTTAGCTCCTGCTGAGGCCCCTCTCCATATGTGTTGTGCACAACAGCAAGGAGAACAGATTGCCAGCCATGCTCACTTCTATTGCCAGATTGCATAATAAAATGTCTTATTGCAGATTTTAGGGTTCAGGCAATGAACAAAAGGTGGAAATACTCAAATCATAAATATTTGTCTTTATTTGCCATCTACAAATGTGCCTTCAGCAATGACAGAGCCTTTTTTGGATTGTTTTTTCATGTTCAAAATGAAAGATCACCAATGATTTAAACACTGCCAAAATTAAAAAGTCAAGGTTTGAGTTAGAAATACAGAGAGAGAGAGAGAGAGAGAGAGAGAGAGATTTACCTAATTACATTATAAAATAATGCTAATTGTCCAACTTTAAGAGCATTGCCAAAATCTAAACAAGAGAATCTTGACATAATTATTCCCTGTGTTTGCATAAACCTGGTGTGAACATCAACTACTGGTAATTATAAATCCTGTAGTAAGGTTTATGTGTTTAAACAGGACATTATTTTACACAGTTTGGGCTTTTTACTTGATTGAGCTGTTAGACTGGACTGCTGTCTTTGCCCACATGTTCGTGGAAATACGACAGTGCATACATTTCATATGCAGCACTAGGACAATGGCAACAATTTCAACCCCTTTAGTGTCATGTAAAAAACTCAAGTGTGGACAATACCTTATATACAATGGTACAGCTTAAGAAACTGCTTTCAATTTTTGGTGCTACATACAGTCCGTCTCTCACAAATCTCCTACAAGGATTCCCTGTCAAAGCGTCTTCCACTCCATAATGACACTGCAAAGGTGTCAAGAATAAGATTAAGGAATCCACTACTCCATTTCTTGTCCACACTGAGACAATTATTGTGGATAAGGGGTCACGTCCACACAGCTGAAGTGATAATTGCCAATGTTTGGCTCAAAGATGGAGTGTGCAGCCAATCAGGAATGTGTCAAGGCCAGTCTGAGTACTTATTTGATGATCCAAAACAAGATAGTGTTGAATTTGAAGGACAAATGGATGATCTACAATTAACTTAAAAATGTGTTTAGAAAGTTTTATGCCATTGTGGTAGTGCATTTCCTGCTGATTAAACCATCTGTTTAATTTTCTCTCCGAGTTCGCAAACAATAATAATGCAGAGGTTACAGTGGGATGTGTTCAAATGTGAACAAGTAGCCCATATTGACTTTGTGTCACCCTGCCACTTGGCCTTTTGTTTTGGTGGGGATAACCTGTCACTGTGATGGAAGTGGAAGGAGGGAAGATTTCTCAGAGGAAAGACAGCGAAGGAAAGGTCACGGTGAATAAAAGGCTTTTAATCTCGCCACCTTGGTGTTGTGTGCCCAGGGAATATCAAAGTCATCCCGTTTAGTTAGGTCAGACCAGTCCTGTCTCCATGTTTGTCTACTGCCTTGTGCTGTATTTAGAATGTTTTAAATTCCCTGGGACATGAAGCTCTGGGAAAAGGTTAGGAGTATTTTATTTTTCTCCTTGTGTCCATGTTTATGTGTACTCATGGAAAGCTCATTGCATGGAGATGAAAATTTGAAATATGGAACAGTTTAGGGCTTAAAACGTTCTGGTATTAGCCTAGTTTGCTTTTTCAGATGAGATACTATGTGATGTATTTACTGTCATTTAGTTTGGACGTGATGCATAAACAGGAGCAGATCAGATCCAAATATGTCATAGAAAATTGCCTTTCTGAATAAAACTTGATACCTGTGGTGTCATTCAGTTTGGTCGAATGTCTAGGCTTTTTATGAAGAAACTCTATCTTTCATACAATTTGTTTCTCAGTCCATTAGGTGCAAAAAGGAATCATGTTTTCCACAACACTGGCCTCCATCATGTCACACCTTTTACAACTGGTCAACTCAAAACTGTAATCTGTGTGTGCTCTTAAAGGCAACCTGTATCCTGCTCTTCTTTTGGACAAGGAACACAGAAAATAAATGAACCATACATTGAGAGATTTATGTGACGTGAATGTTTTCTGATTCTGTCATATTCCATAATGCATGTAGCAGGGCCATCTGTTAAAGGCTAAAGGTCACACAGGTATTTAAACCCAAAAAATCAATTAGTGTGGAGTGGGACGTGTACAACACATTAATCTCTGTTCGTTCATATTAACCACAGCTCGCTTTGAGGAGGGATTCAAACAGCTTAGCATCCTCCTGAGATGGACTAAATGAGGAAAGTCACGGATGACACATAGGTCACAACTAGTCAATGGCTGAATGACATGGCTCTCCTCCCCTCGTGAAACGCTTTCTGTCCATGTTTGCATGTCACCTCGGCTTTACAAAGACTAAAAAAAGAAACAGGCGTACAAAATTAAACCATCTTTGACATATTAAGTGCCCTCTTCTTTTTGTTCCAACAATATTGTTATGAAATTATCTGAACAGGCGATACCTTTTTGTCACTTTCCGTCACATCCACTTCTGTTTGTATTTAGTCTTGTTTTGGAGCAGGTGACAAGTTTAAAAGGCACTTTACAAGATTATTTCAGCAAATTATTATGGCCTTATGCATGGTGACATCTTGACTTTCTAACACACTCACAGATACTTATTGAAATCTACTTAAAATGCAAAACCTAGTATTGCCCTTGAGAAATGTTGTCTTTACATTACATAAAATACAAGGCATTTGACCATGTAATAAAAATGTACGGTACATTGGAGTACAGAACTAGTTGTAATAAAGGTGGAGTGTTACTGTCATTCACAAGCACAGCAATCAATGCAGCTTTGATTAAAAAAAAAAAATTAAAAAAACAATTTGTTTTTCAATAATTTTCAGTTTTCAATAGCAAGCAGCATCTGCACTAAAGTAAGGATTAGAATACCTAGAGATGTCCACATTAGTGGGCTACTTTTGTGCTGTAATTAAATGCTAAATCTGTATTCCATTTCATGCACAGATATTTCAAAGCTATACTACAGAGCGAAGGTAGGTGCCTCTGAGGGATGGAAGATGGAGTCAAGCCTGAGCCTGGGCTTAAGAGAAACTTGTGTGCCGTGTTGTTATGATTAATGGCACCACAGGTCTTCTCATCAAGAGGCAATAAAATATGAGGGCATAAGTCAGACCTCATGCTATGGTTCTGGCATGTGTTCAGGTGCTTCTTAACAGGCCTCTGCTTCGTACAGTAGCCCAAAAACCTTTGAGATTCACAAAGCCTCTGGCAAAAAAGGAGCGCCTGTCTCTGTCTGTCTAAATGTTAAGTGCAGATTGCCCCAGTTTCAAAGCATGCATGTGTTAATAATTTAATATATTACCATGCAAAGTCATTGATCCTACTTCCAGTACCAACTCCATTTCATACAAAGGTAAAATGGTGGGCACAGTGTGGAAACAATAAACCACATTAACAATCACAGACAATGTATGATTTGCTTCAAAAAGCTCTGTTGATCAATAAGTGTGCATCCTTGCTCTTACACAATACAGCACTTTTGTCCTGATGGTTGCACAACACATTGGTTCTAGTGCTAACTGCTAGATGGCAGTATAGTAGCCTGAAATTAACCAGAGAGGGATGTCCAAGTTTTCAAACTCTTGACAATGTCTTCAAATCCTTAGCAATAAAAAGTGTCTCCCGACATCTTCACCAATGGACTGGCCAAGAAATGTGCTGTCACAAAGCATCATGTTTTGGGATGGAAAAGGGAAAAAAGACTTAAGAAATCCAGTCTGAGGCGATCTCGCTGTGCTTCAAAAACCGACAGCTTTCATGATTTGACAGCAGAGTATGTTTTTGTATGTGTGTAGGGGACTAAATAGAATAAAGAATGAATACCCGCTTTATACCCCACTGAGTTACCAAGCTAAAAGCTTTGAGGATGTCACTCATATTATGTCCTACTGCAATATGTAGACGCTGTAAATACAAGAGTACGAGATACCTGAGGATTCTGAATATTCTGACAGCAGTTCATGATTAGCTTTTGCATAATTATCTCACTTACTAACTAAAATCTCCTGAAATTAAACAGTTTTTACAAAGCCATTTTAATTCTGTGGTACCATCAGACGGTCGGTATGTATTTACCTTCTCAATAAAACTGATTCATATTGACATTTTTGGCCTTTTGAAAATCCAAATCAATCTGGATAATTGTTTGTAGCCTATAAAAGTGTCAGTCATCCCAACAAATACCCCAAAGGTCAGAGAAAGCTTTTTTTTCCTCCTACAAATAAGATCCTAGCTATACATTATAACATTTTATTTTTCACACAGTTGTATGAAGTTTGTAATAAAATAATAGTTCCTTCTCAAGACAGTTATCCATGAGTTACTTCCACAGTTCTACCTCAAAAAGGGTTCAGGGGGGATGGAAAATCTGTGGATTGTGGGTGTTGGAGCTGGTCAATAAAAGAACAGATTTCATCCCATTAGTCACTTTCTTAAAGCCTCAAGAGTAAACTAGGCAATGGAGTTTTAGTGAGGGAGGCATTGTATTACTCACTGAACCATGGAGCATCTAATGTGACAAGTAACACTCTCTAAATTATTTGATTCCACTCACTGATAATGCACCATAAATCACACACTTCCTCTTATTTTTAAACATTAAACTTTCAAAAAACATTCAACCTTTCAGTAAGAACTTCAATATTAAGTGGAGGAAATATAAAAACAATGTTACACACAAAAAAATAAACAATAATCTCACATCCATACATTTATACAGTATTTACATATACACACATACAAACACATAATATTGAAACACTGTCTTAGCGAGTTGTAAACAAAACTAAATATAGAAAAAGTGCATTCATTACTCTGTAACTGTGGGGTCCGAAGGCACTTGAACACATCAAAAGCTATGGTAAAGTAGCTTGTTTTTCTAAACTTTTTACGACATGACCGAGCACAATAACTGAGAAACAGGATATCCAATGGCAGCGGGCCATTATTATATGTCTTTGTTGGTCTAAAAATGAGTGAGTTTGTCTCTAAACATTGTTCTTTGTGTTTTTCTCATATTATCTGACTTTGTGATTCTGTCTGGCTCAGGCACATGCTCAGTGCACTGTGTTGACCTTAACTGGTTGACCTTAACTGGAAAATGGTAAGGTGTTAACGTGCAGCTTAAAACAATCTGATTATATTCTGATTATAAAGGCAATAATCCGGTTTCTTTACCTGCATGTGAGAGTACTCACTGTGACACTGAGTGCTGTCTAATATACAGGCAGAGGAAGGCGACGCTCTGGTCCTTTGTGTAAATGTGTTGAGCTTTAATGAGGTGTAATACATATAAAGATATGTGTTTAATTCAAACTCCACCACATTGCAAATTCATTTGAGTTTAACCAATTTAACATAAACATACAGTAAGATTGTCTTGTGACTGGTGCCTATACATTTTCCAATCCTCCTAGGTACTGTAATGGAATATTATATTCTCAAAAAACATATCTGTCTGTATCTACTGTCAGCCTCCAGCACACATGAGACGTATAGGATTTGTTCCAAAGCTGAAGCAGAATGCATAAACTGCTGTAAAAATGAACACAAACAATCACGACTAGACGTAATGTATCTCAGTAGCTGCTCCCTAAAAGACCTTCTAAAAGATGAAGCCTTTTAGTTAAATCAGATTGAGGTCTAATTGGATGACAGGCTAAGTTAAGATTCCCACAGGAAAGCCATGCTCATACATGGCGGATAATATAACACAAGCAGACAGAACAAGTGTTATGGTAAAAAAAACATAATGCAATACAGAAACAGTTATAGCTTAAATGTCAACCCTAACATTACCAGAAGATTTTTAACATGTCGGAAAACAAGAATTTGAATACATTTGTTTACAGTGCAGTATGGATATCGCCATTTTTCTCTTCACAAAATATATTGTTCAATCCTCTTGAAGATATCCTCAAGACTTTATTTAAAATCATTTTACACATTTTGAGTCAGATAACGTGCCTGTGTGTTGCACTCTCAACATTAGAGATTAACTGTTTTGTTCATTTTGTACAAGTCATACAAAAATATATGTCCAAATAACTTTGCACACAGGAATTATTATATGTTTATCATTTATTGTAAGGACATTTAGTCATTTAGCAGACGCTTTTATCCAAAGCAACTTACAAGTGAGGAAAAAAATGGAAGCAATTTTAACAACACAAGGTAACAAAAAGCTTATGTGCAGCAAAAAACTAGTCAGTTAAAACCTAGCACAGCAGACAAAGCTAAGGATAGGAAAGATTTTTTTTTTTTAAGAAAAGGAATTGATAGAAAGGAAGAAGAAGTCTGTGTTTGTCAGTCAGTTGTTGACGAAAGAGATGTGTTTTCAGGCCTTTTTTAAGATGGCTACAGAATCTGCTGATCTTGTAGCAGCAGGTAGATCATTCCACCAATGTGGAACAGATCCAGAGAAAGTACGTGAGAGTGATTTTTTTCCTTTTTGGGATGGTACCACCAGACGTTCATTTGCAGAGATCTGGTAGGAACATAGGTCTGTGTCAGTGAGTGAAGATATGAGGGGGCGGAGCCAGTGGTGGTCTTATAGGCCATGAGCATAGCTTTGAACTTGATGCGGACTGATTGATGAGGACTGTTTGAGAGTGCCCTTGTGCTTATTAGTAAATAATTAATTGATTCTTTAAAACAGTAAAAAGTGATTTTGCGCAATACTTTTCTAAAACATGCATCTACAGCTGATATGAGCTCTAATCAATTCTCACCAAACAGTAACACTTTCACTAGCTAGCTTACCCTGCGCTTCAGCTGGATTCTTCGTGAGTTTACAAACTCACAAAAATCCATCTTGAACTGCTACATATTTACTGATGAACCATGGTCTAACCCTCTTGTAATAAATGATGTGACAGCACTGATAGATCTGGTGGGTTTTTTTAGTTTGAAGATGTAGCGACCGTTTTACTTTTACAAATGTTAACATGCTGTTGCTCTGATTTGATAAAACTGAGGTTGCTCAATGCTCACAGATGATAAATCCAATCACTGACCAGGTATTCATTCAAGTACTTGCCCTTTGATAGCATGTTACATACATTCAAAGAGCGCATACTGTATATCTTTTTTTTGTTTGAGTAAAATTTGTTTTATCCTATTAAGTACGTTGCAAAAGCAGTCATTAATGTAAAGATCAAATTTCTACATATTGTGTTCTCCATCCATCTGAGCCAACTGCTTCTATCATGGTTTAGCAAAGGCTGGAATAAGGTAGGGCACCTGAGAACACTAGTTTGGTGGAGTGATACATGTAAAGTATTTATAGATATCTTTAAACTGGTTGTGACTGATGGTGCAAGAAAATAACCAAAAGGCTCTACTAAGGTGTACCAGTATACCTTCAGCTCAAATTAAGATAGACTCGTCTTAAATTACTCATTGAAAATGTTAATCGTGAGACAAATGAAGATCCTTATTTATCTCAGCTCGATAGATTGTGAGTGTAATGGAAACACAGTGCTTTCACTCACAGCACTAACCACTGGAACCCTTTAAAGGGTCTCTATCTGAGGGATGTCCTGCTGCTTTCCCAGAAGGAAAATTCAAGCTATATAGCCTGTCAGGAGCTTCAAACAGCCACAAAGACAGAAACACTAGACCGAGTGGCACCCCATGATATCTCTTCTGAGCACACAGCTCATGAAGTGAAAAGCTCATGGGGCAACTCTTTGCCTTTTACAGGGGAACTGGATTGTTAAATAAGATGTGAGATGAGGCACCATCACTAATTTGTTTTTGTCAGCACAAAATAAAGGTAATGTGAGGACAATGAACCTATTAGACTGTCTAAAAATGAAAGGCTCATTTATCTATTTTCCTTTCAAAGGCTGCTTGGGGATTTTCTGAAATATTTGATAATGGCATTGCTGGAGTACTTGTCTGGCTATATAATCAATTCTGAGTTATCATCCCTGGGACACATTGACTCATATTTATGCATAAACGTATGGCATAAACTCCTTTCAATATTATTATGCATCTTTCCTTCTGCAGGGAAGAAGACAGAAAGCAGATTTTGAAAGAAACATCAAGTCCTGTTAAATTAAATTCTTAACAAGTTTTTTTTTTCGAAATTAATGATGTGCTTAAATCAAACATAAAAAAAAATGTTTCCTTCCAGAGCCATGTTTGGTTTTGGCTGGCACCGTATAATAAAGAAGCGAAAGAAGGGCATCTTACTGGGCGCTGTAGCACTCCATCGACTGTTTTCTTGGGAGAGAAAGGTCAGAGGATACAAAAGGATGGGACACCTGCTGAAGATAATCATTAATAAGCCCGCTGTCCTGTCGGCAACCCCTGGTGCAATACCAGATCATTTCCTCTGAGCCAATAAGCTGAATGTGGCATGACTGGCTACATATTCTTCTAATGCTGAGGTGCTAAGAAAAAGACACAACAATTAAATGTGATGGTAGTGTTGATGTATTTGAATGTTTCACAGCGTAGTCTTGTCCCCTGCCAATAATGAGTGTAAATTAGGGTTTAGACCATGTTTCCAAGACAACCATTTCACATATAGCACATAACTCCCAAAGTCACCAACTGATGCCTGAGACTTTGTGAGCAGCTTGAACAGTAGGAGGGCACACAGCTAAACCATTAATGAGTGTTCATCTGCAAAGAAGTATGTGTTTACTATACATAAACTGATTCCATTTGAAATGAGTCAGAATATAAAGACATGCATCAGAGGCACATTACACTCTCAGTCTGTTAATGGCCCTGCGTAACCTCCTCCAGCCCGTTCCCCTGTTCTATACCTGCCATACTTCAATAGCGCCTTCATGCAAATAAGTCTCTTTTCCCGCAGAGGAGAAAAGGTGGGAAACTAAATTGGATCGAATGTAATTCAGTTCACCAAGCAGGGAATGAATCGATAATGCTGAGAAATGGCTTTCGAAAGGAGTGCCCACCTTGGGTTTTGTCTGTTCGCAGCACAAACCTGGACCTGCATGGTTATGTATTTCAACAGAAGTTAATCAAGAACCACAGCATCAACAACTTCTTATTTGATGATACTAAGATCTGATGGTCCTATTGGAAGTACAACATGCCCGCTCTACTGTTATAGATATTAACCACGTTCTTATTTTGGAGTTATGTATTCAGTGCGAGGAGCTGAGCAAACACGTTTACAGCCAGTGCATGAGGCTACTCACAAGGACACTACTTACCTGTGCAATATTTGTATTGTAAATGTCCAGATGCACTACTGCACACAAAAAAGAAAGACATGGGGCTGTAACTTGCAGCGGCCCAGGCCTGGCTGTGATTAAGACGGTGGTATATTTGCTATCTTGTGTCTGACGCAGCCACCTCATGCACGTCTGCGGCTCTGCCAGCGCCTCGAGATGTGGATGGTTTGAAAAGCGAGGCATGGCACGGTGCAGACAAGTACAGCAGCTGACGGACTGGTGCAGACGTCATCAAATTCAATTAGGACATGAAGTTATTGCCACGCACAATTTTACTACTATTGTGCACATGCTCTAGGATAAAAATAGAAAATAAATCAATTGTATTGAAATGCTAATTGCGAAAGTGCTAGGCTAAATATTAAATACAATTATTTATTTATTTAAAATATGTAAAATAAGAAATATTCTTTAAATAATTACACTTGTATCCTTAAACATTACTAAGAAATGACTAATCTACTAACAATTAATTTTATTTTTTACAACTATGGCTATGGAAGCACAAAAGCACTGGTTTATTTACTGCTTTCCACGCGTAACCATTCTCCAGAGCTTGTTTGGAAGCTGAAGTGATCACTCTGTGTCCATGTGATTGAGACTAATAAACTACTGCATGAAACCACGAGGACGGCTTTACATGATGTGAGTAAAAGAAAAACCCCTGTGTGGTTTCTCCTCTTTATAGTCCACTACCAAATTAAAAGAATCTAAAACACAGCAGTATAAAATACTCCACTTTTTTCTCTTCCAGACATGTAACTGTAGGTTTATTTTTTGAATTTAGGTAAATTACAATGATCTCACATAATACCTGACATAAAAATCCCAATTCTGCCAAAATAAAATATTTTTCTATCTTGAGGTAAGTGACTTTTAATAAATTGAGTATTAAGAAAGTATAGGCTTGTCTAAATAATTAGTGTTTTTCCTAATAGTCTGCTCATTTGATATTAAAAAGATGTCAGGGACACACTCGTCAGGGACAGGCAGAAGGACTCTCTAGGCAGACCACACGAAGGCAGGTGAATCAAAAAGAATTCATTGAACAACGAGAAGAAGTACAAAATCCAAAACGCGATCGAAAAACAAACCTAAGATCATGAACACAAAAACTCTGGATGCAAAAAACACCAGAAAAGCAGCTATAAACTTAAGGCTACAATATAAAGGTAGCGTTGAACTTGATAATTCAGACATAAGCCTTCCATCCAATCCTAAGACAACTATCCAACAACAGGCAGTGGAAACACACAGACTATAAAGACAACACAATGAGGCACAGGTGGAACACATTAGGGCGGAGCAGGTAATCACAGTGAAGGGAAGACACAAGGACAGGAAGTCAATCTATCAGAGGTAAGACACTTCACAATAATACACAGGAAATGAAATACATTCCATAAACAGACTCACTAAAAGATTACACTAGGTTGAGACATGACAAAAGAAGGGCTTAACAATAAGTTAAACAATAAAAGAGAAGAGTTATGCATTATAACAGCTTTCAATGACTAAAATAAAATAAATAAATAATAAAATTAAAATAATTTAATAATAATAATAATAATAATTAAAGCCGCAAGCGGCGATAAAGGCCCTCGCCTCCCTTGCGACCGTGGGGACACATGTATTCGGAGGAATGCATTTTGTGCTTTTAAACAAGAGGGGTGGAAAATCCCACTGTGAAAAAAAAATGTAGCTAGAACGGGAGAGCTCCACTTGCGTTAGCCTGGTGTTAGCAACAGGTTAGCATTAGCCTTAGCCTGGGCTACCGCGGCGTAGGCGTAATTACCCACGCACGCTTGCGATGCAACACTCCCTTTGCTCATTTTAGTAACATCCTCTGACGAAGGAGTCTGAAATGTCCGGATATAATCGCCATTTTTTTGCCCTGACTTTAAGTCATATCAGTGAATAGGGGACCAATGGGCAGATTACATCCATTTTTATTTACAATCTATGTTTAAAGCGAAAACTTCACAGTAATGTCAAATAACCGGGCCTGTGCCTCTGCTTGAATCTTCTTCTGGCTGGAGCCTGCTTCATCATCAAATTTCATTTCTCTATGACAAACTAAATTCTTTGGTCCCATTATAAGTTTGTAGGGGGCGCTAGAGGGCCATTTCTAAAGATAACCCTTTTATTTATTTATTTTATTTATTTACATTTTTGTGAGGATAAATCCCTTGAGATGAATCATCTTGTTTTCGAGGGGGGTCCTCTTTTATTTACATATCTTTGTGTTCAGGTCATGAATGTGCACAAACGCCTTTTTGGGTCCAACTTGATCCAAGAAGGCGTTTAAGAGTTAAGGGATATTTTATTTTCACAAAAATGGCCGCCTCGTTACAGGCTTGCCACACCCGATAAGATATCAAAAACAATTTAGGTGGTCGCGCATTTCACACATGGCGGCCTTCCTGTTGTGTTTAGGCTGTGGCTGTCATAGAAATTTCTGTTTGCCCTGAGGTTTCCTAAGGATGTATCAAGTTTTGTATTTCTACTTTGAAAAAAATTTACTTTCAGTTTCCATAGGCCCAATGTATTTTGACTTTTCTAGTCTTTTAGTTTTCACTAAGTCATTTTTCATCTTTTTTTTTCGGGGACGTGAAATACATAAATTTTTCGCCGACCATGAACTTTGTGCCCAATAAAAAAAAACTTTTCGTGCATCTTCACTAGGTCAAATTACGGATCATTTTGCAGAAAAAATAAATAAATAAAAATAACTCGAGCAAAAACAATAGTCCCTCCCGGTTATTACCGGCTCGGGCCTAATGAGCCAATGAGTATTGCACTGGAGGAAACACCTTGTGATTGGTTAAAAGTTGTGACACATAAATCCAGCCTCTTGATAATTCCTGCCTCTTTATATGTCGCTGGCTTAAGTCCTGCCTATTTGTATTTCCGTCTTTGCCCTGAAAATCAGAAAAAGTAGATATGGACACTCCCCTCAATGAGCTTCCGTCTTCATCAGATACCTGCGTTTTGATCAGGTAGATATGGCCATGGGTTTGCTAAGGTGTAGGATTTATTACCACATAATGGTAATGCACACTTTACACACTTTTGCACATTGGTAAAGGTCCTCCACTTTATTTGCACTTTAGAGTCCACACAGACAACAAGATGTTGTTTGGACTCCTGAGGGGCATGTAATATTTTCTTGTTGGGGTTCTAGGCACTATTGAAGAAGAGGACGTCCCACTGTGGACTGAAGAGATGACATAAGAGCACTTAAAAAAAAAAAAACTGCACTCTATGATTTATGTTTCATTGTGTTTCTACACAACAAAGTAGTGCTTACCGAGACACCAGGTTTGAAGAGGGATAGAAGGATGGGTGAAGACTAGTGGAAAAAACATGTAAGTTTATAAATCTTTTTGATTTTGAAACTTAGTTATTATTATTTTTATGAATTATCACTTTATTATCCCTGTGGGGAAAATTAATTGTCTGCATGGGGGAAACTGGAGTACCTGGAGGAAACCCACCCAAGCACAGACAGAATATGCAAACTCCACACATAACACATAGCATAATGATATTGTCCCTAGTTGTCTGTGGAGGTAATCAATTATCCAGGTCATTATACAATAAAGGAATTGTAAAACACATTCCATCTATTGTCCAAGACACAATTCTAAAGTAAACTAGTCTGTAAGATTAGTAGTAATTATGTGAGTCAAAGTAGACCCATCAGCCATAATATTATGACGAGTGATGTTCAAATTGATTATGTTTGCCAAAATATGGTGTTATTAGCCAACACTTTTAACATTTTGTGCATTCACTTAATTTGTGAGCACACAGAAACAGAAGTGCTTTGTTACGGCCACTAGACTGGGTCAGTGCATCTTTGAAACCAGCAACGTGTGAGTATTTGTTGGACAAACAAGTCCAGTCCATGGAGGCATTTTTAATAAGTTCAAAGCTTTACAATCATCTGCTCAATGGTCAAACTACATATGGCATAAATGTGAAAAATTTCAACAACTTTATTATCACTATGTGTCTTACTTTACCTTATGTTACCTCATAGTCTTGCCATATAGTTTGCTTGAGGTGCAGCATGTCATCTTTTCAGTTCATAGAGGTGAAATGTGTGCTCAAATCTTCAAAGGAGATGTATACTGTAGAAATCAGGTAAAACTGGCCTGTCAAGTGAACTGTGCAGCAACATGTTGCTTTGTCAGCTATGCGGTCACAGAGATTCATTATTAAAACAAGGATTTTGTTTGAATGCATGCAGGCTGTTTGTTTCTGCTGAGGTGAGAGGAGAAAGGGATAAACCAAACCAGTCAAATACCCAGGGTGAAGCACTGAGGCAGGTGGAAAGAGGGACAGAGCGAGACATGGGAATAAGCTTTTCATCTTATGACAGCCACAACTCAAAGAGAGAGCAAAGCTGAAGGGAAAGGGGTGGATAAGAGATGTAAAGGGCTTACAAAGATGTAGAGTATTGCCAGAGGCCTAGGTAGACGAAGGTGGGTTGTGCACAAGTGAAAAAAGCAGGGCAGAGTGACAGGGCAAGAAGACATCAAGGAGCAAGAGATGAATGAAAAAAAAGCTTTCACAAGACCCATAAACATTAGGAATGACTAGTGGAGGTGTAATTAAAGCCACATTAGGGTCTAACAGTATTAAATGAGTGTCTATTTTATTAAACACTGTTGAATATGCAAGCGTTGATTTAAACACCTGTAATGTTGGAAGATCATAGCACCTTGAAGTTGAGTTTAGTCTATTCTTGATCCACTATATAACTTTAAAACTTTGCCAAAAAAGGCATCTGAAAAATATTCACAACATGATAAATATGCTACACTTGCAATATTTCCCATAATACATTTCAGTCTTTTATTTTATTGTTCCTATCAGTTTAAAATATCACCAATTATAACCATTTATACCTTCCCATGAATAGAGATATATGCTATTTTTCTGTGATTGGATTGAACAGGATCTCCGGGTTCCTCTAAAGTGTCCCTAGTGAATGAATGTGAATGTGAATGGTTGTCTGTCAGTGTCTGTGCCTAATTGTCAGCCCTGTGACTAACTAAGTCCCAGAGCAGCTGGGATAGGCTCCTGTCACCCACAACCCCTAACCAGAAGAAGCGGAAAAGATGAATGAATAAATTTGTGTAGATTAGAACTATCTGTGGCTAATGTCAGTTTTACTAAGTTTCCACGTCGTCTTGAGTAGAGTTGTGTGAGACATAAAGCCTGTAAGTCTCTTAACGGTGAGTTAGTGTGGGTTCCCTCATCACCTAAATATTACTTCTTAAGTAGTGCAAATAACAGTGCATTTTGTGTGTTACAGGGTTAAAAATAATGGGTGTTTAACAGCATTATTTTTATTTAGCATAGTTTATATAGTACATGGTAATATCAGACAGTTTAAAATAAAACAGGAGCTAAAAAATTTCATTATAGTAAAACTGTACAGTTGAGACAAGAAATGTCAACGTAATCCGAGGGTGAGAAAAATCCATAGATATTCTACAGAGGATGAAAAACAAATTTGTAAAATAATAAAAACAAAACTTTAAAGTGCACATCAACAATCTTCCAATACTGCTCTTACTGCATATCACGTCAAATCACTGTAACATACCTTACGGAAATTACATGACCCAGGTAATATCCATTTGTTTTGTTTTTTTGCATTGTTTTGTGTAAAAAGGAAAATGTTATTCTAGTTACAGTTTTGAATCATTTGAAGAAGAAAAGCTGATTAATCCCATGTGTTGTTCTGAATCATTGAGAACTCACTTGAGACAGACATTAAGACTGTGTGTGTCCAATGACTTCCATCACCACAGTCATAAAGAGAGCAACGTTGCCCAGAGCAACAATGTCTGCTGCTTTTCTCTTCAACCACTGAGTCACATAAGACAAACAAGCATGTCCTACAGCGTTACCGCCACTGGCTAGCTGCCCTACCGTCATGTAGTCTGGCCTACAGTTTATGCGAGGCAGTGCAAATAGAAAAAAAGACACCGGGAGGAGAGTAAGTAAGTTACAGGTAACAAAAAACAGAAGTAAAGTGGGGATGAAAAGGTGGAACAAACTCCAGAGTTCAGTAAGGCACGAAGCGTTCACAAAACAATGGGTTGGAAGGTAATGAGTTGGTCATATACTGTTAATCTGATTCAGCATTGGCAGTGGCCACCAGAGAGTCTGAGAACAATTAGAGCTGGTTTTGGGGCAGTGATTCTCTGATAGATGGGTACTTAGAGGGCCTATACCTTCTGAATAAGAAACCCGAGGCAGTGTCTAGGGATGTTACATCAATGCTACTCACGTAATACGCACAAAATACAGGGCACTGTCAGATGTAGAGAAGGAGCAAGGCTATTGGGAGTAAAATGCACTGAGCAACAAATGGCAACAAACCAAACATAATACAATCGCAGGTCAAAGAACAGGGATAAAAAGCTCATCAAAGTGACAGCCTCTTGACAAATTTTGTAAAGTTGTAAAGATTCTTGCTGATTTTTAAATATTGCATTAACATTATGTCATCATTATTGGTGTTCAAAATACACAGTGAAAGTTTTACAAAAAAAAAAAAATCATTTCACAATATCTGTTCCTCTGAAATTATAATCCTTCATAAAAACATGCCCCACGGTGTTCTTAGGTACACCCCATTTGAGACACAAGCCCAGATTTTTATTCATTTTCTTGTCTAAGAAGTGTGAAGACACCAGGCGACTTTAATCCTGTTGTTACTCTCGGTATAGTTCACAGTTGGGTTTTATGCGAGTCATTAATTGTACTATTAAACCATTTCTTCAGTATCTCTGGGACATCGCTTTCACACATTTGATTATAGACAGGGATTATAGCAACAGCATATTATGTTGTGCATCCATGCAGACAGATAAATTGCTGGGAAGGGGAACAAACTGTACAACATTACACTGTAAATATATGAGTAATATGTAATTGTTGTGTTCAGAGTACATAAATATCTCTTCCAGGACATGACTTACTTTTGTGTGCACACTTTCTTATGATGACTCAGGGGCTTGTGGACAGCATCCCTGTGAATAATAAACATTAAACTGTGTTTATTAAGCTTCAGACAACAGAGCACATTCCCCAAAGATTTTGATAACTGTGAATTATGCTAAATAGACCCAATTAGCTGTATTTTTTTTTTTGTAGCTGTCTTTTGAAGGACTTTCTGAGACATAAAAAAATGATGAACAGAAGAACAAATGACCAAGAGGCATTTCAAATGTCTGCAATGTCAGATAAAGATGTCTTTAAGGCTGTGGATTTTAATTTCTAAATGTTTATAGCGTCGCTTTAAATGTATTATCTTCTATCCACACGCCCCGGTTGTTCTCTGGCATACGGAATAGGACATATCTAACAAGGATTAAAATACGTGTTGCCGTTTTTCTCACTTTGAACATAACACCATCTGGACGTGTCATGGCATTGACCGACATTTGAAGCAGCACTAGCGGCAGAAACAGAACAGTAGATCTTGTGAATGAAAGCATCAGATGTTTTAAAATGTTAACCCTTTAAATGTGATGTCTTCTCACTGTAGCCTCATGATCCAAGAGGTTATGACATCACTTCCCTGCTGCTTCTCTCCTGCCAAATCTGTTGGTTCTTCTAAACAGCAGCTGAAGATGCTTTTATTTAGACAAGCTTTTAAATGACTGGGCTTTTAGGTTTGTAATTGTTTTATTTTTTATTTTTTCTCCTCTGTTTATATTGCTGCACTTTGTAAAGCACATGATTTGTATCTGTGAAAGATGCTATATAAATAACGTTGAATTACTTTTTATCAGCAATTGTTGCATTGCTTTCAAACAGATGTTCTGGAGGACTGGTTTTTAAATAAATTGACTTGTCCCAACAGTATAGACCTGAAGTATTTTGGTTTGAATAACACAAAAGCTAATTCTTCATAAACACATATACTTAACAATAGAAGTGGCTACAACATCTTTTCATAACCACAAAGTTCAGCAAATTAAACTGATAAAATGAAATGCACAACACAGTTTTCAGAACAAAGTGATCATGGGCCCCTCGTTTTGGACAACATCACAAACACCGATAGAAATAGAACCCCAAACCTTTTAAAAGTTTCCCGTCTGGTTTGGGCATTGAATGGCACTGGGCATTTAAACTATCCATATTGTTTTCCAATTTGAAATGCTATGTATAAGACACATTTCCTGTATTTTCCGGTTGCTTTCAAATGAAGACCTTGAGAGGAATTATATGGTGTATGATAAGTTATAACATAGTCGAAAGATACAAACCTATCTGTGGACAATGATAATGTCCATGGAATAACACTGATTATAGAGTCATTTAAACTGACTAATTTGGTGCTAATGGAAATTCTGCAACACCTGGGGCAGTAACAATATTGTGCTAGATGGCAGAAGGTCCTATTCCTGCTTTTTTTGTGTTTTTGGAACAGTCTGACTTGTTATGACATATTTAGTTTTCAGCTGTAGACATGGAAAGAGACAGCATCCAAATTGAAACCCCTCTTGGGTCAAATAGTCTGCCCTTGTATGGTCTGTACCTTGAGTAAGCCTTTGAGTAAACAAGCTTTTTTTTTTCTCCCCTCTCCACTTGTACTTCAGTCACAAGCACATCCGTGATTTAGCAGTTTCTATCTTTGTGGCATCTGGTGTTCTGTGCAGTCCAAGCCATGCTGGCACACCAAATAGCTCAACAATTGCACCATATTGGCTCCTCTCGATTGCTTCTACTGGCAGGGAACCGGGGTAGCACGAGTGGAGCAGTAACACAGGCCTAACCTTGCTGAGGTGTTGTCATGTTCTTTCCTTGATTAATGCTGATGAATTAGATTGGTGGATATTTTATTCATTAGCGTGTTATAATTAGAACTCGTGTATGCCCTAATCCTCTTGGCAAACAGTCACATGGCACTGCAGTTGGGCATTAAAACTGCATTTCCTGTGGACCTTTACGTTGCATAGAAAGACTTCCACAGCAAATTAGTGATTCAAACAACCATGTCAAAATCTGTCACTTTCTCCAGGAACAGCCAGATGGTGGATATCTGAGCTGATGGATGAGAAATTTGTTCTTCTGTACACCAAAATAACTTTGACAAGGACACAGTAGAGAGAACAAGAAAAAAAAATAACCTTGCCTGAGTTTGAATAACAGGATTGTACTGTACCTTCTTTAAATAAATAAGAAAATGGTAATCGCATAAAGAGAAAAGGGTTGAATGACAACAGCTAGCGTAGAAGCAGAGAAGAAGAGAAGGCCATAGCTTTGACCACTGAGGTTCAGCACTAATAGAGCTTTGCAATCACAAAAAGGTTATTCCATTGTGTCCTGGCAAGGCAGGGGCTCTTTGAAGGAAGCAATTACAGTGTTCACTGCTGCCAAGGCTCTGACTTATTTCACTTCAGAGAGTGCGTGCAGTAGTCCATTTTGCTTTTGTCCTATTTACCATCTTTCTGTCTCACATGCTGTTTGGAGTTCTTGTTACGACTGCTGTAGCTCTCAGTACAAAGACCTAATTACAGTAATGGCAAGGGATAAACAGATAAACACGAAGCTAGATGAACTGCGGGCCACGGCGGCAGCTTGATAATATGTAAAACTCTCACCGGCTGAAAAGAATCTATCCTAGCCACAGACCAGCGAAGGGCTTAGTATTTATGCAGCTCTCTGACATAATTTGAAAGATGGACAGAAGCCTCATAAAACATGCCATTAGGATTAGAATCTAATTCAGATGTTTTTTGAGAATGATAATGTGAGCATGTTTCAGTAAGTGTATGCACGGCACAATTTATTCAAAGCATGTGCAGAACCTAGCTTGAGGCAAGGTGCTCGAATAGGCAATGGGTGACTAATGAGAACCTGTTTTACTGCTGTTGCTTCAAACCTTGCCCGATGCTTATTTGTGACTGTGAATCTAGTTTGTCGTTTAATAGGGACCCTTGTCGGCACAATGAATGGCTGGACGAGCAGGTGTGCGTGGACTTTTCGCAAACATCTAGGAACATGTTGTTGTTGCTACTGCATAGTCTAAGATTATTGATTCAAGGGAAACCACTCAATCATTGCTGTGTGCCTTCTGCAGAGCAAGCAAAGATATTCCCAGCCTGAAAATGCAAAGTCTGAAAGAATAGCCTCTAACTTAAACACGAGAGAAGTGTATATGTGTAGGCCATACTGAGAAATGTGTGCTTTAATCAGTAATGCTTTTGTCTCATCAAATCAGAACTTTATTTATATTTAATGTATTTGTGAACAGGACTGTATAATATTTATGTGTATGTGGTCAGGGCACATTAATGTTTAAATGAGCCATGTTAAACCATGTCTGGTGTCTTTCTTTTTTCTATAAGGTAATAAAGGTGCTGCGCATGCATGTATGCATAACAGGATAAGCCCAAGGTGTTATGTGAACAATGACAGGATTTATTGAAAAAGGCTTTAATGGGCATATGGAGTTAAAGAAGACTTGTAATTAGAAACCAAAGAAGCAATATTAACAGGAGTCTAGCACATTATGAGCCACTGGGTCTACTAGGCTGCTCAATTTTGCTTAGGACACTAATTTGGGATTGCGTGGCAGGGAGTGGTCTTTTTAGAGGCATACTTACAAAAACAAAAGCTTTACTTGAAAGAGCAAGACGCGCTGCATCATCTCTAAAACAGGATCAGGAGCAAAATGTACGGCGAAGAACTGAGGGAATACGTGGTCCATGTACAGTATGCAACAGTTGGTCAAGTCACATCATCTATGCTACTCATTTAACACAACTCAGAATCACAAACACCTACACTACACACAAAATAATTACAATAACCGGTACATAACTGGGTTTTGTGGTTGATCGATCAATTAATCTTTTATCTGATGTGTCCATTTATTTTTCTTCTATAGTAAAGGCTGTAATCAAGACCGAGTGCCATTGTCAATCTCATCAGTAGCACGTAAGCCCTTGTCCGACCCCAAGGACAATTGCACTCAATAACTGTCCCTGTCCAGACGCGCTAAGCCTCTGCCACAATCCCTTAAACCCCTGAACTCTGACATGCTTCAATAAGGTACACGAGGAATCCTCCTGTGGGAGATTAAAGTGAAACTCTTTTGCACTAAACTCGTGATTAATTTGGATTTTCTTTTTCTTATTATCTAATTTGTTGGTTGTGTATTGTCTGCAAGTTGTGGCAAACAATAAGATCGAGGCACACCACTGAGATGTGAAGACGCTTGAGTTTAGGGCCACTGTATAAATGAATGATATAATTTAGCGTCTTTTGACTGATATTATGTAGCGTCTCCACCTTCATTCTTTACATACAAAACATAAATAAGTTAAAAAATCTGAGAGAACCTGAACACATCATCACTATGCAAAGAGTCAGACTTTCACCCACTGATTTATTTTATTTAGGAATTTAAGAATACTGTGTTTATTATTATGCTTTTCATAAATAGAGTGTGATGGAATATATTGTCCTAGAAAGTGCATAAATTAACATTTTTCAATAATAATTAGGGATAAACATAATTAAATGTTTTTTCTTACCTGCCCTTCTCAGTATGGCATTTAGTCTTTCTGTCTTTGCTCTTGTCTCTCAACCGGTGTGAGATGCTGAAGTACTTGTTTACTCAAACTGCATACTATTGTAATCCCTGAAGTGAACTGAGATGCTACAGATGATATTCTCTCAGAAGTGAGGGCTCAAAAAGAAAACTCTTGACTTTGTCTTTTTTGTAAGGTGTATGTGAAGATCTTGCCCGACTCCTGTCAATACTGCATTCTACAAGCACACTGCTTCTTATTAGGTAGTACCCTTAAAATAAACTTGTACACTTATCCTATCAGTTAATGGAATCTCCTCCCAGCTCACCTTCACATGAGACTGAATATGTGCAGTTTTCTCAGGCTATGTTCAGACAAGTGCCTTTTCTTTTCATAAATGAGTTGTGGAGCAAAGGTTTTTATATACAGCTCTGGAAAAAATTAAGAGACCACTGCAATTCATGCAAAAATCTGTATCTCAACATATAAGTACAACATATTTATTTGGAATTTGGGAAAAATGTTGTGAATAGTTTATAGAATAAAACAAAAATTATTATTATTACATCAGTTTTCTATAGCGCTTTTCTGGGGACGCAAAGACGCTTTACATATCAATTATTCATTCATACACAGTCACACACTGATGGTGGTAAGGTACATCTGTAGCCACAGCTGCCCTGGAGCAGACTGACAGAGACACAGCATGGACTCTCTGACCATCACCAAATACCTTGGCTTGAATGAATGTGTAAGAATGTGAATGTATTTGGTGATGGACTCTCTGACCATCACCAAATACATTCACATTCTTACACATTCATTCAAGCCAAAGTGTCTTGCCCAAGGATACAACCACAGTATAAACTGTGGGTAGAACAGGAATCGAACCGCCTACCTTCCGGTTGAAGGATGACCGCTCTACCACTGAGCCACCTTCTTAGTACTATATTAATAATATAGTAAAAATTCATTCATTCATTTTCTACCGCTTTGTCCCGTTAGGGGTCGCGGGTGACTGGAGCCTATCCCAGCAGCTTTGGGCCTGAGGCGGGGTACACCCTGGACAGTGGCCAGTTAGTCGCAGGGCTAACACTTAGAGACAGACAGTGACAGACAACCGTTCACTCTCACATTTATTCACTAGGGACACTTTAGATTTGCCAATTAACCTATACATACATGTCTTTGGACGGTGGGAGGAAGCCGGAGTACCCGGAGAGAACCCACGGTAACACGTGGAGGACATGCAGACTCCTCACAGAAAGACCGGAGTCGGCCGAGAATGTTTGAGTCGGCCGGGTTTTGAACTCACGACCTTCTTGCTGTAAGGCAGGAGTGCTAACCACTCTGCCACGTGCACCCTCTAATATAGTAAAAATGAAAATTATAAACAATACCTTTTTTGATAAACTTTATATTTTCTGGACATTTATGGAAATGATTCTGTACATGTCTTACTACACACAGAGACTTCAAAATGGTCATTATGTACCAGCATTTTGAAACCATTCAATGTCCAAATCATTGTATTTGTCCTAATGGTCATAAAGTGCTAACCACTCTGCCACCATGTCGCCAAATATGGAAGAATACCTGAAACATGCAGTAAACAAATTCAATTTGTACTTTCTCACGCCTTGCATTGAGCAGATACTCATTCTGACATCATGGCGTGGGAGATCAGTATGGATTTTGTCCCATACTTTCCAAGCATACGAGATATACTCTACAATATGTGTAGTCGTACACCACACACACATCTTGAACAATGGTTTGACTGCTGTACTACAAACAAGCAAAGGACCTTCAAACATTGATAGAACTTGACAAAAAATTGCTTCTGTTTTTATGCAAATTAATAAGGTAGTTGCCTTTTTCATGGAAATAAGAGTTCAGAATAAAATGTTCTGCTAAAATATCCAACTGAATGCACTCATTTGACTTACAATAAAACACAGACTGACACAGCGTTATGGAACATCTGGTGGTAATAGAAAAAAAGACTACCATGGCCATTTTGACAAAACATGAACACAAAACATTATGCACACTTTTGTTTTCCAAAAGGAACTTTTAATTAAGTAGACAATGTTTTGTCTGTAAAACAATGCTTTATTTTGAAGTTTTAAAAAAAATGAACAAAATATGTTCTTTTCTACTGATTAAGTGCTTTCAGATTCAAAATCATAACAGTGTTTAAGGAACAAAAAATATAAATATTAAACATTTAATGAAAACTTTACGTGCAAATTTTACAGATGCAGCAAATATTTCAACAATTTGTTTCACTTTAGTCCTTTGTGGTATTTACAACCATGTCCCAAAAAGTAACTTCATGCTCCACAAACCTTGTATTGATCTTGAACTGCAAGTTCACGTATAGCCACAGAAATTGAGCTCAGTTCACTGAGTTGTTCTCCAGTGAGCTTTGCTCAGTATGATATTGAGTCTCACTATCTGACCCCTTATCATTTAATACCTTTTGTGTTTTCCTCCAAATATAAATCTATCTTTCATCTCTCTTTTGCATAAAAATTCCATTAATTTCTAAACCCTGTTATCACAATATAGTTTTTGGAGGCATGAGAAGCATGATGGGTTCATCTGATAAAGAGTAGGAACTTTAGCAGACCAAACCGTGGTGTGCATTTAAAAAAGGGAAAAAGAAAACTGTTTCTCAGCAATATTTTAAAGCTGATTTAGGCATGTTTCATAAATGTTCTGACTGATGCAGTTCATATGAATATGCAACCAGGTATACACTGCTCTGAATACATACCAATGTGAGGACAATACAATGGTGGTGTACAGCCACTGAAGCAGACATTGTTGCTGTAAGGCGTTTCTTTTTCAAAGATTGAACATCAGTTCTGAAAAGCAACAAGGAAGAATGGTTGAAAAATAAGAAATGGTGTTTAACTTTTTCTTTAAGTTAACTTTAAAACAATTTGATGAAGATGATGGAACAAAAAATGTCTCTTTGTTAATCACAAAGTTAGCTGAGACTACACTCAATGTTTAGTTTTTTTTCTTTTACTTTTGATAATCTAGAGTAAATTTATAGAGATGAATATAAAATGATAAATAATGTAACAGTTTAAACCATTTCTGTGAAGGTTCTCAGTCATCCAGGACATATTGAAAAAAAGGTTAAGTAAAAGCATCTGGACTCAGTTTTCAAGGTGAAGATGTTTCGTCTTTAATTCCAAGAGACAATTTTGAGATCAACTGGTAAGAGAGCTGAGCATATATGTCTAGAAGGAAGAGTTTCTCCTGAAACCAAACCTGATGGACCAGGCTGTTCTGTTCTCACAGTCGTTGGCTCTGAAAGGGAAGTGTGACTCCAGATGTGGGAGTCGTTAAGGCTCAGGAGAGTTGTTAGTGACACTGCTCCATTCAGGTGCAGAGTTGTTAGTGACACTGCTCCATTCAGGTGCTGTGTTTGTTGTTCTAAGGTGCAACTCTTTTGTTTAAGGTTTCAAAACACTGTTGTAAATACTAGGCAACATGAATCTGAGGCCACCTACTCTGTTCAAAGAGGTCTTTTCCATTTTCACAAAACGGCTTCCTTCACCCCTCTCTCAAACCATCGACATATCTGAACCAATGACTGGGCACTGCACCTGGGAAAGAGACCAGAGTTCTGTTCTCCACTTCCTCCATGTAAAGATTTGCCACAATCGGGGAGACCGGTGATCCCATAGCACAGCCGTGTTTTTTTCTGGAGAAGTTACCAGAGTAATGTAGTTTATGCAGTTCAGTGAAGAGTGCAGTGAAAGTTATGTCTGTGAAACTAAACAACAGCTTCACAAGAGGATGTATCAGCACAGAAGAGCCAATCCTGGAGGACCTGAGTCTGCAGTCCACCTCCACCTCAAAGAGAAAGGACATTTCTTTGAGGACAGCAATGTTCAAATTTTGGACAGAGAGGCCAGATGGTTTGAGAGAGGAGGGAAGGAAGCCATTTCTGTGAAAATGGAAAAGCTCTCTTTAAACAGATAAAGGTGGCCTCATATTTATGTTGCCTAGTATTTATAACATTGTTCTGAAACCTAAAACAAAAGAGTTGCACCATAGAACAATAAACACAGCATCTGAATGGAGCAGCGTCACTAACAACTCTCCTGAGCCTTAACGACTCTCACATCAGGAGTCACACTTCCCTTTTATGGCCAACAACCAGAACAGCCTTGTCCATCAGGTTTGGTTTCAGGGGAAACCCCTCCGTCTAGAGATATAAGCTCAGCTCTCTTACCAGTTGATCTCAAAATTGATAAAGTCTCTTGGAATTAGAGATAAAATGTCTTCACCTTGAAAACTGAGTCGAGTCCTTTTACTTTAACCTTTTTTCATTTAAACCATTATGACTCAAAATCATAATGATGCTGCCACTACAAATGTGGACAGTTGAGAACTGAATAAGATATTTTTTGTAAAATAAATAGAACAAGGAAAAGTCAAGAATCCATAAGTACTTTAGAATATTTGTTGATTGCACACAGTCAATCCCAAAAGAAACAAAAAAAACAACAACTGTGATTTAATATAGGGGCCTAACCTTGCGCTTCAACTGGATTCTTGCAAGATTTGGGAGTTTTCAAACTCAAGTAAATCCATTTTGTATTGCGCCAAGCCGGCCTCTTGTGACCAATAATGTGGCAGCACAAACAGGAAGAGGCGGGTTTTTTGATTTGACAAACTTAACAAGCGTCCACTTCTCCTCTTTGTTATCAATATGGCTACGCTGAAAGACAAAAAATGTGTCACTAAAAGATTTTCTTGGAGGGAAAGATGTTTTGTACTTCCTACTGGCTTTTGCATATCCTCAATTTTAAAGTTTTTCATAGACGCTCTTTTCATCGTCCTTGTTTCATTTACCAATTTAGTTTTAGTTAACGTTCTATTAATTTGCAGATTGACTTTGCAAAAACTGTTACTGTTACAGTGAATGTTGTATCTTCATATCAGCCACACTCTGGTTACGATATGAATCGCTATGATTGGCTGAAACAAAACTAGTTGGTGCTTCAACCAATCACCTAACACGTTTTCGATAAAAGGCGCCTCCTTTTTACAAACGCTTTCAATGGGAGCCTTCCCTGATGGTTCTGTGAAACAGACTTATGTGAGCAGTTCTATCTGGCGGACTCAGATTAGCCTCAGCCTGCTCAATACATGTATCACATTCTGCATGATAGCAGGCGCTACCTGGTGATCACCAACACGGCCACACAAGATCTGGCTTCAGAACAAGTCGATATCTGTCAGCAGTGAGCATTGGCAGCCTGGAGTTCAGGCCTGGACCCCTACAGCAGACCTGTCAGTATGCCTCGGGCATTGCATCATTAGTAGAACCCCATGTCAGCATTCGCTCTTGTTGCAGCAAGATCCTATCTGTTTTTCTTCACAAAGACTACTAAATGAACCATATGTACAAACTTCAAATTTTACAACTGTCAATTGAAGTAAAAGTTACACTAAAATGTATATTATGCCCACACATCCAAGTGCATATAACATGGACATAAACAACTTAGCAACTGATCTTTTTCTTGACAACAGTTTTCTTTAAAGCGTTTGGACTAGAGATGTTTGTTTTCTAGGTCTGTATCAACACATTAATACTGCCTTGACAGTTGCACTTTATAACTTTTCCTGGAACAGATCCAGCTTAATCACTGGAGGCTGCATTAATTAGAGGCAACTTATTAATGAGGGCACTGATTAGACGTCAAGATTGATATTAGCACAGGGGAAGATCTATATAAAAAGGATACCGTTGATGATAAACAACACAAGGCTGAGTCTGAAAAGCTCACATGTCCCTGAGCATGCTCTCTGTCTGCTTGGAGAATAATGCAGACATGTAGACCTACAGAATGCCTTGAAATTCTCTCAACATGTGCTCATTTTTAATCCTGATACATGTTCAGTCTGAAACCCTGGCAGCAAATATGTCCTTAGGGGAGACTTCGGGCTCTTTCTCTGTCTTTACTGAGAGATACGATGTATGGCCATTGTTACTGATGTCAGATTAAATGCTTGTTAGAACATGTTTATGGAAGACCTGACTTACCAGTTTACTGCATTATGTCTGTAAGTTTATGCCATAAGAACAGTTAAATCTAGACATTGTGGACAATTCATATATATTTTTTCCATGGTAGATATATAAGATTTCTACCGTATATATTTTTTTAATTACATGCAGGTATGAAGTCTTTTATTTTATTTTTGCAAGTCCAAGTCAAGTCTCTTATTCTATTTAGATGTATCATTTTAAAATAGGCTTTAGAGCAGTGGCGGGCAAACTAAGGCCCTGGGGCCACATGCGGCCCGTTGTGCTGTTTACCTGGCCTGCCAAAAATATAATGTGAAAATAATATATGTCAATAATTAATTGACAGTTAAAAACTGCATATATTTTTCACATTATTCAGTTGATTCCAGTACGACATGCTCCAAATGGTAACAAACTTGCCTAAAGCTAGTCACACACGCTAGACTCTCAGCGAAAGAGTTTTCACTCGTTTTTAGAACAAACTTTACTGGCTGTTAAATCTATATACAGTGTTTATTTCACATATTGTTTTGACTACAGTTCACACCACAAGAGTGCCATGTTCTATTGTGGCCCTTGGGGAAAAATAATTGCCCACCAGCTGCAGTCGGCCAAGTTTAAATGGAAAATCTGAAATAATTAAATACATAGGTCATAAGTAAATTCTTATTCATTATATACAAATAAAGCTTGCACCGAGCGAACTTCTGAATTCTCTGCTGGTTCCCTAGCAACCTTTACAGCAACCAAGATTCAGAGTCCAATGTGTTTCCTTTGGCTAATCTGAGCATGTAACATGTGCTGAATGTATATTACATCTGCAGTACATAGATGTGAGTCACAGAAAATGCCCAGTGGGAAGGCCAAACTACTGTTCAAAGCACATTATAACAGAAAAATGTGTACTAATTTTACAAACAAATGAATACATCAGTCAAAGGTGGCAATGGAGTATGGGTTTATTAAAACAAACTGTAAGTTTTTAATTTAATCTTTGATTAGTGGCTCACCAAAATGATGCATTATAGCTAAAGTGACAGAGTATAGCCATTAGCAATGAACAACAAGTCCAAGATAAAACATCACAACACCATAAAATCAACAACAAAGACCAACACTGGATTTTTTCCCACTGCAGCATCAGGAAAGCTTAAGGCTGTGTTCTTTATCAAAATGTCCACTGATCTAGTCAGCTCATGTGTCTTTTGTAAGTAAAGCTGAAAAGGACAACCCTGAGTTTCAAACAAAATATGAAGTAGTGCTTCAGAACCAAAAAGCATTTAAAAGAGTCCTTCAAAGTTTTATGGGCCACCTTTATAGTTCACAAAAGTTCTAGTGAGACAAGCAAAATAATCTTGTTTACCAGTATGCTAAAAATACAAATTACATTTAGATTTAAATGAATAACATCCACTGACTATAATATTGGTCAAGTTTTCAGAAAATCTTTCAAATAGCTCCCATTTGCATGTCTGTATAATAATTCATAATAGCAATATTGCATGCTAATAGCAAATACATTTGGTGATTCAGAGTATGAATGCATCCTTACAATCTGCACATCATTCACAGTAAAACATAGTGTGTTTATACAAATCAATAAGACTCCGCAATTTAGAGAGCATGTAGTTGGCCCGTTGTGGATTTCTAAAGAACTCAAAGTGCAGCATTATAAATCTCTGTTTGTACTTTCCCAATGTACTGGGCCCAGTTAACAAGCAAAAGGCACTGAGTAAATCTATAATTCTGACTATTTGACAGCTCCCCAAATGATAAACAGATCACTGCCTCTTGTGTTTTAGAGTGTTTGCCTTCCACCAAGTTGTCCAAAGTGTACAGCATGTCTGTGTTTCTAAAGCTAATGTCAGTAAGCAGTTTTGAGCCCTAATTGGTCTGTAATGTGCTTGAGGCTGTATTGTATTATATTTTAATATACACCGTATGTTACAAAAGTGAATTGATGCTTATGTTGTTGTAGGACTCCAATAATTAGCCAAAAGCCAGTCTGTGATTCGTAAACTTGTATCTGTTGACCAGGACACAATTAGATTTATTTTTCTTAGCTCAATGACATTAGTTGTGCAGTGCAGCAGATGACAAAAAGTCATCTCTCTTGTGTGTCACAGACTCTTGACTTGAAGGCACACTGAGTCATTATCTGTGCAATTACGCAACTTAATTACAATTGCTGCTGGGGCTTGAACACATCTCTACTGTCCATCTGCCAGGAATACTAGAACTTCATTCATCTTTGTTGTTCCTCTTTGTAGTTGTAAGAACAAGATGTGAGGAAAAAAAGGGACCCGGGGAAACTAAGCCTCTTAAAGCATCAGCACAGCACTTCTGCTGGTTTAAATTTGTACAAAAAATCCATTTATTTTAGTAATTGTGAGTATTTTCAATGGCATTTACATTTATCTTATTCAAGTGTGGTAACACAACAGGCAAATTTGTGTAATTAATCCTCTCTAGACTTTTTATACAGTTCTTGTTAAAAAAGAAAATAGTTAAAACATTTATTTTTTATTAGAAAGTATTTAAATGCTTAATAATTTGGGTGCTCCTGGGATGCATAGTGTAACATCTGGTGCAGTAAAGTGACTCAGTTTAATTGGCCTGGGCTTATTTACAGTGTGTATTGATGGCTTTTTAGCTGCTGTGCAGTGATATAGAATGAGACCTTAGATAGATGCATACACACTGACATCATTCACGAGGCTCTGAAATGAAATCATGATGAATGACTGGACTGCTCATTTATGCAAACACACACACACTCATACATAAAAGAAAAGCTAATACAAACATACCCTGGCTGCTTTAAACCAGGTCCACTGAGTCAGAGTCCGGCTCTGTCAGTCTAATCAGCAGTCGCCACAAGCTTAAGACCTGTCAAGAGACAGCACACGACATCAGTCATTTCTATTTACTTTAAAGCTCGGGATTTATTTGGATCGGCTTTGTACCTTTACTTAATCCTGCACAGCAGACAACATATCAGTGTCATGAAGCGTGGATGAGGTAATAAAAGGAAAGGAAGCCTAACAGTTGTTTATTTTCTCTTTAACACAGTGATAGTTCATTACCCATACTACAGCCAGGTGTAGTCCAGGCATTGTGCCTGTGCGTAAAAGGAATAAAAACCATGCTAAAGAAAAGATTAAGGCGCAGAACATGGTGAGATAATGTAGGGATCACAGAAAGAGGTGGACAATGAAAAATCTTGTGTGAGACTTGCTAGTCCAGTGCACATGAAAGTGTATGTTTTTTTGCCCCATAAGTGTGACTGTGTAGCAGTGCAACTGTTAGTGTGTCAGTGCCGTGTGTTTACCCAGTGTTATGAGTTGGAACCTTGGCGAGGCTTTCATACTCCAGACATGCTCTTCCTCCCACACAGTTCTGCTACCGAGGAGATCTGGAATAAACCGTCCTTACCACCCACCAAACAGCCTTCTAACAAGTAGTGTGCGAGGGGTGTGTGTTCCTGTGTGTGTGTTTACTGAGATGCTGCAATCAAAGATGAATTTGTTGGCCGTAAAAGTTTTACGCCCTCTTGCACTAATTTACACTAGGAGTAAAACTTCCAAGTTGGATTCTATGCTTTAACGAGAGAATATTTTTAACATCAACCTTCAAGCTAATTAAAAAAAAAGCAAATATTCTTGAAAATGAGATTCATTACACTGTTTTCAAAAGCTCAGCTAAATACTTTCAAAGCCTGATGAAAAAATAAATAAATATGCAGATATATTTTTCTTTTCAACGTGTTGGAATACCAGAGCTCAAAATGCAAATACTGCAAACATGTCTCGTAATTCTACAAAAAAACATTTATTTTTACAAAAAGACACATCAGTAAGACAGTACAGTGATGGTAAATGGTGTGCATTTATATAGTGTTTTTTGTACCCTTCTCAGGCCCCCAAAGCACTTTACATGATGCTTGTATCACATACATCTGACCTGTTTCCTGTTAAAGTGTCTTGTCTGGATGTGCTAATAATGGATCCCACTGTGACCCTGCTCAGAAACTTCTTCATCCAGGTCTTTCTTCTCTCTCCTCTGTCTCTGACATTGTCTCCATCTGTCTCCTCGGCCTCAGAACTGGCTTTATACTGCCTTCAATCCAGCAGCTTTGAGTTCTTATGTTTAACCTCTGCCTTTTGTTGTTATTTTTGTTGCCCCCATAAAATGCGAAATGAGTTTCATTTTGAGCAAGGGTGTGTTAAATGTTTTGCAATAGAGAGTGAAAGACTTTTTGTAACAGTGAATTGTCTTTTATGGCATTGACCAGATTGATATTTGGGTTTAAGTAGTTGACTGCTTGGTTCTTAGAATGCCATTTAGTGTTTCATCGATTGTGAAAAACTGTAACATCCACATCTTATAAAGGCTGAATCTTTATCGAGAATGTTTTTTATCTAGCTCAAATGGGCACTTGGACGTTTTGCAGTTAGCTGTGGGGGGATTTATTTATGTAGACTTGGTGATCCTTAAGATGCAGCCTGCACCACACAGCCTTAACCTTACAGCCTAGTTTTCTGTGCTAGCTCTGTTATATTATAACCACAAAACGAGAATGTATCTCTATCCACTGTGAAGCTCTACACATTGATTGTTGCCACTAACAACACAGTTTCGTACTTTTCAAAAGCCAACACGATTCACCCACCGCGTTTTGTGAATATCCACTGCTATTTTACGGTTATTATGTTCCTCTCTCATATCACATTGATGCTGCAGCGAACAGTTATTTAGCAAATGTACGGTATAAACATTGAGTTTCCCAAGACATGGGTGACCTTGTGTTTTCAGAAATGTTGCTGACATGTTGTTCTGCCAGAACACAATTCAGTAGAGTACCAGAAATATAAAGGGCATGTGTGGTTTGTTTTGTTATTTTGACACTTCATTGAGACATTTTCACAACTCAGAACAAATAAGAAATCATGTCAACATCAGCTCTCTTTAATCATCAGAAGAGTAACAAGTTTATTCATTAATATTTGTTGGAATTTACAAAATATTTGTCCAATCTCTTCCCTAAAGGCAACAGTCTGCATTGAGCGTTCAGCATAGAGTTTCCTAATAAACAACTAGCTGTCAGTTCCTGGACTGAACTATAG
The DNA here is from genome assembly GCA_024349245.1 of Neodontobutis hainanensis. Classification (NCBI taxonomy): domain Eukaryota; kingdom Metazoa; phylum Chordata; class Actinopteri; order Gobiiformes; family Odontobutidae; genus Neodontobutis; species Neodontobutis hainanensis. Next base: position 1,473,447 of record JALDNG010000041.1, read on the forward strand.
TGAGCAGTGCGGTCATAGATGAATGTTGTCCCTCAGCAAACAAATCAATAAAACTCATTTCCTTTTGGTCAATTGTTAATTAAATGTCACTTTTCCCTCAATTAAAAAGTGACTGAAGTGCAGCATATGGCATATAATCATATTTTTCCTCTGTGTCCCCTCGAGGGCTATAGCAAATACACAGGGATGATTACTAATGCAAAACAATTTTCCGATTTGTATCTGAAAATTGCAGCTGACCTTGTGCTATCATGAAGTTAGTTGTGCTTTATCAGCCCCCCTACCTGCAGAGGATTTGTGTGTTAATGGCTGAGATTACCTTTTCCATATATCTAGGCAGCTTGCTAAAGGTCATTTGGTGTAGTCTAAAAGGTTGGTTCTGACAATTATGCTGGGTTGGAAAATGATTTGAAACTTAAGATGACACTTAAAATGGGCAATTTAAAAATACATAGTGTGTTATTTATCTAAGTTGCTGTTTTTTTTTTCTAAAAGGGATAGTAAAATGTTACACTGTATCTATGACTTAAAATATCTATCTCTCTGTTTTTAAAGAAGTGCTTAGATACACATTTCATAACTTGGAATTAATAACTCCTTTGACGTGGCCCTTGGTTGAATCCAGTGGGATCTGATGGAGGCAAAGACAGGTGTGCAGTGAGGGGAGGGGCTAATGGTGTGGGGCCTGGAGGGGGGGAGGGGTGAAGATGGATTAAACCGTGCTGCAGTGATAATGTTCTATGGCCAGTGCTGCACTGAAATGTAAAGCCTAAAATGACAGATGCGGCTCTTGAAATACATTACTAGACCGAGGTTGGGGCTATAAGCAAGCTCTGCAATAACGAACTACCTAACCAGACGAGGAGAAAGTGTTTGTTACTGTCCGCGTGCATTCCTTCTTGTTGCCTGCATTTGTGGGTCGAATCTAAAAAAAAAAACCACTAATGGAAACCTTTTGTGTCTTTTTGCTCTGTCTGCATTTATAAAACCACTGTTGTAAATACAAATAGCTTTGTTTTAATGACCCTGAAGCAGAGCCTGCAGGCTTTGTTTTCCACAATATTTTTTCTTCCATTTCTTGTAGGCATTATGTGATCTTTGATTTTTGTTAAAGGTAAAAGGTTTTAATGTTTTTTTGTGACGATGCTTGCGTGTTGCTGCATCAGGTCAATAACAGACCTGTGTACTAATGAGCAGTTATTCCATGGCAAGTCTTTTCGTTATATAGCATCAGGCGCAAACCCTAAAAAGTGTCCTCTTTGTCCCTGAAGAGGACAGCCTCGGTGTGGTCCTGTCGAAGCTTACTACCTCGATGAAGTCTGGAAACCCTAGACGGATGCCAGGGATTCACGCTGCTCATCCATAATGTTGAACAGCCTGTCCTCTGTTGTAGAGATGGCATGAACGCAGAGCACATGGCCCACTATTTTAATGCCAGATGCAACTGTGAAAGTGTTCTGCATTCATGAGCACAATTGGTAATGTTCCATAGAGAGATTATTCTCCAGCAGGTAAATAGGGAAAGTATTATTTCAGACTCACACTCAAAGTCAAATTCTAAAAAGGCACACACAATACACAAGTGTAAAAATATTTAATGTCTATTGTGTTTAAAAAAAAAAAAAAAAAAATCCCACAAGTCACATGCAGTGGGATACAATGAGAGTACTGTAACTGTTACAATATTCATTCATTCATTCATTTTCTACCACTTAGTCCCATTAGGGCTCCAGGTGTCTGGAGCCTATCCCAGCAGCTTTGGACCTGAGGCGGGGTTCACCCTGGACAGTGGCCAGTTAGTCGCAGGGCTAATGTTACAATACCTTAACTATTTATTCATTCATTTCATTTTCTACCTCTTCATAGGTGCGGGTGCCTGACGCCTATCTAAGCTGCAGCTGGGTACACTCTAGCTGGTCACTAATTAATCGCAGGGCTAACACTTAGAGACCTCCTTGTGGCAGGAGTGCTAACCACTCTGCTGCCATAAATGCCCACTTACCTATTAAACATCATATGCATTTGACCATATTATTTAAAAACAGTTTCTAGTTCCTTTCAAGAATGCTTATGCTCTATTTCATTTTACATTTTTTTATTTAACCATGTACTGCTTCAAAGCATTGCAATAATCCAAATCAATGTGTTAAGTCAATGTGACTCTCCTAAAGCAATGAGGTGATATAAAGATTATGGCATGATAAAACCATGACCAAACAACATGTATCTCAATGTATGTGCTGTATACAAGCTCCATAATTCAGCAGACTAAAATTAAAATCGTCATGGATGACTCAAGTATTGGGTCTTTAAACTAAAGTAGGGGTGCCATGATGCAATTCTACAGCAATTTCTGCTTGGCTTCTTGTTTTTTATCTGGCATACACAAACTTGTAACCTGTACTTCCAGATGATGAAGACGCTGAAGCTCTGCAGTAAGTGCGCAGAATGGATCATAGGAATTGATTGTAACTGCCACACAAGGTGGTGGTGAGGGGGGGTTAGCAACTGGTCCTGTGTGTTCAGACAGCTGTGGATGATTTGAGGAGGAGTATGTGGGACGGAATATGGTACACACACAGCATCGAAATGGCACTACCTGAACATTTAGTTAATGTGGGGAATGTGGAGTATGAGGAGACTGAGGTACTAAAAGCATTCTGAAAGCTCTTATTGTTTTTTTGTTGCTTACAGTGGTGCCACCTATGCTCGACACCTTACTGTGTGGGAGTAACATGTTTGTGCGAGAGTTCTAGGAAATTAATCTGATGCTCTCCACGGTCAAATAGCACACAAGCTTCTTTGGTAGAAAATACTATTTATGCAACAGTGAGCATCCAATTCACTGTATAAATATTAATTCTGGTACTTAGTTATTGAAAAATACAAAATTATATGCAGTTCATGGCTTTACAACTAGCATCCCTAGCTACATGTGTGCTAGTAGTGCCATACACTGCTTAATTTAAATATTTTAAATAGCAGGACAGTTTTGTGTGTAATTTATTCTTTTTTATTTTTTATTTAACAGTGTATTGTAGACAGGAAACAGGGTGAGAGAGAGAGGAATCACATTGGTCAATGTCTCCAGAGAATGTAGCATGTGCTCTACCAGGTTAACCACCAAGTTGGCACATGATTATGTATTTTTGTTAGTTATTGTTGAAAATTGTTGAAAGTTGTCCTTACAGTTCTCACAGGATATAACCCTCATCAGATTTTGCATGAATGACAAGATTTCCCGATAGGCCGTGTGGCAGAGGAACCTCCCTTTTGTGTCACACACAAGCCCAAAACTCCATCTAGTGCTACAAAAAGTGATATAACAGGATATCTTTGTAAACAACTTTTACTGTTCGGAACCTGTAGAAACGGCTAATCTGATGAGTACCAACTTAACATTCAATATACAATCTTCTCACTTTTATTCTGGATTAGAGGAGCCTACATCCACACAAGAGCTACAGCCAGGTTCCCTCAGAAAGGTTCAGAATAAACTAGTCAAACATGGTTTTGACCAAAATGAACAAAGATTTGTTAATGAAACCACAGTGTTTACCAGCATGGCTATCAGGATATTAAAGACATGTCCAGGTCTTTAAGAACAAAAGCCAGCACAGTATAAGACAATGGCTCCAATGCTCTTTTGGTTGAAAAAATATTTGCGCTCAATATGACCCAAAACTAAATCGCCCTCCCTCACTATGATTGGCCCAGAAGAAAGACACGGAGCAGATTAGACATTCCCAGACCAGTTTCTCTGTGTATGCAATACAAAGAAAAAGCAGTCTGGCTGGTCCGGCTAGGAATGTCCATATTATGCCCCCTCGTTTGCACGCTCTCTTTTTAAAAGAAATTCACACAATTTACTTGAGTAAAATACGGAAATTAGTAGAGTGGAATTCAAATTTTATCTTCCTGATCAGGTCGCAATTTACCTGGGCGGGCAAATGTAAAGCTTATGTATAGGAAACACTGCATTCTTACTACCGCCTAGGTGCTTGTGGTTTAACTCGGGGCTGGGAGGAGTTCGGTGAAGCTATTGTGAAGGACTATGTGACTCAAAAAGAATCAGGCAAATTGTTTGGCCCCTCAGAATGGGGAAGCAGTACTGACTCAAATTGAACTGCTCCACAGTACGTAGTCTGCTCCACAGTATCATCTGGGAGGGCTCCCATTGAAAACCTTTGCAGAAGGACAGGTAGGCTACTTTAAATGAATCACTGGTCGGTGATTGGATTTATCTACCGCAGTCTAATTTAATCAGCGCCATGTTGTTTACGTTTGAAACGGTCAAACGGTATATCTCTTCTAACCTAACACGTCCAGAACTGTCAGTGCTGCCACCTCATTGGGATACACCTTGTATACCCCCAGAAAAGCAAGAAGAAGTGTCTGGGGAGTGGACAGTCTGGCCGTCTCTGCTTAGACTTCTGCCCCCAGGACCCAGCTCTGGAAAAGCAAAAGATGGTGGATGGATGACCTTTTATTTTCTGTTTGCATTTGTTGGTGCAGTTTGACCATGTTAACAAGCGATATTCAGATATTCTTTTGTAACAGTCTTTGGTTGGATTTCATTTATTATCAGGAACTGATGATCACATTATGTCTTACGTCAGACTCTGGATGGCACATGTCAGGTGACAAAGGTAGTATTGGTGCAAAAGCTGTGAAAGTGTACCGAAAGAAGAAACACTGCAGAGGAAACATGGAGGGAAGGGAAAGACGAGTATTGGAGCACATTTATATTTCAATAACAGCTGTCAAACCTGTTAAGTCAGAAATAGCGCGTTTAATAAAAACATCAGTGTCGCATTTTAATAATGAATGTCATTCCTTGAATTGTGTACCATCGGTGCCATTATTACTGTCATCTATTTTTTGACCAAGTGACTTCCATTTACTCTATATACGATATAGAATAAGCTCTCGCTCTGTCATGCAGATTATTTGTGGAGAATTATGCCGGTGTGTCTTACATGTGTCTATTGGTGTTGGCATGCTCAAGTGTTACTCTTCAAAATTCAAAATAAATCAGGAAAATGGGCTCCAATACAGTTTTTTCAAAGGTTTCTAAAGCAAGAATTCAGTGAGAGTCTTTTGTGGAATGTATGTGCATTATTATCTAAATAAGTTAGTATTTTGGAAAGGTATTTAGAGTTTAAATTGTCCATTGTGTAAAAAAAAATGTCATCAAATAGTAAATAAAGATGAATAAGGCTATAAAGACAATAAATGAAAGACAGGCACACTTTCAGTGTTTCTTTAGACAGTTTTGTCAGAGAATGTTGAGTAAGACAATAGTTTTTACCTGTGCTTTCTGGATTCCTACCTAAGATAATTGTGTCTATCTAAGTTAATTCATTCTACAGCATTTCTTTTACAAAGCCCATATAATTGTTTTTGAAAACAGAACACAGGTGGGAACACAGGTGTTCAGTATCAAAAAAGTACCATAGATGCAAGTTAAGAATATGTAATTCATAAAACCAGTCTTTATTTCATACACACCAGTTTCTTTGTTTGCCTTTTCAATACTTATCACTGCATTTTAAGTTACTATTTAAATTATTAATAAAATAATCCAGGTCATCTTGAAGAAAAGGTTAAAGCAAAAGCATCTGGACTCATCTGGACTCATCATCTGGACATTTCGTCTCTAATTCCAAGGAAACTTGATCAATTCTGAGATCAACTGTAAGAGAGCTGAGCTTTATCTCTAGAGGGAGGAGTTTCTGCTGAAACCAAATCTGATTGGACCAGGCTGTTCTGGTCTCATAGTCGTTAGCTCTGAAAGGACAGTTTGACTTGAGGAGGTGGCCTCAGATTCACGTTGCCCAGTATTTACAACAGTGTTTTAAAACCAAAACCAAAACAGTTTCACTCTAGAACAACAACACCTGAATGAAACAGTGACAATAACGACTCACCTGAGCCTTTAACAACTCTCACATTAGGCCTCACACTGTCCTTTGTCACTGTGCTTTTGCTTTAACTTTTACTATTACAATAAAAAAAAAGAAAGTAAAATGCGATTTTGTAGAAACAGGCTATAGTTTTGTTATACAGAGAAAACTAGATGTAAGATTTCCACTAATGTGTGGCTGACTGTTTTTAGTTTTAGTTAATAAAAGAAGTGTAGAACATTTATTCAATTTCAGAATATCCTCTACAAATTAAATTAATAAAGTATGTATATTGTAAATGGCATATTTAAAAAAAAAAAAAAGCATGTACAGTGCTATGATACAAGCCAATTACATAACATATTAGCCCATGTGTTCAGATTAACAGCTCAAAAGAGGACGCTCATTGTGTCGACTTCAAAGGAGCACGAGCAAAGCCCATTTCCAGCCACTTTGTTAATGACAATAACCTGCTTGTCGCTAGTGATGCCTCAGTCTACTGATGCTCATTTCATCTAATTACATTTATCACAAAACAAAGGGGCTTAAACAGGCAGAGGAGAGCCACACTAATCACATTAGAGCCGGGGCAACACTGGCACATGTGATGAAGTGATTTGGCCAGTGGCAGCCCTACCGAACCAGACTCAATAACTTTAAACCCATCTGTGTGTTTATGAGATTGAGCTGTCATTCAGACATCACTCATATTTAAGATGCTGTCTGTCTACGTTAGAGACCCTCGCTAAGAAGAGTGGTCTCAGTGCAAGGCCGGTGGGTGGGACACTTTAAGGAGTGTTAATCAAATCAGACAAGGATGTGGAGAACAATATTTGACTAACAAGAGCATCATTGAAGGCTGCATGACTTTGCCGGAGCATCAACAATGTCAAAAAACACATATACCTTACTTCATGTTTTTACATTTGACACACACTGTTTGTTATTTCATTCTATTTGCACATCACTCATGCTAACACTACTCTGTTTGAATCCCATCCCATGCACTGTATTTCTGCAGAAACACTAAGATAAGGTAGCCCTCTGCCTGGATTCCACTGTTTACATCCCATCTTGACATGTACTTGTTGCTAGGTAGCCTTGACAAAGGGAAGAAATGACAGAATCTACAGATGATGATGATTACTGGCTAAACACAACAATCTGATTCTGTCTCTTTCAAACAAAGAAGCAATGTACATTCTCATAAAGTTAGTAATATAACTAAGCAAGGTGATACAGATTCTGTCAGAAGAAGTTGACTTTCTTACAAATCCTACGTATTGCATCTTTAAAGTGATTTTTGTGAGTCTAGGACAGACAGCTTTGTATTCACAGATTACTAGTGTTATACAGGCATTTCTTCTAGATTTATTATGAGATTACTTTGCTTCATAAGGCAGAAGTATCAACAAGAAACTAACAAAAAAATAACAAAAATCATTACATCACAATGTTGTGAAAGAGCAGAGAAAATGTGTGTTTTATATTTGACATACTTTTCATGCTTCCACACTATTTCAACATTATCATACTAATGCAAATTCTCCTTTCTAATTCTGCCCACAATATTTCCCTCCATATGGCTGACATGAGGAGCTCAGGCAAGTCCCAAAAAGCAAATCCAGCGACTCTTTGTGACACTCAGTCGTTTCCATAGAAGAGAAACTGTCGCTCTTACCACTGTACAAGCTTTCAAATCAACTCCGGATCCTCTGTTGACACAAAGGGTGTTTGTGTGTGTGTTCGTCTGTGTTTGCTGAAAGGGTACAGACAGGAACTTAGGAGTTTGCTGCTGTCACAATGAGATGTCAATATTTATGACACGTTGTTTGCTGTCTAGTTTGTGTGAACTATTTCAGACATCTGCTTCTGGTATTTGCATTGTCGCGCAGGGCCCTTTGTGAAGTGCCTGGAAAGTCATGTGGATAAAATAAATAGCTTCACTTTCCCAATTCTATAAGCATTTATCCAGATTTTTTGTAGCTGCATCCTCCATGTAGTGTAAGCTGCAGTCGTGAATAATAAGCATATATGGTGTCTGTGTACTCTAATGCACTAAAATGTGCCCCCATCTGTTAACAGCACTGTAGTAAGCCTCATGCATTTATAGTTAAGTGGTGGGGCAGGCCTCTTAGATCATACAATGGGCACAATAAAATCCAAACCATATGGCTTATTTTGTGGTTAAATGGACCATAAGGGAGATGGCTTTGCTTTGATGCCTAACTAGAGCTTGCAATGTTTCCCTGGTGTCATGAACACTGCACCTGCTAGACCTTCTCCATATGGACCAAAACATGTGCTGACAAGCAATGAGGTAGCTTTTTCTGCTGCATACACAAGAATTATAGGAATTCCTGTTAGTATTTTCAGTCTAATATGCCTGTGTCTTTATTTTTATTCTGCATTCATTGTGAGCAAAGATCAAATACAAATCAAAATATTTGAAAATTAAACATCTAGTTCATGCCAAAAACTGTATATGATGTATGCAAGTATTTAAAATAACCATCCTTAAACATTCTCCATCTAAGCATTGGTCAAATTTGAGTCTCAACTTGATTTGAAATTATGTGAGATTTCATTTAGAGGGCCTAAAGGACATTTTGAACGGCTTGTAATGGCAGTACAATTACAGACTTATACTTTGGTTTGTTTTGTGGAACACAGAAAGGAAATTACCATATGTGAAAGACATTCATTTCAAGAAAGCATTCATTGTAAAAAGCTGCAGCAACCATTGGTCAACTGACAGCTTCCTGTTTAACAATATTTAAACAAGTTACAAATGAAGTTCATTTAAGTTCTTGAACCACAGGTAAAAAGTAACTCGTAAAAAGATTCCTAGTGTACGGACACATATAGGTAGGTTTTACTCCAAATGAATGTTGTAATTCAATGATGGGATTTATTAAAAAATGGATATGCAGAGATTTCCGTTAATTTAATCACTGTGTGAAAACAAAAGCAACAAAAGCAAAAGTTAAAAGCTCTGAGATATTAGTATGGGCACAGGCTAAAACAATACCACTAAATTCAAGTGTCTACCTTCCCTGCCTTAATTTTTACTTGGGCCCATTTATTGTATCAACTGCTGCACTGACAGCCCAGCCTCGTGGTCAGTTGGATTAAGTTCACCTACTCCCACACACTTTCAGGACTATGTCTGCATGGTAATGGCTTTTTTTATACCAAAACTTTGAAACAAATGCATACCTGAAGAATCTCAATGACCTCCACTTTGAAGTGTTGAACGTCAACAGTTGAACATTACATCAAACAACACTGTCCTCTCAACATGGCCTCAACCTCAGACTACATCTTCACAGAAAACATTTCAGTTTCTTCCACAATCCCTCCACATTTGCACAGTTTCTGAACGCATTAATGCAATGCTTTTCTATTTATTTATTTTCATATAAATGACACATCAACATATCTCACCATCCAGTGCATTACATTTCAAAACCATGACCATGGCCATACATAATCCACCATGGTTTAAATGATAATTTATTAACAAAGCCAGTGATTGTGCAACAGAGCACCCAGGAAGGTCTGCAAACAAAATACAACCAGATTTGAAAGAGCGGGGCATGAAATGAAATGTCAAAATGATTAATCCATCCATCCATCCATCCATCTTCTACCGCTTATCCGGGGCCGGGTCGCGGGGGCAGCAGTCTAAGCAGAGAAGCCCAGACTTCCCTCTCCCCAGACACTTCCTCCAGCTCTTCCGGGGGGATACCGAGGCGTTCCCAGGCCAGCCGAGAGACATAGTCCCTCCAGCGTGTCCTAGGTCTTCCCCGAGGTCTCCTCCCGGTGGGACATGCCCGGAACACCTCCCTAGGGAGGCGTCCGGGAGGCATCCGAAACAGATGCCCGAGCCACCTCAGCTGGCTCCTCTCGATGTGAAGGAGCAGCGGCTCTACTTTGAGCTCCTCCCGAGTGACCGAGCTCCTCACCCTATCTCTAAGGGAGCGCCCGCCACTCTGCGGAGAAAGCTCATTTCGCCGCCTGTATCCGGGATCTTGTTCTTTCGGTCATGACCCAAAGCTCATGACCATAGGTGAGAGTAGGAACGTAGATCGACTGGTAAATCGAGAGCTTTGCCTTACAGCTCAGCTCCTTCTTCACCACGACAGACCGGTACATCGACCGCATTACTGCAGAAGCTGCACCGATCCGCCTGTCGATCTCACGCTCCTTCCTTCCTCACTCGTGAACAAGACCCGAGATACTTAAACTCCTCCACTTGAGGCAGGAGCTCTCCACCAACCTGGAGGGGCAAGCCACCCTTTTCCGACTGAGAACCATGGTCTCAGACTTGGAGGTGCTGATCCTCATCCCAGCCGCTTCACACTCGGCTGCAAACCGCCCCAGTGAACATTGAAGGTCCTGGCTTGATGGAGCCAACAGGACAACATCATCTGCAAAAAGCAGAGATGAAATCCTGTGGTCCCCAAACCAGACTCCTCCGGCCCCTGGCTGCGCCTAGAAATCCTGTCCATAAAGATAATGAACAGGACCGGTGACAAAGGGCAGCCCTGCCGGAGTCCAACATTCACCGGGAACAGGTCTGACTTACTGCCGGCAATGCGAACCAAGCTCCTGCTCCGGTCGTACAGGGACCGGATAGCCCTTAGCAAAGGGCCCCGGACTCCATACTCCCAGAGCACCCCCACAGGGCACGCGAGGACACAGTCGAATGCCTTCTCCAGATCCACAAAGCACATGTGGACTGGTTGGGCAAACTCCCATAATCCCTCCAGCACCCTGGAGAGGGTATAGAGCTGGTCCATTGTTCCTCCTGGATCTGAGGTTCGACTATCGGCCGCATTCTCCTCTCCAGTACCCTGGCATAGACTTTCCCGGGGAGGCTGAGGAGTGTGATCCTCTGTAGTTGGAACACACCTCCGGTCCCCTTCTTAAAAAGGGGGACCACCACCCCGGTCTGCCAGTCCAGAGGTACTGTCCCCAAACGCCACGCGATGTTGCAGAGGCGTGTCAGCCAAGACAGCCCCACAACATCCAGAGACTTGAGGTACTCAGGGCGTACCTCATCCACCCCCGGTGCCTTGCCACCGAGGAGCTTCCCAACTACCTCAGTGACTTCAGCCTGAGTGATGGACGAGTCCACCTCTGAGCCCTCGGCCTCTGCTTCCTCAGTGGAAGACGTGACGGTGGGGTTGAGGAGATCCTCGAAGTATTCCTTCCACCGTCCAACAATATCCCCAGTTGAGGTCAGCAGATTCCCACCTCCACTGTAAACAGTGTTGGCAGGGCACTGCTTCCCCCTCCTGAGGCGCCGGACGGTTTGCCAGAATTTCTTCGAGGCCGACCGATAGTCTTTTTCCATGGCCTCACCGAACTCCTCCCAGACCCGAGTTTTTGCCTCCACAACCACCCGTGCTGCAGCTCGCTTGGCCTGCCGGCACCTATCAGCTGCCTCAGGAGTCCCACAAGCCAACCAGGCTCGATAGGTCAACTTTCGGTGTCCACCACCGGGTTCGGGGATTGCCGCCACGACAGGCACCGGAGACTTTGCGGCCACAGCTTCGAGTGGCTGCGTCGACACTGGAGGTGGAAAACATGGTCCTCTCGGACTCAATGTCTCCAGTCTCCCTCGGAATCTGGTCGGCTCTGTCGGAGGTGGGAGTTGAAGATCTCTCTGACAGGGGACTCGCCAAACGCTCCCAACAGACCCTCACAGTACGCTTGGGTCTGCCAAGTCTGTCCGACCTTCTCCCCGCCATCGGATCCAACTCACCACCAGGTGGTGATCAGTTGACAGCTCCGCCCCTCTCTTCACCCGAGTGTCCAAGACATACGGTCGGAGGTCAGATGAGACAACTACAAAGTCGATCATCGACCTCCGGCCTAGGTATCCTGGTGCCACGTGCACTGATGGACACCCTTATGCTTGAACATGGTGTTCGTATGGACAAACTGTTGCTAGCACAGAAGTCCAATAACAGAACACCACTCGGTTCTGATCAGGGGCCGCTCTCCCAATCACGCCCCTCCAGGTGTCACTGTCGCTACCCACGTGAGCGTTGAAGTCCCCAGTAGAACGATGGAGTCCCCGGTTGGAGCACTTTCCAGCACCCTCCCAGAGACTCCAAGAAGGCCGGGTACTCTGCACTGCCATTTGGCCCGTAAGCACAAACAATAGTGAGAGACCTATCCCCAACCCGAAGGCGCAGGGAAGCGACCCTCGTTCACCGGGTGAACTCCAACACATGGCGGCTGAGCCGGGGGCAATAAGCAAACCCACACCAGCCCGCCGCCTCTCACCGCAGGCAACTCCAGAATAGTGGAGAGTCCAGCCTCTCTCGAGGATTTGGGTTCCAGAGCCCAAGCTGTGCGTGGAGGTGACCCCTCCTTGAACCGCCACCTTATCGTGGTGGAGGGGTTTGAGTGCCCGGATGATCCTAGGAGCTATGTTGTCGGGGGCTATATGCCCCTGGCAGGGTCTCCCAAGGCAAACAGGTCCTAGGTGACGGGCCAGACAAAGCGCGGTTCAGAACCCTTTATGGAAAGTTTAATATCGAGGACCGTTACGTCGCCCGGTATGGCGCAACCGGGGCCCCACCCTGGAGCCAGGCCCGGGGTTGGGGCTCATATGCGAGCGCCTGGTGGCCGGGTCTTTCCCCACAGGGCCCGGCCGGGCTCAGCCCGAAAGAGCGACGTGGGACCGACCTCCTGTGGGCCCACCACCTGCAGGAGGAACCGTAAGGGGCCGGTGCAATGTGGATTGGGTGGCAGTCGAAGGCAGGAGCCTCGACGGCCCAATCCCCGGACACAGAATCTGGCTCTAGGGACATGGAATGTCACCTCCCTGGCGGGTAAGGAGCCTGAGATAAAACATGAGCTCGATCCATGAAGAAATACTACAGTGGAACAAAATGATTTTCCACCGTTTTATTACATAATCTTCTCTTGCCTTCGGAAACGTCCTTGGTCTTACTAAGACTGTTTTTGGTTTCACTGTTCTTTCATTGTATCTAAAACTTGCATGTCATGTCTATAACATCCAAAGATTCCAATTAAGACAACTGGGTCGACTATTACATACATATTCATATAGTCAACAAATGTGCTTTGCACAAACGAAACCCTTTTTGATCCTCGATATTAAACTTTCCATAAAGGGTTCAAAATGATTAAGGGAATATGAAAACAAGAGATTACAAGACTAATATGCTTGAAAAAAAAAAAAGCCTAAAACTGTGAAGTCTACCCGATGCTAACTAGAAGTAAAATAAGGAATGAGATAACACATGAAAAGATAATTCCTTGAAAAAATAAATAAATAAATAAGCATGCCATATTTGGTCAAGAAGCACAACTCTAAGAACAGTGTCTGGTAGAAAAGTGGGTAGATATTTTTCACTGCTGTACTGTACGAGAATGCACAAAAAGGGCAGCTTTAGCCCAGTCCTCAGCCTACAACTCAGCCATCACACTGCCTTTGGCCACAACCTAATCACTGTTTAATTATTTAGACTGAAGAACTGCTCTCAAGGCTGCTTTGTTTTCTGTTCATTGTAATCCTGTTGCAGATGTTTACTCTCTTCTTTCTGGGAGTAAGCAAACAATTCCTACTTTTTAATTTCTTGCCAAAAGCAATAAGAGTAGAACAGCTCCCCATAGTGAGCAGTTACTGCCTTTCTTTGGCCCAGATTCCTATGAAGAGTTAGAGTACTAATTGGTATCTGTCTGTGTGTACAGTATTAATCAACAGAAGATTTGTGACCTGGTAATGTTGTATTTAGAATCTGTTTCTGTCTAAAGCACATGGTATGGTAAGTTAGTTTTTTCTTTTTCTGAAATTCAAGAAATAACCTTTTAACCTGTCGCCATATCTACAGAAACAAACTCAGTGCAAATAAATTTGACCTTATATAAAATGGAAATATGATGACTAACATATGATCCTATAACAATACGTATTATGGATAGGATTATATGAGTTGTATTATATGTCACATTTTACCCTAAAAATAATACCCATAAATTCATCTTGAAGGTCTCATCTCTTTTAAAGACAAAAGTTTGACTGATAGGCCTACCTCACAATTTAACGTTAGCTTCGTTTCACAGTACATGGGTTCTCTGTCGGACTTGTACAGTATAATCGGACGAGGTGTGAACTCCAGCTGCGAAGGCTTATCAAGGTAGAAGTCTACTCGGCGTAAGGTCTGAAAATGTAAACGTACTCTAATGTCCATTGTAAGTTGCAGGGCATGCTAGCATATGTGAGAATGCATGTGCATATCACATCAGTGCAGATTTAAATGGAGTTTGCAGAAGTATTTGTCTCCATTAGTCCTTTAGTGGGTAAACAGGCTGAAAGGTCACGTAGTGTTGCTTTAAGTCTAAGTCTATGAATAACACCAGTTTGTCTAGTGTTTGTAGCAGATAAAACTTTGATTGACTGTACATGACTATAGTGTGCCCTGGGGAATGTGGATGGGACAGAATATTATGTTAGACAAGGTTTGGGTTAAGTGTGAGACTCTTTTACTCTTCCATTTAGTTTTTTGACAGTTTAATCACTAATAACTTATTGTAAAAAGAAATATGTGTGAAACAAATGAGACCCTAATACATCATCTTAGCTTTATTATTAAGGATTTTAATAGATGAGAATAATCGGCACACAGTGTGAGTTTGGCCAATTACAGCTTGCTTCTGGGAAAAGGAGTGCTCCCATTGGTTGACACTAACCAAAAAAGATTAGATTTCTCTAAAATCTAAAAACCAGGTTAGAAATCTAGGGGTCATCATGGATTCAGACTTAAATTTCCAGAGTCACATTAAGTCAGTTACATCATCTGCATTTTATCACCTTAAAAACATTTCCGGAGTCAAAGGAATAATGTCTCAACCAGACTTAGAGAAACTTATTCATTCATGCTTTTATCTCCAGCAGGTTAGATTACTGTAACGGCCTGCTCACTGGTCTCTCAAAACGAGGGTTAAGACAGCTGCAGCTTATTCAGAACGCTGCTGCTCGGGTTCTAACTAACACCAGGAAGTACAGCCACATTTCTCCAGTTTTAAAATCTCTGCACTGGCTTCCTGTTGCTCAGAGAATAGACTTTAAAACAGTACTGCTGGTTTACAAGTCTCTAAATGGTTTAGCACCAGAATATATTTTTGAAATGCTAGTAGCTTATGAGCCTCCTCGGACTCTGAGAACATCTGGGACAGGCCTTCTGCTTGTGCCCAGAGTTAGAACTAATCCTGGTGAAGCAGCGTTTAAGTTTCATGCAGCAAAACCTGGAACAGCCTTAACTTTAACAATGTTCAAAGGGAGGTTAAAAACCTTCCTTTTTAGCTCCGCCTATACTACAACTTAAAGTTTTTTTTTATCTGCACTCTTCTATTAAAATGTTTTTAATTTTTCTTATGTTTCTAAATCTAAATCTTGTGTCTTTTATTTCTGTAAAACACTTTGAGTTACCCAGTGTATGAATTGTGCTATATAAATAAAATTGCCTTGCATAATGTCAACAATAAAGGAACAAAAAAAAAAAAAAAAATCAGGAAATTGGTTATTCTGTTGCAAAATATGTCTAATTTTTACAGCAAAACAGCTGTAAAAGAAAAAGGGCAGCAAATTAAATGCAGATACATGTTAGAAATGCTTTGATGCAATGTTTAATAAGTTAATTACAGGAATAATACAATGGTAAACTCAAAGCTAAAAGGTACAGGTACAGGTAAGCACTAGACTTATTGTAATGCATTAGTATTGGATGGTATCTTTTTTAAATAAAAGGAGCAGAAAAGGTTACTACACTGTTGTTGGGGGTGAGTGGTGGGGCTGAGAGAGGGATGGCAAAAAGAAACCTGTGTCATGGAAGTAAAGTAAAGTACCAGTAAATACAGTAAACAGAGTAGCTAGTAGTCTTCACTCTGGCAGAAGTTCTCTAAAAGGAGCATTTACCCTGACCTAAAGAAAAACCCTGTGCCCTCTACAACCAAACACTTAACATAACATAAAAAGTGAATTATTACATTGATTCCATGTGACCGTACTTTCACTCAGACTTCAAAGCTAACATGCACAGAAATAGAAAAAGAGAAGACATGATCTCAAGAAAGTGTACTATGAAGAAAGTTGCAACAAAATTCAACAAGCCAACAGTCAAGTATTTCCTGCTCCGATGAATTCAACCTGCACTCAAAAGCCCTTTGAAAAGCTTTATTAATCTTTGTGAAGTGGCACAAACCTTCATCGTGCACAAATCCTCTGTGCCAGATGGGCAATTAGAAATATGATAACTGCATGCAGAGCAGCCACCCACCCACTTGCTGCAACAATGCCACATGTGGAGAGACTACCTGCGACATCACCTGTATATTATTTAAAATACCTGCGTCAAGGTCTGTGTCACTTTGCTTTACTTAGAACCTTTGGTGCAAGAAGAGAGAATAAACATTTAGTTACAAGTTGCTTTTTTAACGTCTTGTACAATGCATAGCCAACCTTCTTCTTAAATGCTTATTCTTATAGGAATAATTGTAATCTTATATGTAAACCGTTATTGTTATATTTGAAAGATGGACAGCCTGGGTTAGCAGAGAAGATAAGATTCAAAAGTTTGAATCTATATTAGGCCAATTACTTTCTTTAATTACAATTTTCTTTTGCATTTACCTTGATCTGTTGTTTTCAGACTGCACCCCCATCTCACAGTGACATGTTTATACAATTAAAGACCCTTTTATCAAACCAAAAAGTTGTCATTGGCCTGAAATTGTCAGTTCATGAGTGGCCTTGTCTCCAAGGTGAGGGTTTATTTCTGTGCTCGTATCTGGCTTACTGTCTTATTACCAAGAAAACTTTGCAGAAACAAGTTTGCGTTTTCATTAGAGTGGCATAAATGCTACAATTGTGTCATCTTTATTCATCTCTCTTTGCCGCTCTCTTTTGACCCTCCCATTTTTCTCACAAAAAAGAAAAAATGTCCGTGACTGATGGAGCTGCTGGCTATTTGGACATCTGTCTTTGCTGTCATAGTTCTGGCAGCAAGAGGTCTGCGTATGGTGTGACAGGCTTCCACAGCAGCATGTACTAACACCAGGTAGAAACGTCTCTGTAGCCTAAACCTCAGAGATCAGCCATTAGTAGCTTGTCAATCTAGCAGGTGCTAACATTCTTCTGGGCAGCTAGGAGGAGAATTCTTCCCATGGCTTCTAACAAGGAGCTGAATTTTAGATCATTAAAGTCCAGATAAATTTAGCTCATAAGGGTTTTG
This sequence comes from Neodontobutis hainanensis, assembly GCA_024349245.1. Classification (NCBI taxonomy): domain Eukaryota; kingdom Metazoa; phylum Chordata; class Actinopteri; order Gobiiformes; family Odontobutidae; genus Neodontobutis; species Neodontobutis hainanensis. Next base: position 1,490,629 of record JALDNG010000041.1, read on the forward strand.
TGTCTAGGCTGTGGTTAAATATGGCACAATTACTGCAGTTATGTGAGTAATGGAGTCAATTCTGTACAGTACAAAAGTGTATTTTTCTTGACAGTCTGTAGATTAAGAGCATGGTACACTGGCATACAGTGACATATATTACCAATAATTAGACAATGACTGGCATGTACGCATGCTGTCCAATTCTTTGTACTATAGGCTTTTAATTTTCCGTTTGAAACAAGTGAGAAAAGAAGACTGGTTGGCTAAACTTTGTTTAGTGTTGAGACTAATGAACAATGTAAATCTCAGTGTGACAACTTTCTACATGCTGACTTTTTATAGCTTAAAAAAAGATGCAAGACAGATATTGCTGCAACCGTGTCACTACAATTTCTTTCATAATATGATAAAAGCAGACTTATCCATAATTTCTGAACATGCACTTTTGTTGCTTACATTACTTGTAAGCAACAAAACGGCATTCATATGAAAAAACACCTGAATTGCCATTTAATTTAGCTGAAAGAAAAAAGTGGTATTCGGAAATAATCACTAGAGTTTTAAATGAAAAGCTATGACCAGTGAGATCATTATACTGCACCATTTCTAAGACCCTGCAGTGCTTCATGTCTACTCTTGCAAAGAAAACTTGTCACGTGTCAGCACCACTTCCAGTCTAATGATTTGGTAATAACTCCATTAATCCATTGAGCCTCATTGAGTTCCATGCAGCAGCAGGTTCTGTGGCCCATGGTGGATGCTCCAGACACTTGAATGTGAGTGGACCATTGGGGGACTAGTGAGATGAAAAGATGTCCACAACAGCAATAGGCAAATTGGTCACAAAATCTATTTTCTCTATTACTTAAAAGCAGTCATGTCCAAAGTCTGGCCAAAAGACTATGGAATGATTTAAAACTGAATATGTCCCACAGTTTATATCAGTATATACATATATAATTTAGAGACACAGAACAATCATTAGTACATACAAGACAGACATGTTTAAAGTACAATGCAATTTTTTTACAATTTTCATAGTTATTATTATGATTATCAGTCTCGTTCATGTCTGAAAGAGATGCTGAGTGAACTGTAGACTACAATCCATACTTTTAAACTTGACAACATACATGTTTTTAACGCGCCATTCAAATCTAAAGCTTCAGCACCATGGACAGCAATCAGCAACTTCTCTCTTGTCGGAAATTACTTTGCTTCAATAACTGGTATTATCTGGAATGTTATTTGCTAGATTTTTACAGCGCGTTATTGAGAGTATATATATCCACACACATCATACAGTCACGTTGTTCTTTATGCAAAGTACACAGCCTACACGTGGCAATTGTGGCACCTTGTGAGTAAAACTCAACGCCTACAAGTCCCTCTAAAAACCACCCAGCCTCCCTCCTCACTTCGAGCTTCGGAGCTTTCACTGTAGAGACCGTAACGTTGCGTGCTATCCAACGGACTAAGTATTTACCTAGAAGCTGAGAAAAGTCACGACACCGCTTTTTATCCTCATCCACCCTCAGTTACCTCGCCTTCCTTCCGCCTCATCAAGCCAAGACCCACCCCTTTACTGTCTGCCATGACCGTCCTCTACAATACGAGACTGTATTCTTTGTACCTCCCCTTTCTCGCCCTCGGTCTGTGCATCACAGCCTCCTCTTCCTAGAGATCCATCCTCCTGCTCCTACGGAAAAAGAGTTCAAACAAAACACGTCGGCATAAATCTCCCTAATCATCCCGAGAGTTCCGTTTTTCTCTCTCCCTCCTGACGGACTTCGTTACTTTTTTCCCTTCTTCTTCTCCTCCTAGAGCGCGCCAATGCCAGAGACCACGCCGAAAAAAAGGATTTTTTTCCCTTGAGCATGAAAAGGATTGCCAAATCATCCGCAATCCAACATCACCGACTGAGCCACCAGCATGAGCACTGGATACATATGCTCCAGCAGAAGTTGTTGGCTCGACAACTAACAAACCTTGGACCACAGATACAGCGAAGAGGGGAGAGTCAGTTTTAGGTAGGTATAACATTGACAATAGCACCATTTTAAGGAATAAATGTTTTGTGTGTGACCACGAGGTAGAGAACGGGGAGGCTGGGCTACACCACTGTGGCACAGTTATGGCGATGTTGCGTGGTCAGCATGTTACTGTGGTGGCCGGTTCTGTCCTTTTTATGGCTAATTCTACTCCATCACTCACACTGACTACTGCCTTTCTTTTAATATGCGGTGTCCTTTCACGCCGCTGCGCTTTGGCTCAATGTCGACACTCGCCTATTAAAAATTAGACAAACTGTCTTTTATTGTTACGAGGCTAGTGTAGCTATTATGCAAATTAGTTATTTTATCGATTATGTGCACTTGGCTACGTGAGCTGTGTGAGGCAGCATCTTTGAACGAGCCGATGCTGCGGAATACAAGCGGACATCTAACACCTCCGAATGAGCTTTTTTAAAACACGGCCGAGCGAAATACCTCTTGGGAAAGACAATAAAGACAAGGTGTAATTATAAGCTGGCACGTTAATGTCCCAGAGGCGTCAATATATTTGTGTTCATTTTTAGCCCTGTTTTTTCCATCCACACTGAGACCCCGTCCGGAAAGTGCTTTGGGCTTTAAGTAGAAGTAAGTGTCATCCTATCCCACATACTGGATAGAGACCGCTTCCTGTCTCGTATTTTATTTGTATTTTTTTTCTAGCTTTCCTGTTATGATTCAGTTGCCGTGCGTAATGAATTGCGTGAAAGCTGATAGTCAGCTGGCAGCGTCTGTAGGCTATGCGCTCACTCTTGTGTGGAATATTGTTGTGCTGTATGTTTGCGTGCGTGTACGCGCGTGACAAGTCAACACTAAGGCAAAGTTGCCGTGGCGTGTTCCTTCAACTTGCACTGATTGCTGTTCTCCTGGCTGACTGCGAGGGGAGCTCATGCTCTTCTACACCAGGTGTCACTGTTAGGCCTAAAGGCGAGATAAGTGTGCGTGATACCGACAGCAGCTCTATGGAATTAGACAAGCTGCTTCTGTTTGAAGCATTTATCTCAATTTTGCTCAACAGTTTTGTTGTTTTGTTTGTCACCGCTTCCTCTTGGGGAAATGGCCCTGATTTGTTTTATTTAAAGCATGAATGAAAATTAAAGTTGCAGTATATCCTAAAAGGATTGCCAATATAAGAAGACGAAGATAAGAAAAAGATGTAAGTAGTTCTTGTAATGTAGCTACATATGAGTCTAGCCTTGTCTGGGTGCAACAAGTAGATTTTTCAAGAGGAAGTTTTATGTTTTAACAAAGTCTTACAAAAGATAAACAACAAGATTCATTCACACTCGATACAATTTAAAATTAAGAAGTACTGCAGTTTGAAGTAGGCCACTACATTATTAGCCATTTCAGTATCAAACCTACACTATTTGTTTTACTTACTTTCACAGTGCTATCATTTGAAAAATAACATAAAAGCAAGCACTGTTATAATCTAGAGAAATGTAACGTATTAACTGTCATGTTTAGAGTTGTATTAACATGTATCTTGTGTCATTTTTCTTTGACTGAGCCACGTGCAGTGTGCAGTGCATAAAATCACCCCGGCAGCACAAATTGCAGAAGAATAGAAGTCTCATTCTGAATGCTTTGTTCAATCTGCTGGCCTTTTCAACAGCAAAAACGTTGACAACATGTAATCATTTTTACAGGAAGAGCAATCCATATCCTTTTGCCAAAATTGAAATGCCAACAGTAGCTTAAAGCTATATTTGTGTCAGGGCTTATGTGACCCAATGTTGATAATGCTTTCGAGGACTCAGAAGAGGAGATGAAGCTGCAGAAGTCCTTGGCTGTACAATTTTCTCATAAATTGTCCTCAGCACATGTGACTATATTTCTTCAGGATGAGTAAATAAACATCCTCAAAGAAGATTAAAACGAATAAATCATAGAATCATTCACCTCATTCAAACCCTGATGCTCTGTCCATCTTGTTTTTGTTATTTGCAAATTCTCTTTATATTTAAGATATAAAAGTGTTAGACTTGTGTTGGCTCTTTTTTCTGTTTCGCTTTATTTGTACTTTTATTGGAACAAATATATTTTTGTGTGGGTGCAGCTGTAGTGGCCAGAAGGCTGCATCCCGGGAACTAAAAAAAAAATCTGTTTTTATTTGAAACAAACAAAAGTGTTGCATCATGACATGTGACAAAGTCCCACTGCTGTGCTGGTGTGCTCAGAGTATTTTAGAAAGGCCGTTGAATCAGTTGACCTCCACTTGGGGCTGCGTGACCTGTGTGCACTGCTGTTATCACTTCTAAAAGACACATGGGTGTAACATGCTTCTACAACACTCTAAAAGAATAACTAAGACTGAGTTAAAGCTTTGGATCACAACACATTTTAATCCACCTAATGTTAAATGGCAAGAATAACAAAGAATACAGTGTATTTTTTTTTAAATTAATGTTTTATCTTCATCTCTGTTGGTGTCTGCAGCCAAATGAAATCCACATTTTTGGAAGCCACTGTGGAGCAGAAGCGGGTTTCGAAAATCATCACAATGGTGACAATTTTATTGTTATAAACCACTAGTCATTCAGTAAATGGAAAACAGCACTGGCATCTGTTTGTCTTCTTACTACATCAGAACAGTTTAACTAACCAAGCAAGGACTAAATTGTACGAAAAACATTTTTTGTATGCGCTCTAAAATCCTACTCTGCAGTGCTCTCTGACGATGGGCAAACTCCGACATTACATACATTAGCAAAGCGCTCTAGATAAACATATTGTCCAGAGGAATTTCCAAGGATTTCTTTTTTCTTTTTTACAAAATTATTAGTGTAATTACCTTCTACTCCATTTTAGCCTTTCGGCACAACATTTGTTAGTAGCATGGAAGAGAAGCCCCATGTAAAACTGAGGTTAAATTGTACTCCTGCCAACCTGACCCAGAGTCATTAAGCACTGCCAGGAAGCTAAGTTATTACTTCTTAAAAATATGATAACTCAAAGTAATAACTCCAGTCGTTTATCATTCAAGTTATTACTGTTGCCTTGTCTGGCTTGTTTCTGGAGAGATGTTTTGATTTGCTGTGGTCTTTCACGTTGCTGAACAATAGAGGTCTGCACTGGCTGGCTATTACACATAGAACCTTTAACTTAATTTGCTTCACTGCTGCCTCCCATGCTCCCTGCAGCACTATACAGTAATTTGATCCGCTCCAGTCTAGAAGTTGTGTCTGATGCTGCGTTCACACCAAACGCGAATTGCGCGAATAAATCGCGCTATTCGCGCGTAGTTAGACGCTTGCACATTTTGAGTTTACTCGCTTCATTCGCGCGTAAAATTCGCTTCATTCGCGCGTGAAATTCGCTTCATTCGCGCGTGAAATTCAGACGCGAATTCGCGTCATGGGAGGGGCTTCTGCCAGACGGAGGTGTTGTCTTCCGGTCTTGTTGAAGAATGGTTCAGATGGATTTTGTCGAGAGAGAAGCGATGCTCTATTAACTTAGGAGGACTGAAAAACGACGTGAACCCGTTCGGCGCTGTGCGGGGGTCAAACGGATGCTTCAGAGGCGGACTCCATGAGTTTCACAAACTCCTCCAGGAGCTGCGCCTGGATGACGGCCGGTTTAAGGGGGATTTCCGACTGAGCCAGGCCCTGTTCGATGACCTGTTGTCCCAAGTCGGTGCGAGGCTTCCCGCAGGACAGCGACTGCTGATGCTGTGTTCAAGTCTGTCCATCTGTGTCCAGTCAATATTTGGTGTGATTATAAGTAATTAATCAGTGGTCAACTACAGTCTGCTGAACAGTTATCAGTAGTCAATATAGTATTGTCTCTAAAACTGTAAATCGTATTTACAATTGTATTTATAATGTTGTGTTGCATCCCTTATTTGGCTTTAATTCTTTAATAAATGGAGCCAGCCTCAAAAAGGAATCTGACTCATCTCATTCTCATTATTCCACACACTGGCCCAGCCATAAATAACTGTTTTCTTACTGTTCTGTTGTATATGTGTTAGCAATAGAATATAATAAAAATGAACAAATGTTAATTTGTAATTGTAATAAGTACAATAATAATATAATTTGTTATATGTATAAATATTCTAAAATTTGTTCATAATTATTCTAAACACTGAACATCATAAACGTTTTTCTATTTCATTATAAATAAATCACTCTGAAATATTTAAATGTTTTTGTGACATAGAAATCATGACAACTATGTGCACAAACAAGTCATAACTATACATAAAATAATCCTAAAGTGAAGGAGAGAACAAAGAGAGTCAGGTTTATTTCCTGCAGTGACAGCTGCATCATTTTAAAAACTATACCGTGGGTTACAAATGAAGCAGAACTGTGCTGCTTTCATAGATTAATGTATGTATTTGATATTTGACAAATTCTTTCGTCCAAGACAGTAGAGAAGGGACCAGACTCAAGACAAAAGCTCATCCTCTGAACATGGAGAAGGAGCTACAGCATGTGTTTCAGGAGCTTCTGAACTGGGTCTTCTCCTGGGCTCTTCTTTGGGAGTTGCACTGTATGAAATGACACATAAAAAGGCAGAAAAACATTATCAACTCATTAACAAACCGCCAGGGTTGTGTTTATATGTTAATGTAAGAAGCTATGAGGGCTAACTGTAAATGATTGTATGATTATGTATATATTACCTGTACTCACCTGTGGAGACAGCAGCAGATGTGGATGGGGCAGGAGAAGCAGAAGCAGCAGTGGGGGACCAGGGCTCACTGGCATCAAAATTCAGCTCTGTCATGAATATATATAAATTATATTATTAAATATTTATACAAGTTAACATTTGAACATTACACCAGTCAGAAACAACACATATCCCTGTGTGGCTTGTCCACACTCCTTCTGTCTCTGAATGCCCTGCTGCTGCTACTGTCTCGCCCTGGTCCTCGGGGTGGTCATAATCCTCGGACCAGTCCCGCTGGATGTCTCGTGAAAAGACTAGGGGCCGAGGAAAGAGAGAACGGCAGAGTACTTCCACTTTTGTCCCTAACCCACTTCTCTTCTCCATCTCCTTTAAATACATGTTCATCAGGCTCTTTCTGCACACTTTCTCTGGATAAACACAAACTCGTCAGTGGAAAACTAGTTGTAAAGTACGGCAAATTAGCTCCGGCTTTAGCTAGCTAGTTGGCTCAATATATACGACTCTAATAAATTAAAAGTAGTTTTTTGCAACTTACCAGAGTTTTCGACCCCCACACACTTTCCTTTGAGCAAGAACCATTAAGATTCCCGGCTTAGTAAAATTACAAAAATGTTTCGTATCCCACAGGCTGCAGCGATAACTTCATCCTCCATTGTTGTTTTGGATTTCTGCCTCTATGGCCCGCCTCCGTCGTTGCACGTCACTACTAGAGCAAGCTCCTGACTGGTTAACGCGGCGCGAATTTTCGCCAAAGTTCAGATTTTTCAACTCGGGCGAATGAAGCGTTTGACGCGATTCGCGCGTCAAACGCTCAATTCGCTCAATTCGCGCCGCGTGATTCGCGCGAATCGCGTGATTCGCGCCGCCTAATTCGCGCGAAACGCCCCGCAGGATTTTCACGCGCGTCAATTCGCGTCTTTGCATTGACTTAACATGTAAATCACTCGCGCTTAACGCTTAATTCGCGTTTGGTGTGAACGCACCTTGAGGCATTTTAAACAAAATGCTGCCCTCTCAATGCTAAAATATCTCAGGGCCCCAATTTGTATGGAGATGAAGAGCAGCTGTGACCATGCCTTGGTGAATTTCTTTATGCAATTGGCAATTTTCTGTGGGGGCTTTTACTCTCATCTGCATCTATGTGGTTATATTGCAAATGTATGGTGCAGGGATGGTTAAATGGGACTCTATTGATATTGGGACATTATGCACATGTTTACAAGACACTCTCAAACCAATTGTAATTTTTATATTTCTTTTATTTTTGTTGTTTAGTAGAGGTTTCATTATGTGGCTGGTAGATCTATGTGTTTAAAGTAGGGTGGCCAGATCCTAACAAACCAACAGTCCGTTTATGTGGGACAAAGTACAATGCGGGACACCTCACTGATGCTTTGTTCATCAACAGACAAAGGTCCCACAGAGTCCTTGGACTGGCCTTACCCATGAATAGTCTTTTCCCCAGTCATCATTGTGGCATTAGCTCCTTTTTTAGCCGCATTTTTCGTCTTCAAAATAAGCCTGTTTACTTGTTTGCAGCTTTGCGTCGTGGGTGGAGCTGTTTTCCGCTGCAGAGTCGCTGACAGAGCGACCTGCTCAGTTCTGGAGCTGTCAATCGAACTGCTCACTCCCCTTGAATACTGCTGCTTGATTGGGAACCTTGCAATGACGATGTGTCCCATTTTGTTACTAGTGTACAACAAAGTAAAGCCGTATCTTTTTCAAACTATCTACAGCCAATCGAAATGCAGGACATAGACTCAAACCATAACCTTGTAGTATATCACAGCTCAGAATAGCATAGGTTTCAAAAATGACTGATTCTTTTTAGAATTTTAGATTTAGTAATAATGATATTTTGCTTTGAAAAGCCGGCTTCTCAAAGATTACACACTTAATATGTATCACGGACAAATTCCTCCTGGATTGCTATGTAACTCGTGACAGAAAAACATTATAAATGTTTTTTATATCCTGTTCATTTTATTATCTTTATAAAACTACTTTGGTAGTTTAAATTTTCACTACCATCATATTAAACAATAGACACTTAAAGTTACAGTAAAGGTTAAAAACATAATTCAGCCAGCACTGTGCTTTTTCATTATTTGTGGCTTTTCTGGAGAGTTAAATGTTGTATGACTTTAGTGCAGTAAAAGGCATTGTGCTATGACTCCAGAAGGAGCCCATGAAATGACCTGACACAGCACTTCCACAGAAGTACGAACCTATAGATTTTTCTTATGTGCCTGACCTTGCCGGTGCCTGTAAAACCTGTCTAGATGGAGGTGTGTGTAGTGGGTACTAAGCCTGATAGAAAGGGCCTCAGTGGGAGACGTGTATATTAATTAGAATTTAAACACAGCACCTTTATGTTTACAGATGTCTATCCTATGAGTCCCAGTTGGCAAACCATTAAAACATTACCAGAGTGCGTGAATGGGAGGTTAAATTCTCAAAGCGCTGCTTTCTGTCAAATTCCCTCTGTTAAATATCGATTGAGTAGAAGGATCTATCCATATTTGCAATCATTAAGTACGCCTGTAGGCTTCTGCCACGTTAACTGTTTTACCCATGCATCCTAGGTTCATTTGTTTCCTGCAACTATCATCAAGATACTGTAATATAATAAATAACTACTTTACAATATTAACAGATCTTTGCTTTATAGCCTTTATATAAACTTTAAAAACTTAAAAATCTATAAAATATAAAAAAAAATTTAAAAAGTAACAAATATGCAAATACAATGCAACTATTATAATTTATGTGGTGACAAAATGAAATTGCTCTGTTTTACTTGTTATTATTTTTATAAAGTAGTTGAATGTTGTGTTGACATATTCTCATATGTGATTAAATGGATGAAAAACATCATTGTGAGTGCACATGGCAGAGTGGTTAGTGCTCCTGACCAAAAACATGCATGTGTAGGTCAACTGGCAACTCTAAAGTGTCCCTAATGAATGAATGTGAGAGTGAATGATTGTCTGTCACTGTCTATGTCTAAGTGTTAGTCCTGCAAATAACTGGCCACTGTCCAGGGTGAACCACGCGTGAAAGGTGAAAGTACTTATTGGATACTGCAAGGGACTCCAGGAACCCCCCCATTCAATTAACTCTAATGTAGTGCATTTTATAAACTTATAAATTTATTATATATGTGATAAAAATTGTGTGCCTGTTTTCCTCACATTTTTGAGCATATGAGCATGTCTTTTTACTGCTCTTCTGGGCATCTGGACAGTATATTTACCAGATCCATTGCAGAGGTTTTCACATGACATAAAATCAATAGGATTGCAGAGGGTCACTGCCGGATTGTAAGCCATGTTCATATTAAATTCTGGGTTAATACACTAATGTAAGTACTTTTTAGGTCACTTACATAAAATGGGCCCTTTCAGGCCTAGTTACATGCATTAGTTGGTTTCTTCATGACTGCTTAGGGCAAATATATGGAAATATACAATCACCTCATATGTACTAACACAGTACATAAACAACCCTATTAGGTCCAGTTAAAACAAAGACCCTGGAGGCTTTTGACATTATGACATGCATTATAAGTTAGTAGTAACCCTTAGGAGTCCAGAACAGTGAAAACATGTAAAATAATTCTTATAAAAAATTTTAAAAAATTAATAAAATTTGTTTAGTGTCATCTGCTTTTCTCTAATGCAGCTTTAAAATGCATTTTTGCAGCTTTAAAATGCAGGTTTGTTGAACAAACACTTACTACCAGTGCGTGACTATGTGGAGGGAATGAATAATAGACTCAATCGGAATACGCTTTCAGTGCCTTTAAAAGCGCCATATAAATTCATCAAATCAAATCCCTTATTTAATTTAAAATAATAATAATAATAATAATAATAATAATAATAATAATAATAATAATAATAATTGTTATTATTATTATTTTTTATTATTTTTATTATTTTTATTATTATTATGTGTACCAACTGTCCTGCTGAACTCACCTGTAGGGTGATCTGGTTTCAGTCTGCTGCTCTTCTACTACAGTGGCTGGAGGATAACACCTGGCAGCCCAGTGTCTTGTGACTGCATAAGAACCAGCCAGCTGGCCTTTCTTTACAGCTGCTGCCAGCCTCTATCCCTTACACTGTACATGTGTAGTGCTTAGTACTTTGGAAGTTGTAGCATTTTAAGAGATTGAAGCCAGTCCTTCTAGCACATGTTTAGAAATGGATCTTAGCTGTGGTAGATTCACAGCAAGTATAGAATGGCTTACTGATTCACTGCAGTGTGAGCTTGTGCTATTGTGCCAGGCCTCAGCTGCTCTATATGAGTGTTGAGCTGAGAGGCCCACTTTAAAAAAAGGAGACGATTGGAGGTTGAGTAAAAGCTCCAAGTCAGTCAATTGGCCCTGAATTGCCTGAACTTAACTGCAATATCAGCAGTGCAAAAAGTGGCTGGCGTGGTCAACTTTTCCCCCCTTTGCTTCACTTACTCAGCCCCTCACACTGACATCAGGGCCAGGTGTATGGGGAAGACGTGCACGGGAAAGAGGCAGTGTGCTGGATTTAGCAGTAATTATGGAGTTCTATCATCTCTGTCTCCCATCTATGTCTGCCCTGGGAAGCACTATAGCTATTCTTTAATCTTGACACCTGGTGATCATGTAACATAAGGAAGTGCCTATTACAGGTGGAGAACAATTGGTACCGGCCTGATCCTCTTTTAAGGGATCGGGGGTGACAGCAGTGATACACCAGGGATGGAAGAGGGGGGAAAGGGGTTGACAGGAGATAGAAGTTGAGGAAGTGAGGACAATTATGGAACTGGCTTTTGAAACTCCACAGAGACAGGAGTGGGGTTAAAAGAACCCTTTAAGAAAGAATGATTCACACAAACATTTTTCCCCAGATGAACTAAAACAACTACAATAATGTGAAATTCATTGGTAACGAAAGCAGGTGTTAATGCCTCACCCTCTGGGGTTGTTTTTGCTTCTTGCAAATTGGAAGATAATCTAGAAATGCAGAAGCTAATTACATTATGCTTTGGGGTGATTGCATAGCACATCATATAACACGTGTCATCTCGAAAAGATGTAGGCTGGGCTAAATGTTGTACTTAACTACATGTCTTCTTTTGAGTTGTGTTGTATTTTGAGAGCAGCACATCTGCTATGAAGTCCTCCTCCGTTATTTTGATTGAGTTGAAATTGATACTTAACATATTCCCAACTGGATTAATTTGGAAACACTTCAGTTGGTGACACAGTTGTTACCTACTATCAACACTGAAGAGACATTGGCACAAATTCATTAATGGAGTCTCTTGATGTGAATAATTTGTTTTCTCAGCAGTCTCGGTGTGCCAACCTGGCAACTCACAATGTTCACAGCCCTATCCAAATTGCGAAATAAAATGGACTCTCCAAGCACAAAGTCTTTTTTCATTGAGTGCTATTACTGCTGCATTTGCTTTTGGTTTTAGATATGCAGTTAATTGTTTAGATATGAATACAAATTCTCTAATCAGTCCACAGTGGACCTTTTTGTAAGGCGGATATGCCATTTTAGCAGAAAAACCCTGCAAAAGCTTACAAGCTCCTCTGAGCCAGACAGAGAGATGATTTGTGTTTCAGTCAGATTTGTGTTTGAATCAAACTGCTGACAGTGCGCTGGCTGGAATAAGATGCACACCACGTTCCACAAATACAGAAGCATCTCAACTATGATTTAATCAGGCAGTGTTTACATTGACTTATCCAACACGTTCTGCTATGGTTAATTCCAACAGATGAATTATGAATGTATTGCTACATCAAATATGTTCTATGCCTTCTGACAGCACAACTATAGCATCCCTTAATATGGTGTTGCAAGTGGTTTGTATGAGGTTAGCTTTGTTGCCTCAAGAAGACTATGAACTATTACTCATTGCAGCAATAACCAGTAATGACTAGTTCTAAAAGGAACACAATAATGAACTAAGCTTTATTCACTTTACTTTAATAAGCCAATTGCTTAAATCAATTTATTCTGCAAACCTTTTAACAATCTAACATTTTGTAATCAAACATGCCAAAGATGAATTTTAATGTTATAGTGTTTATCAGGTTAGGAGACAATGACAAATATCCCTAATATAATAAATGATTAACTCAAAACATGTAACCTTCAAGCCCTCCTGTGCAACCCTCCCTGGGTTTACGTTGCATTCACTGCCCCCACGAGCCTAAATAAATAATGCATCTTCCCAAATTATCCAAATTTAAACCTTTAAACCATATATTTGCTTAAGTTTTCATAAGAGGTCAGTAACAAAGTCATAATTGTAAGTCTGTTGTTTGAACAACGTCTGTCCCTCAACAACATAAATCCATGTACAGTGTCATCATGATTTTTCTTATTTATAATATTAAAAAAATCTTGATGCTTTGTTTATAGATTTAAAGGATAGAAGCTCATACATTTACATGCAATACATACACATTTGATCAAGAGGCACACACAGATCTGCCCATGTTTACCCCCGTGAGACCTCAGTGGCACCTTGCTGATAGAGACACCGTTGTTAGTTTTAATGATGGAGGGTCTGGACCAGGTGAAACATGCCTGAGCTATCATCTCTAGTGTTTTGCACGCTCAGCACACCAACCTGACACCAATGTAGGGCACCGAAGAGGCAACGTGGCATATTCAAGTAACACCAGCAAGCAGAAAAAGTGACATTGTATGGGCCTGTGGCTACCTAGCACTTTTATACATATAGAGGGTGTCTGAACAGATTTAAAGCTGAATAACACACAGCCAAAAAAAAAGGAACTTAAAAAAAAAAGCCACAGGCCAATTACCTCGCTGTTGAACCCCCCCCCAAACTTATGTGAAATTAAACTCTGCCTCTAACCTGCCCCATACTGCCGCCAGAAAAGGTAAAGGTTAGTTTAGTCCTTCACTGTAAAGCAAAAATACCATTTCATGTGCATTTAACATAGTTCACACTGTTTTCTTTTGTGTTTAAAAGCCATGCTCCACACAAGATACACTGCAGTAGGAGAAATGTGTGAGCCTTGTGGCAAAAGCCCCTGAGCTATACAGCATTAAAAAAGGTCAGCTTAGCGGGAAGGAATACAACGAAAGTAGAGGATTTTCAAAGGCAAGAGGTCAAGAGCAGTCAATTTTCAATCCTGATGCGGGCAATGGGTACAAGTGGGTTGGTATAACCCATATCAAGGGTACGGTTCTTGCCAACAATAACCTCTCTGGAAGAGCAGATGAAATATCGCCCCCAAAGGAAAGAGCTTCCTTCAGCAGAAATCCCAAATCCTTTTAGTCATATCAGGCCTCAGTGTCTGCTCAGGATACCTTTGCACATGTGGATCAATGTGAGTGTGTGTGCATGTGTGAACAGATAAGCCCAAAGAAGTGCATTTTTCAATAGGTTACTTTACCTAGTTAGGAATACCTACGTTAACTCTTCCTGTAAGACATTTATGCACGCAGTGAAGTTTTGATGGCAGTCGAAATTAACCGACCAAGAAACCAAGTTGATGATAAATACCATGTGGAAGGGGTTTGGAAATGGGGGATAATGTCTTGGGACAGGGGTGTGTTTGCCCTGTTAAACAAGATTTCACAGATTTTGATGTATTAAGAAAGCTACACTGCCATAAATGATTTTCTTTGCAGGTCTTCAATCTGCTATGTGTACCCCTTTGCATCATGTTATCACTAGCTAAATTCTAAAGACTTTGTACTTCTGGAGTATTTCCCAAATATCCGAATCACTCTGTAAACCTTGTCCTTCAAGAGTTTGGTGAAGTCACAGTCTATCATAGTTACATCACAATAGACAGCACTAAAATGATAAGACTGACGCATCCTGGGACCAAAGAACACATGGTTCTTGCTGGTAGAGAATCTTACAGTATAATATTGATATTCGAGCAAAGCACTGGCACAGGGCAGAGCAGTTAAGTGTTGCTTTTGCTTAATCTGCAAGGAATTGAGATGGGTGCAGTTTTTTTATTTTCGCCATCTGCTCCATGTCTCTGCAGATTTAGCTGATTTATGGAACCCACTGTCTGTGCTTGTTCCACTGCCTTCCCTTTCATTCTACATATTTATAGCACTGAATTAGAAACAATAGGAGGCGCTGAGTACCTTCTTAACACCTCATTCCTTTTGTCGCTGTAAAACAAGGCGGTCAGTAAGATAAGGAAACTCTTGCACCAAGTCCCGCCGTTAGCCATTCATCAAAAGGCAGAATTGGAAAGTGTAAACATAATATTGGGGAGAAAATGAGGTCAGTAAATGCAGAGACAGAATTGCATCAGAGTGCGCAGAGCAAACGGGAGGCAAAGGCGAACAAAAATAACTCACTGCAGCTGGACAAAACCTCTCTCAACATAATGCCAGTGGTCTGCGCTCCAGAGAGGAGAGCAGCTGTTAAGTATTTCTGTCAAAAAGACCACCCCCTACAGAAAAAATGTGAGAAAGGTTTGTTGTGAAAAGGTTAGAGAAGCAGTGTGAACACACCGAAATGTAGCAGCAAAATAATTCCTGTTATGTTCCGCTTCCTTCCACAAAAGAAGTGCAGGGTTGTGACTAGTGACAGTGGGAGGGCTATAGGGGAAACACATTGTTCTGTCCAGGCTACATCTTGTGTTGATAGAATCCAGGATGAGAAAATGAGTAGCATTTCTCTTACACCTTTCTTAGTCCTGTTACTGTGATACAAATCATGGCCTCTGCCTGATAAGGTGATACTTTCTTCTTCTATGTCCCTTTAGAAAAAAATGCTTTGCTATTAAATTCCAGCGGCATAGTTGCCTCACAACAACACACCCAACACCTTACTCAATGATGTGCAATTTGAAAAAGATATTACATACACAAACTATTTTAACACATCGGTCATGCAGGGGAACAAGGGGAAGGGGGGCCAGTGTAATTCTGCTGTAATTACAGCAAATGAAAAAGTAACAGTGCCTGAGGTGTGCTTTACTACAGCTTCATTAAATGCTTGTTGTTTAATGACATACTTTGTTAACACCCTATCCAAATATATCTGGACCAACAAAAACATGGATACATAGGCATTTACTAGAAAAAAATAACATGACATTTTAAATATTATTTTACATTTCCAGTATTGCCCAGCATACACATAATTAATGTTTCCAGACCCAAACTTTGTCAGATCTTTATCAGACCAGGTTTTTCATAATTGCAGGTTGGGGTGGTGCATGGGCACACTGAACACAAAAACATTCCTGTGGAAGACCAGAGAGCCAATTGCACCAAGCACAATTGCATTTGTTAGTTGATTTAATTTTTGCTCCTAAAAACAGACAGTTTTATCTTTAATTCTTTTTTTTACAAGAGCAAGTGGTTGATGTGTTTAAAAGTCAACTGAGAAACCTCTTTCACACCTTTCTTTGGCCTAGAGCCTTTAAGGGCAGGTCTGTATAAAGCAGACAGTGGATAACATCACTTGACATTTACATGCGTGAGCAAGGAGGAACTGCGGTGCGAACAGTGTCATTTACATGCTCCCAGCGACTCAGCTGAGGTCTGATTCATGTCAGGGCTCCTCTGGGTGCATTTTCAGTGTGACCAGCTCAGGGAGTAAAATTGGCTCTGGCAGTTGTGCCTTTAATCGTACATTTGTTTCACTGCACTTCCAGAACAAGCGGTATCATGATAAATTTGTTATGGATGAAGCATTTTGGCCTTTATTTATTTTATTTATTTATTTTTTTGCCAGTCTAGTACCTTTGGGGAAATAAGGTGGGAAACGGCATATGCAAAACAAAGGTTGCACCCAGTGAGGTAAATCGAAGGGAAGCAGTCGGTGGTTTCTCATCAATAAAACCACAGAGTAATTAGAGAAAGCACTTGAAAGCCAATTTACGAGCTGACAAATGATCAATCTTCATCTGTAATGCACCCACAGTAGCATACAGCAGCAGTGGTGAATGTGGTGACAAATGACTTTCCTATGCTAGCTAGCTATTTGTTATTTTTAAGCAGAAGGCCTAGTTGCTGCTCAAACCCCTTTATGCTGCACTAGAACAATTTTTTTGTCGGAACGAATGCTCTAAATGCATGCAGATAATGATAATTAGGTTAGCATCCTAATTTACAACAATAATAAAAAAGGTGAGTGCTAGGTACTAAAATAACACCCTGAGGAAAATCAGCCTGAAAAATATTTTTATTTCCCTTGCTGCCAAATCCTTTATGAAATTTAATGCTAAATTTAATTACTTTGGGGTTTATTTGAATTTCTCTGAAACACATGCGTGGATACTACTTATCTTTAGCATTCATGTGACATTCCACCTCCTCTGAAAGCTTATTAATTACTTTGTTTTATGGCAGAGACAGTCATCACTAAGAGCCATCTCATAAAACGCCCCCGTGCTGCTGCTGTGCAAACGGGCAGCTCTCAAATCAACCCGAGCGCGCTCCTTGCTCCGCTTCACATGACAGATGCAACCGACTCCCCTCCGCATTGATCCTCCTTCTCCCAGAATAGATTTGGACACAATAATTCAGCAGCCAGGTAAATTGGAATAACTCCGACCATTAGTGAATTAGTTTGCTCTTTAAAATAAGCCATTGATCCTCAGGCTGAAGCTGATTGGTTGCTGACCAACCAGAGAATTTAATTATCAGAGAGAGTGTTGCTTGCTCAGCCATGTTTTCTGAAGGTCAGGGTACCGCGGCAGCCCTTTTAAAAAGAAAAGACAAGGCTTAGGTGAGAGAGAGGTGCATGGGGGGAAAAGAATCCACTAGAAATGAAGTTAGCCACGGCCAGTCTCCCATTTTCCTTTGTTACTTCAGAGGAATTGCAAGTGGCAGACTATTACCACGCCTCCTCACAGCAGAGAGCTCTGCATTATTATTTTATCTTTTCATATGCTGGAGGGCCTGGTATACATGCAGCTGTCTTATTCTTGCATCAGCTGACATAGCCTTACATTCTCTCAACTGTGAGCATTAATGCATTTATTATGGGACTGCTATAATATCCTAGAGATATGAGCTGGAATAACAGCACAAGTTTTATCTCAAGAAAAAGTAAATATCCTAAAACCTCATTCATGTATCCTTGGTGAGCTGGTTACTGAAATGAAAAATCTAGGACTAATAATAACATCTTTCTTTTATTATGTATGGTCACAAAAACAGTAATAATGAAAAACTGTATCAGTCAGAGCACACCAACACAAAGAGAATGGGTCAATGAAGCACTCACAATTACTGAATTAGGAAAAAATACAGCCTTCAAAACTCTGACAAAAAATATATAGAAATATGGGCACCTATAGAAACTTTTTTTTATAGTTATTAAAGTTTTAATAATGTGACGGCAAAAACAAAACTTATGATTGTGTGGATCCTTGAAATTATTATAATTTTCTTTTAAACTTGTTTGTCCTAATTTTGTTATTTTACCTGAACTTGTATTAAATTGTATGAACATAGTTGTGTGTGGGTAAGGTTGCTAATATTTATGTTAATAAATAAATAAATATAAAAAAGACTATAATTGTGGTAATCCAGTGGTCATTTTGATAAAGGTGAATTAATGTATTCATTATTCACATTTCTTTCACAAATAAATCTATGTTATCTTCACCACTAATTCTTAAATTACTAACATTATCTGTCAATAAACAATTCTTTTTTTTTTTCAAATTCCACAAACACATAAAAGAGTAAACAAATGTTAAAAGGAAGGTTCTGTATCTTTCCAGGATCTGAAAACACTAAAACTGTATTAAGTGCATAAAACTGTGGTAACAAAGACTATTATTTCTCCTTTTTATGTTTCTGAGTTTTAAGAACTCAAAATGACTACATATATTTTGATTAATTTAAAGCTGTGTATTTTAAAGTAAAAGAACAAACAAACAACATAGCTTTGAAAGGGAAGGCATATTTTTCACTGTGCATGTTTCTTTTATTTACCTTTGATTTTCACCATTGGTTTGTCGCTACACGTCTTAATAGTTCCATGAAAACAAATGGTGGTCTCTTCTGTGACCCAGTCTTATAGACACAGTACATACAGTAGACGGTTATAGACACAGAATATATCAGCTCTTAGTCCCCTGGGAGTACCTGTCTCTCTACAGACGCCTCCATTTTACTCTGATCTCTACCCTCCCTGGGTTTTAGAATATAAATAAGGAGAACAAGCCTCCCCATTCTTATGAACTTTATAGAATGAAGAGAGACACTTAGGACCCCACACGGGACAGAGCAATTGATTGGCCAAGCAAGTGACGGGACCAGAATGGAGATTGAATTTCCTTGAATGAACCAGAATGGAGGAGGAGTTGTAGCATGAATAAGGCTGTTTAAACGAGGCTGCAGGAAACAAGCCTCCCTTGTCCTGTCTTGTGATTTCCTGAGGCAGACATCCTCCTCTTTTTCACCATGCTTATTCAAGGGTAAATGTGATCCGCTCTGTTTCTGCCCCCTCACTGTCTCTAATCTACTCAGCAATAACACTAGATACCAATATATGAGAAAATGCAAGCTTCTTCATGAACTGTGAGACAGAATTGTGTTGTGAAAGTGATAATTAATAGGTCTAAAATGGGACCGGGCAACTTGTTTGTATTATTATGACATGCCACATGATTTTAGGGTTAAAGCAATTGACTGACAATAATAATATGAGGAAGAAGAAACAAGTAAAAAATTCAAAAATTACTTGGGCCAGTGTTTTTCATTATATTTTTTCCCATAAAACGAGTGGAGACACAATGATTTATCTTGCTTTTAACTTCTACAAGGAGGTATTTGGAGGTACTTGAAATAGTGTCTTTAAATGCCATCCTCTCACCTTTTTAAAGCAGCCTTTGAGCTAGGTGTGCAGAACAAGTGTGAGCTCTGGGACCAGTCAGTTCCTTGCTGGTGGAAAAGGCTCCTGTCCAGTTGTTAAACTGTCCCTGTGGTTCCCTGCCAAATTATTTGGCTCTCCTTGTAAAGGCATTGAACTCCTTTCAGTGGGCAACAGTTCTCCCAGGACCATAGCAACAATTATAATCCAAATGTGTTATCTCCTCTGAAGCTAATTTCACTTCATCCACCCTCTGTGGCTTATTTACTCTGCTGCACATTTTCTCTTGAGTCAGCAGTTCCAGCATGTGAACAGAGGTTTATTCTTGGAAGAAACATTTTTTTTCTCTCTCTTTGGTGCCTCCTTGCTGCAGCTTCCAAATTCAAAGTAAGTGTGCTCCATTCTGTACAGTCTATTTCCTTTAAAGGATAGAACAAGATCTGATTCTAGTCCTGCTTTGTTTCCAGCTGTGAATCCATGGGGTGAAAGCACATGGATTCACAGCGGGAATAAACACAGCAAGAATATACCAAAAGTTCATCGCCCTCACCTGTGTGTGGACAACTTTGTATTTGGTACAGTACAGTTCTTTCAACTTCACCTACAGATATTTCTTCCGTTTTGTCTTTCTATTGTTAAATGAAGAGGATAAGTACAGTGTCTGTCAATTTTCATATCACAATGGAGTCCAGAGTGCTTTAGATTCTAATCATAAATAAAAACACTAGTTTTCTAGTTTATAGTAGGCATTTTCTTGGTACAGCCTCACGTGCATATTCATCATTAGCCATTGTTATTAATAACCAATGGTTCTCATTTCCATTTCTTGAGACTGATATGTTGGCTCATCCATGTTTTATATTATTAAACAGTAGGTTTTAAATCAGCAAGGCACTGTATTTGCATAAATGCATCTCATTATCAATCCACCCCCTGCTCAGCATTAGCTTTCTCTATCTGATATGTATTGTTTCATTTTGACAGCACAGATCAGACAAGTCTAATATAATTAGCCCAAAAACTGGCACGTTAACTACACTGTCATTCTTTGTCATTGCTACCGTGTCTCTTATTAATGAGAGAAAGGAAAGACATGTTTTGTTTTTGTCAAATAAGTAATTATAGTTTAATGCAACATCCATTTTTGATGGGTACTGTTTGCAGTTTAACAGTTTAAATGGCTTTATTTCAAAAATGGCAGGGTAATTAAGTCATCAGCGAAATATTCCGATAATAGGTGAAGCACTGTTAGGGAATGTAAGTGAAACAGGCTTTTTAAAATGTGACTTAATGTGATTACTTTAACTTTTCAATCAAGTAATTTATCAGCTATTTAGCAAGAAAGATTAGGCCTATTAAATTTTCTCTGCTCTTTTATGATGTGTTATTTTCTAATAAACCATGAAAATGGGAGAGAGCTTTTTGCATATTGCCGCACTTGATAGCTCACTGTTGGGTTATTCACGGCCACAGGCCAAAGTTCTTTAAAGCTATTACTGATGAAAATCGTTTCCTTATCAGTTACTAAGAGACATTATTTCACTGCCAAGTGGTTCTAATGTTCCTTCCTACAATACAGTGAAGGGATGGATCATTCCCTTTAGTTAGTTAGTAAGTTTATTTCAGTCATTTCAAAAAAAAAAAAAATTACAATTTACAAGCAAACATAGAAACGTAACTTAACAATATTTGAAAAAAATAAAAAAGTTGCTTGACCGAAAAGGTGTTGCTTGAAGCTTATGTTTATTGTGCCAACTCTTTACAGACACACAACGCCCTTTCCCTTTGGAAAATGATATCAATAATGATGGTTTTATTATTAATGTGTGTGGCATGAGCACGAGGCGTAGACTATGGATAGAAGTATGATTAATATATTGTTTAGAAAGGATGAAGAAATGTGTGAATAAAGTGAATGTTGTTAGTGAAAGTTATAGTCCATACTTGAGAGTCTCCATGTAAACAGAACAAACTGACCAAGTTCTTATGCAAATGTCAAACCTTTCACTAATGAAACCACAGTAAACATTTGTGTCTTGTTGAACAAAGCCTCATTTTGTAGCAGATGATTTTTGAGAATTCATTAGGTCACAACTTGAGCTAAGACTTTGTAGCTGCTCTAATTGACACCACTGGGTAAAGGGAAATGGTGCTCTCCCACAATAATGGCAGGGTGTCATAACATATCATGAAGCTCCCTTGTAACCTTGTCAGATCTCCTCATGACACCAATTAGACAAAAAGACAGCGTTTCAACTAAGAATGTTCTTCATGCAAACGGGTAATGGTCTCCTCATCATAGAGCAGCCGGGTCTGTGGCGTTTCACCAAACTCCATGGAGGCATAAAGGGTGAAAAAAAAAATTGCATGTCAGGATAAAGTGACAATGACAAGGGCACTATCTTATTTGTTCACTTACAAGACAATTAACCTAGCTCTATGACATCGCCTTGTGCTTCTAAAATAGAATTTGTCATCTAACAGCTCTCTTCCTGTGTCTCCCCTCCCACCCTCTCCTCTTTCCATCAGGTCTCCACATAATGGAGCAAGAATGAACAGAGAGCGGCTTAAAAAAAAGCATGAACTGGAGGTTTATTGAGGTCATCTGCTTCCTGTTTATATGGGACCATATAACAGTTCAGTCTTCCCGCCAGGACCGCCAGGACCCATTGGCCACTGAGCAACATGTCACCAAACAATATGACTGGCTTATCTCAGACCGTGGACCATTCCACCACTCGCGGAGTTACCTGTCCTTTGTGGAGAAATTCCACCAAGGATTTACGACCAGATATAAAATTTATAGGTAAGTCTACCTTTGAACTGATGCCACTTTGGCTTTTTAGGAGACTGTTGTTGTTTTTTTCTTTAAGAAGGGACTCTCTGTTCAATGCACCTGTCCTAATTCTTTTCCCAGCACCAACTGATCCAGCAGACTAAACTGGCCCTGAATGCAATGATACTGGACTTCCAAAAATCTAAGAAACAAAGGGATAGAGAAACCATTTCATTATAAAAATTGGTGATAGCTGGCAACGCTAGTTTTTGTTTAGTTTAGTTATCTTTACCTCAAGTCAAAATTAGTTAAGGAAACAAACAAAAAAAAGTTAAGATAAATAATAAAGTCAGTTTGATACTGAGATAGTAGTCGTGTTGATATTGAACTTTGCTAAATTAAAAAAAAATATTCTTTTTAAGCCAATTACTGCACTTTTTGCAGTCAGTTTGTAATTTTTTTTTTGTTTCAGTAAAAAACAGTGGAAACTATGGAAAACAAACAAAAAAAAGTGTTTAAATAGTACCGCACATTCAACACATCTTCAATCCCCTTACACCTATGAAGCAACATGAGTTTAAAAAAAAAAATAAATGTCACATTTTTCTGTTTGAGAATTATGTGTGTTAATCTGTTTCAGACTTGAAAATGATAGAAACAGAAAGACAGTCATTTTCCACATTTCTTTGGCAGTTCATTCAGAGTTAGTACCCTCTCAACTCCATCTCTCTTGGTAACTTGCCACAGCCCTGGGTCCCCACTGGCTTTCCTGCCTTGATATTGTCACATGAACAGTAAACAATGCATTTGCATAATGTGCAACTTGACAGAGCAGGATGCTGCACAGAGGCATGAATCTCAGAGGCAGAACTTTTGAAGCCACATTGTGCCGACACCAAGCTTCCGTCTATTGCTCTCTGTGATGCTGCAGTGATTTATTAAAACAGGGAATGTGTGTGTGCGTGCGTGTGTGTGTGTGTGTGTGTGTGTGTGTGTGTGTGTGTGTGTGTGCGTGCGTGTGTGTGTGTGCGTGTGTGCCCGTGTGCGTGTGCGTGTGTGCGTGTGCGTGTGTGTTTGCATGTTTGCCGCCGCTTAACATGTTGCAGAGCCCCCAAGGCACCAGTTGTTTTCCAACCATTAGTGGCTGCAATCAGCACATACTATCCATTTCCTTTTGACAAGACAATTAAGCGTTGAGTTTGGAGTGAGTTTTGATGTATTTCTAATTACATATTTAAATTTTAACACAATTTTCGTCTTACAATCACATCTGTCAGACACATCTGTCCAACTGTCAGATAAATTCTAGTAAGTTGACAAGATTGATTTATGTTTGTTTGGATTTTTAAGTCTTTTAGCACTAAATAATGGGTATCAATTTGTCTCCCAAATGAAAAGTGTTTGTTTCATCTTGTTCTCCACTGCTCCAGTGTTGTCCATGCACAACAACAATGTAGTCCAATCACCTAATGTCTCTATATTTATATCAGAAATGAGCTCAAATAAATGTCTCTTTGGTGAAATGACCAAGCACTGGTACATAATGTGCAGTATTTAAGGCTGTGTACCCAAGGGATTTGAAGGGTTTTCAAGGGATGTGAGTGTGGACCATTAGTACATAATAGGAAAGAGAAGGACACAAATCAGTGACATCAGCTGGTGTAGTGTTTGGTTGGAATGAAATCATACATACCCTCCGTCCTCCTTGGCGCATGATTGCCCGGCCGTGCTCTCTAACCAGCAATGAGGACTGAATCGCTTAGTAAATTTCCCCTGGGACAATGTGTGCCTCCACGATTTAGCGCTGGGAAAGTAGTCGAATCAGATTTGTGGAAAGACAAAGCATTCATTCATTTTTTTTTTCTTTTTCTTTTGACTTCCCTTATCAGGAAAGATTACCCTGGAGGCAGAACGGGTAAGACAATGCAACCTGATCAGCAACAAACAAATCTGCCCCATCTTTAATAACACGGGCACTGCGCGTAATTCAAGAAATAAACACACATTTAGGAGGTGCCAGGATTTGTCTAATGCTTTAAAAAGGTCAGTGTCGCTTGAAGGGAAAAGACACAGCAGCAAGAGCCAGCAATTATCCTCCCCCTAAAGGCTTATCTTTTGATGGTGTTGAGTAGAAGAAATCTTAACTTCACTTTTTTAACAGAGTTTTCTTTTCTTCCTCTTTATTGTACAGTATGTGTAAATGGATATTACTTGCTTGGTGATCATCTCCCTGAACAAAGCCACTTTGACTGCTTGGTTTGTACCACTCTTGTATTAGAGCCACAGCTAAATAATGTGTGTGTGTCACTCAGGAGTGAAATACGATGCATCTGTCACTCTTTCCTGTACTCTATTATGGGGTCGAATGTGTTTCAGATGATACATGTTTCCTGTTTGGTCTTTGTTTGCACAGCTCTGTCTCAGGTTTTCATGTGCCCTAAAAGAAAATCCAATATAAATGCAAATCTGCTTGCCATTAATGCATTTTAAAGGCTTCAAATCAGCACTGCACTGTAATCAAAGAGGTAGAAGATTGAGGTTGTTATTTGGAATAGAAAATATTTATGAAAATGCATAGGTCTGATTGATCAGATGCTAAAAGGCCACAATGAAGCAAATGAATAAAAAAGGCTTGATAGAGACACTCTTGACATTGCCAAAAGGCTCTTCAAAACAACTGAATCTTCCCCAAAGCTTTGTGACTGCTGGTGGGAAGTTAATTCATAGAAATTGAATTAAACATCAAAACATTACAGTATATTATTTTGTTGAAACTGTGGAGTAAGAAACATAAAACAATATTTGGTATGGGTAAGAAAAGTCACAATGTCTGTAAAGATGACATAAAAATGATAAAATTAACATTTAAAACAGAAAGAAGCATTTGTTTTTTTTTTACCCAAACCAACAAAAAGTCATCTTTTTTAATTCACATTATTATTGGCATGGACATTATGTATTATCAATCGCCAAATTCAGATTATACATTAAATCAAATCCTACAAATCAAATCCTTTATAACAACAATGTAGAAATGCAGGAAAGAATGCAATCAGTGCACTATGGTATGAATAAACTTTGCAAGATTATCATTATTTAAATGATTTATGACAGTCTCAATTATAAATTCTCATAAGCTGAACTGTTTCTTCTCTGATCTCAATTATTCCTAAGTATAATGACTCCACAGACAACCACTTGATCAGCATTGAACATAAATGAATATGCAGCTGTGATTTGCATGCGCAGATACTTCTATTCAGCTTTTAATTTCATCAGTTCTTCAAACAGAAAGCCCTGTATCTCAAGGCTCTATTCCCTTTAATACAATATTCATCATCTTCACTTTTATTTTCATTTTTTATGCTAATTTGTTATAAAAACAGCATCTTTTGAAGCATGATGAAATCCTTACTTGAACACAAAGAAAAACACGGTCTAGTGTTTTGGATGTGCCTTGTCTGTCAGTGCTGATCTGGGCCCTATTTGTTTTAAACAGAAACAAGGTGTAACATTTGTCTGACCTGGGTCTTGAATTAGTTTAGATGAGCTGTCTGTAATTGGATAGAACAAGGGAAGGCAGATTTGATGCAGTCGGCAGATTCACTGCACGAGGCTGTGGTGATGTTTAATTCAGCAGGCTGTAGCCAAAGGAAGAGGAGGGAGAGGCAGTCAGGAAGCCAGGAGGGAAAAAACAGACTAAAGAAAGAGGACAGAGACGTCAAGGGGTCTGAGATGCCATTAGGCTTGGAGACAGGAGGCTGCTGAAAGTGTGTGATAAAGAAAATGTATGTAAGTGCTAGAGACATGCAAGGGGGTCTGGTGAGTTCAGTATCAGAACAAGGCAGGATAGAGCAGACAAGTGGAGGCAGTGAGGTCATAGTCAAGGTGAGGAAAGAAAGCAGTGCAGAGACACATGTGACTCTTGATGACTCATATTTAAGTGGACCAAAAAAGCACATGTTCACAAATGTGATCAATTATTAATGATCCTTACAACATTAGTACATAAGATGACAAAGAAAACCACACTTTAATGTTTTAAAATAGTCTCAGCTATCTGGAATAAGGGAATAACCAATTTGGAATAAGGGAAATTTTAATTATTCATTACAAAGCGGTCATACTCAATCTTTTATTTTCAGAGATGTTTAGCTATATGAACATATCCAAAAATCTGAAAGGGTAATGCGTATAGGAGTTTTTTAGTTTTAGTCAAGTGGCCACTAGTGTATTTGGCAACATAGCAAATGTTGTTATGCATCCAGTTTTCATAATACAGTAGGTTTATACCAAGCCTCTCTCATGGAACACTTAAAAAGTCCTCGAGTAAGGGCACCACCATACAGTGATTTACAGAGATATACAGCGATATACAGCAATATACAGCGAAATATAGAGATATACAGCAATATACAGCGATATACAGTGATTTACAGAGATATACAGCGATATACAGTGATTTACAGAGATATACAGTGATATACAGTGATTTACAGAGATATACAGAGATATACAGCGATATATACAGCGATATACAGTCATTTACAGAGATATACAGCGATATACAGCAATATACAGCGAAATATAGAGATATACAGCAATATACAGCGATATACAGTCATTTACAGAGATATACAGAGATATACAGCGATATACAACGACATACAGCGATATACAGCGATATACAACGACATACAGAGATATACAGCGATATACAGCGATATACAGCGATATACAGCGATATATAGTGATATACAACGACATACAGCGATATACAGAGATATACAGCGATATACAGCGATATATAGTGATATACAGCGATATACAGCGATATACAGCAATATACATCAATATACAGTGATGTACAGCAATATACAACGATATACAGCAATATACATCGGTATACAGAGATATACAGCAATATACAGAGATATACAGAGATATACCTCCGTCCACCAGAGGGCAGGCTTTAAAAACAGAAATATAAAGAAAAACCCAAGTGTCTACCATGAAACCTCTTAAATGGTCCTCGCGTAAGGGCGCCGCCATACGCCAAAATACAGCGAAATATGTCGATATACTGGCGTCTACCAGAGGGCAGGCTCCAAAAGCGGAAATATGAGAAACCCAATGGCGACTTTACGGGTGTAAAAATCATGTTTACAGCCTGATACAAAAGATGGCTCCGGTCTCTAGAGCTAGGTTTTTACTACGTGACAACTCTGGGGGGGGGGGATTTTTGATTAACACGTCCGTTTATGCTATCTGAAAACGATTGTTTTACTATGCAGTAAAAGCCGAAAAGCCCGGATGTAATCGCCATTTTATTGCCCTGTGGTAACAACAAGATTAGTGAATGGGGAGCAGTTGGGGGAAGACAATCATTGGTTTATACCCTTGACCATGTGTAAAAAGCATGTAATAAATCAATCAACTGCTTTAAAAATAATACCTAAACCACATTTCTATCTTCTAATTCCTATTCCCTAAAATACAACATAAAAATCCCATTTACACTGACATTATAAAAATGTCTTTTGACATTTTAGAATTGAACAATACAAAATACAATACAAAACCAGTAACTGCCATATCAATGTCTAACCTTACTGTACAAAAGTTGCAAATAAAGACATTTTGTGTATTTTCTACCTAATGCCTTTATGAGGCGATGAAAACATTTTGTTGATGGTTTAGGCATATGCCGTTGCCAAAAAAGATTTTGGCCATCACCTCACTCTCTGGCAGTAGACATGAATTCCCATTTGCTGACTGAAGCACTAACAACTTCCAACACTTGGAAGTCATGCACTTGTCTCAGCCAATCAGAGAGGCTGAAATTCTAGTGCACAGATCCCTTGAGTTGTTGTTATGTTCTGACTGAGCAATTATTTTCCATTAGGAGCTTACCTTTGTGTGAGATACTAGTCCTGACAGGGAGACTGTAGGGGAACTGATACACATCAAAACCAAATCCCATTAACCAAGCCATTATGGCAAAATAAACAATGTACATGTATCTCTGGTACTGATTCAAACAATTTTACAAATAAACAAGCACACACTCCTGCTACATGGGATCATCA
Organism: Neodontobutis hainanensis; assembly: GCA_024349245.1. Classification (NCBI taxonomy): domain Eukaryota; kingdom Metazoa; phylum Chordata; class Actinopteri; order Gobiiformes; family Odontobutidae; genus Neodontobutis; species Neodontobutis hainanensis. The sequence goes on from JALDNG010000041.1 coordinate 1,519,011, forward strand.
GCTGGAGGTTTGGGAGACTCCACGGGGGCTGATCGAACAAGGGACTCCAAACCACTTCCCTTCTCCCTCCTTGTGGTAAAAAGCCCCCGCTGCAGGATGACTTAATTACTGGCAAGGAAGGGATGGCAATTAGAGAAGAAACAGGAGGCTAGAAGAAACTGTCAGGGTTAAGTACTGACTAATTCACTGTGTGGGTTGTCTGTGCCATTCTCTCATGAGACTAGTAATGTAGCACTGCCACAGGAGCAACACGCTCTGAAGAGAAGATATTGTGACAACCCATGTGTTAAACCAATTTATGCAACATATTAGTATTTCAAAAAAATACATATGGACTTTCATTTCTGGTACACTCTCACGTTAGAATTATTTCCAAAATGTTGCTCTGTGTTAGATACGTGTGGTGTGAATTGCATAATGACGTTAGAAACAGCTAAAAACTGTGTCTACAAATAACCACTGTTCATCAATATTTAGGACTACAGCTGCTACAGCCTCGTGTTCCTAACCAACATGACAAATTGGATTGCCTTTACTAAGATATAACCACGTATTTCTAAGAAAAAGCAAGGCACCAGTATGCACCGTGGAAAATGGATATGATATTGTGGCCAGAAATCTTGTAATGCAAACCAACATAAACCAAATGTTTTTATCTGTTTGATCCTTTTAATCAAGTGACACTTAAGGGTCCGAAAAGTTCCCATCAATTATACAAACAAATGAGCTCCAATCAGAGAATAGATAAATAAATAAAGCATTTGTGTGTGTTGGACTAAGAAAGCATACTTTCAAATAATATATGTACCAACACACCCCTCTGCATTTTAGAGCAAATCCTATAAGACTATTTGTCTTTTGACTGACTGTACACTGTTGCCAGTTTGTTTTGTTTTTTCCACTGTGTAGTGCGTAGTATCTTTCCTGAACACCTCAGTGTATTCTTATAATCTTCTGTCCTCCAGTCAGCACACAGCTCACAAACAAAGTCAAAAACCTCCTACAAAGATACTGAGTCAGATTACTTCTAACTACTGGAAACACAAATTGAAATAAAACATATTAAAAATTATATTTACCCGGGTATTATAAAAAAAAAGCTGATAGCTGTGTGTTTTCCTTTGCAAAATAGCTCCTTATTATCTAAAGTGCAGAGAGTTAAGTAATTGTGTTATCTGCATCAAGGATGTTCCGATCCCAGTGGCCAAAACATCAAAGGTCTAATAAGTGGGTTCAACAAGTAATGACACGATTCTCATTTTGAGTCTTGAGCCACTGTAGCAGCACTGTATTCTCTGTATTCTCGTTTTTTACTGACTTGTACGGGCATGTGTCCTATGTAACATCACTAACAACAAATGTTTTTACAAAAAGTACATTTGAAAACAACCCACTATTTGCACTGACTCGAGGTTTGGGGGAATAAAGTATCTGAAGACCTTATCCAAATACTTTAAACTACCACTATTATGGTGGAACACAAGGGTTTTTTGTAGATATCTTCAAACAAATAACAATAGACAAGATAATTATGTATTTCAGTGAGGTAAAAACAACATATGTCAAACTATGGAAAACCGTCCTGTTTTTCTTGGAAAGGCTTCTTTTACAGCTTGCAATAATTCTCTCATAAACTTCTTGGCTTTGGTGTGAATCGTCTGAGTTCTTTTCTGTTTTTGTGAAGGAGCTGCTGCTGTCCAAGTTGCTGGAATCCAAATTTAGCCCAAGTGCATTTGCTTGAATGCGCTCACAGTTTGCTCTGCAATTAGTCAGAAACTTGACAAAACAATTTGTTTAACATTGATTAAAGTCAAATATTATACTGTTTTTGGATCCAAACTTTGGCTTAGTGCGAGTATTGCCGGTGATACATTAAAACAACGATTACACTCCTGATTGTTCATACACTCTAATAATACATATAGGCTCATCACTGTAATGCTGTTTTATTAGGGCTTTGAGTGACGCTCAATAAGGGCAAATTGAGTTCAGTAAAAAATGAATGGCATGCAATAAACTGCATCTGGGGCACTGACGATAACTCTCACTCTTTTTACTGCAACAATACTTCGACTGTGGTCCCTTATGTGGATTGTGGAGCATTGTTCGTGAGGTTTTTATTATAGGCTGGGGCTGATGTAACCTGATATACCAGACCATTCTTCTTTTTCCTGGTCTCTTTCTCATAGCAAATTCCTTTCTTGGCGATTTTGAGGCCGATCCAATCACAAACCGTTTGTCTGTAGCAGGGTGTGGTTTGCGACGTCATACACTAGTAACTTGGCTAGTCCAAAACATTCAACATCTGGTGTCCGCTCTACGGCTGTGTAGTGTCAGACTAACTTCTTTGTATAGAATACGTTAGTTGCGGCTGGGGCTGATAGAGCATTAATGAAATGTAAACACTCATACATAAAAACTTTCCTTCTGAGATGAAAGATTATCTTGGAATGGGAACGGGAAACAGCATGTTGAAGATAATAATTCAGCCATAGACTATATTATATTCTACTTAAAGAAGATATTTATTTCTTGCAATTAAAGGTATTTTGTGAGGATTTAGACCTAGGAGAAAGATTTTCTTCCTGCCCTGTTTTTTGTTTGCCAGACGCATAAGCATTCCCTCCATTCAATTTCTGCTCTACAAAGTCTACGCAGTTCATCAGCAGCACCTCTCACATTACACAGTTAATTAGATTCAAACACATACTCATGTCATTCACCCATGCATTAGCTTCCGGCTCTATGTCCCATCAAATTCTTGAGATTGAAGTGAATTAAGAGATTGTTTTTGATTAGATCCATTTTCACTTCACTGCCTCATCACAATTACAGAGTGCACTAACAAAGCTATTATGCCAGCAATCATATTCTATTAAGACAATCACGCTCCATTTACTAATATGCTTCAATTATTGGTTAATAATACGGACAACAGAAACTTTTTGTGAGAATATGGCTTTACTAAAGTCTGTAGAACCAAAAGCTTTTTTTAAAAAAACTTAATCTTGTAAATAGCTCAGTTGTGACTTTACATTGTATTGCAGCGAAACATATTTGATTTAATTAACAGAAACATTATTGTACTAGGACAATTAGAAAAGTTGTGTTTATTTCACACTTTTCCTGATTAGAGCTGAAAATTTCCCTTTTCTACTGTGGGTCTTTTTACTGGCGGTTCTAAATAAACTAAAAAGATCACTCAGCCATAAGACTTGGGCTGTGAGGATTTGCACAAAGGCTTTGTTAATTTGCAAACAATACTTGTGTTATGAGAGTACAATTGCTGCCTCTTGAATCTCTGCCACTGAAGATGAAAGGCAACACTTCTATTTCTGAGTTTTGATCTTGTACATTATTGTAACCTTGACAGAATCCTTTCTGCTCAACTAAGTGTCTCCCTCTGTCACTCCATCTATCCCTTCCCTTCCCGTTCCACTCTGCATTAACAACAATATGGTCATTCCCGAGCCAGTAAAACTGTTTTCTCACAGATGGACTCCACAGGCAGCCAGTGTGTGAATGATGTCACATCCTGGAAAAAAGAAATGTTTCTTCTGTTGGCAATGTTGTCCTTCGGCAGGTTAATGTAAAAGGGCAGTCTTGCTTTTGAAGGTAACCATTGTAAAAAGTGCTGTAAATTCAGTTACTACAACACTGGCAGCTAAATTGTTCTCATTTCTGGAATTTTTGCTATGGAACTGTAATTTGAAATCTTATAATAGTGTATATACTGTGTATATATTTATATCTGTATATATATATATATATTTGTGTGTATAATCTTTAGTGAATAGCATTGTCTTTATCTACAGTATTAATTATAAAGTAGACACATTCTTTACTGTAATCATTTTAATCCAAATCTGATTTTAGAGCAACAAGGAAATGTCCATAATCTATTTACGCCACTGCATCTGAAGCTGGTCCGTGGCTGCAAGTGTCGATTGGAGTTAAAATAAATAAAATAAGTACATAAAAAGCTCTGTTCAATGTAAATAACATCCTACCTTTTCATGTGTGCTCCCTCCCTGTGCAGCAGAGCGTGGGATTAGGATCCAGCCTCTAATATTTGAATGGTCCTCACGGCTCAAATTCATACAGAGGTTCAATTGTATCTATGTCTGTTTGATTTATTACTGGGCTGTATCTCCTTATTACCATGAAAGGCCTGCCTTTTTCTTTTTATTCCCTCAAGCTGCTACATTAAATTGTGGCAGCACAAGAACAGAGGTTGTAGGGTCTTAGATTATGGTTGTTCCCAGAAGGAGTAGCAGTTATTACCAGCCATGAAACATGGACATACAAAGAGTCCATTTTTTAAATTTATTTTTAATGTTATTTTATTTATTTTTAACTATACTAGACCAGGACTTAACCCATGACTAAACCAGTACCAAAGACAAGACTAACTCTAAAGGACAGGACTTAAACAGGTAGTAGTTTACTGAACCATGACTAAATGCAAAACCAAGACTAAAGACTAAACAGGACTAAACCTATGCCTGATGTGCATAATAAAATATTACTACAAAACAACCAAACCAGGTCTACCCTGAAACTAAACCAGGACTACACCTGGGACCAACCAGCACCAAGAACAGGACTAAACTAGGACTAGACCCAGGACTAAAGCAAGCAGACTTAGTTCTCTTTTATTTATTTTTTTGTTTTAAACATGACAACATTGCGGTTATCAAACGTTTTGTACAGTTATGTTAAAGCTATATTTCACCAGAACATGAAAACACACAATGAATATGCAGATGGGTTTTATCGATCATGTGTAAGAAAAATTAAAGCCAAAACAAGAGTTGTTTTTGATATTTTGTGCCAACATGCCATTGACTAACATATTACTGCACATGGGTTTTTGTAATGCAGGACTGAAATAATGTGCTCTAATGTGGGGTCAGGTCATGTGCATTGTGTCCAAGGTAAACTGCTGCTGCACTGTTTCAGTTTGAACACTATGTGCAAAATAAAAAGTCAATAATGTGTGGGTGAACCAAACGGCTTCACATTCATTGGCTCTTGGGGGGATTACAATTATTGGATCAAAGTCCCCCTCAGTCCCTTACAGCTTGCCAGTGTTTTGTGTTTTCTGCTCTTCTGGTCCACCTCCATCAGTCATTTGAACAGCACACATCTGAAGAGAGTACCACAGCAAAGATTCAATCAGCTAAGTCTGAGGAATGTTTAATAGGCTTTTATAAATAATGTAGGATGGTATTATGCACAATGCCAGGGTGGAGGATCACTCGCAAATTAATTTTAATAGCACTGCATCATATCTTTAGACAAATTAGACCAACATAGTGAAGATAACACTCCACCCCCAGTCTTTTTCTGATTAATTGCTGAAGCAAAACTTACAGTAGTCAACACGTTAACTTTAATGATTTACTGGGTCCGTTTGCACCATTTTCTTCTTATTTTGGATTACACAGATAGTAGTTAAATCTATCCACCCACACTCCATTTTTGTCAAATTTAACAAGTGATTGAAAATGAGTTATTACGCAAGGGAGTACTTTGTTTTGAGTAAATCATTGTGGCTACAGCTGACAGTTAAGAATTATGTTATATTCCATCCTTTTCAACTAGCAATTGAAGTATTAGCCAAGTCATCCTTAGCAAACAAGTAGTGGAACAAATGGCTCCAAAATGAAAGGTTCATCCTTCATCAAAGCATGAAAACTGATGCTGTCTGTTCATCCCACATCAGCAGTAGCAGGAGAAGCTTCACCGAAAGCATATCACACACTTCACAAGACGCTTTGAAATTAACTAACCTGAAAGCACCTGCAAACTTGAAGGCTAGCTGTGAAATCCAGAAGTCTTCTTTATTAAAAGCGCATGCTATTTATGTTTGTCCATCAAAAGGTTAAAGCCGATTTTCTCATTGTAAGTAACAGCACACAACAGCCCTCCACGTGAGTTCATTATGACTCAAGCTTGGGACTTTTAAAAGTATGCAGTCACTTTATAGAAAAATGAAAAGCAATATGGAATATATAAGCTGTTTAAATCAGAGATATAGTCATAAAATGGGACTGATGGGCAAGAATAGCACAGCTTAGCAACTCACCATCTTGTCTTAAAGGTGACAAATAAACATGAAGGAAGCTTCTGTCTGTCTGCTGAACATATAGCAAACGTGGAAAGGCCCTACAAAATAATGCACTTATGAATAAAATATTTGGTGTTATTCCAGCAGAATGAATATTGTGCCTGCGTATAAGGTTTAGACTTCCAACACAATAAATATTGCATCTTTATCTATTAATGAAAACACTGGCTAAAAATAAAGAAAAGTGAGGCCAGGGGATGTTTTACCATTTCAAACTGCATTACTTTAGAAGTTTGTGGCGGTGAGCCTTTTATGTTGTATTATAATGCATAATTTAGAAAGTTCTACCTTTTGAAAGAATGCAGTACAATATCAGTGGGCTGTAAGGATTCTGAGGTTCATCTCATTTATTTTAACTAAAGGAACACCCGCCCTCCAACACACAGACAGATACACACACAGCTGTCAGCATATTCCCCTGAAGTATAGTCACCTGCAAGAGACGTCTCTTCTTGATGTTGTAGTTTTTCCTTTGGCAGACAGTACCTTTAAACGTTTGTTTTCCAATGCCACTATGACACTTTCTTGCCCTCCATGATTTTACTCCTAGTAAAAATGAGGCCTGTTTGATTTCAGCAGTCTGTTTACATGTAGAAGTAACGTCCCGTTTTATCATAAATAGTTGTTTGTAGCAACTATCAAAGAGTTATGAAGAAGAGGTCACAAAGATTATAACGGAATAACTGTGATGCAGTTTGATGTAAGTACCGAGGTAAACAATGTAATAAATACCCTTAAATCTGACACTTGACAATGCCTTTTTTGATTTGTAAAGTTTCTAAGGAAAACATGCCTGCTGGTGGAACTAAGAACAAATTTAACTCAAAGAATTACAGCTTTTCTTTCAGCCAAACTGCACTCCTTGTTCTCTGTGTCACTGCATATGTCTTGAAATGCCTGTGCTGAAGACTCAAGGATGTCCATGAAGCACAACAGGGTCGGGATCAGCAAAGTGCCAGCGGTGACACACTGCGTGATGGCCACTTCCTGCCCATGTCACGGCTTTAGGGAATATTTACTGGATATCAATACACCGCAGCTCTAATTGAAACAGACAACAGGCAGCCTGCCAATGTGTGAAAACATGCCACAACCACACTCTCATATCCATTATGGTCACAGAGGCCACTCATCCTCATAACACCTTAGTGGCAAGAAAAATCAATGTTAGGCATCATTTCAGAACGCAACTATGCATTTAATATTAAAACCTATATATTCATTAAGTTACTGCTACAGTATAAGAAAGTCAATTGAGGTGAACCAGCATTTCCCAATAACAATAAAAAATATTAAGAAACCAATCTCCATCCAGTTATATCAGTTGTTTGAACACAACATTCAACACAAACAATACAAATATATATATTTTTTAAATACTTACAAGTTAAATTGTCTCACACAATGGAAATAAAAGCCAAAATTAACTTTATTCCAACTTGCATTCCTGTGTAAACCTTAATTTAACAAAACCAATGCATAGAGTGAAAAGCAATAAAGAAGATAGTGACTTCTGAACTATATCTGCACTATCGTTGATGCTGTTTATGAGATAAATGAATCAAAGGTTATGCATCTTGTTTGGCGTTCTATATTGTGGACTAAAGCTTGATTTTTATTTATGGGTTTGAAATTCATAAAACAGTTCTTATGGTCAGGGTGACTGTGCGAGAGTAGGTTTACAGACGGACTGAGAGATAGATGGATGCAGGACTCGAGCCTAATGCTGCGAGATTTGAGTGTAATCCTGCGGCAGATTGTGTCTAAGAAACAAGCCATCACACCTCAAAGTAAGTTGGCACACAGTAAATACTCTAAAGTTTGTAAGCTGGAAACGTTTTGCGTGATGTTGGCTTCTCTTATTGACAACATACTCATTGTTTTAAACTTTAAAATATGCTGGGTAATTTTTCAAGTTAATTAGGATTTGATTCGGAGGAGTCGATTATGTTTATTTCTCTTAGCAGACTGATGTGGCATAATTAAGAGTTGATGTGATGAATTAATTGTCATACTCCTTGTAAACATCAGTTAATCCACATTAATAAAATCAGGGCACAAATGTCTTAATTCTATGTGTTAAATTATGCATTTGTTTCAGTCTCCCTTCTCACTCTTTTTAGCATCCGGCAGTATTACTCTTGTATTCACTTTTTCAATTGCTCGCCTTGAGTTATCTTTGCTTACCTTGTCTGCAGTTATTTATACATTTATTATTTATCCTGTGGCTAAGTGATGTGAGATATAACTTTCATTACAACCTGAGCACAACGTACATCATCACTCATTAAATTCTGAAATAAAAGCAGACGTTTTAGTACCTCCACAAAAATAATTAAAAGTCACATCTCTTGGAAAATAGTTTTATTCAATTCAGCTCCAAAATATGTTATATGAGCGCTTTTGTCTAGACTGACAAACTAATGCAAGGCTTAAGTGCATCACCTAAAATAATAAATATCCATCAATGTCAGTGACTTTTAAATAAATTGCACAGGTATACAGCTGACAGCATCTGTGTTAGGCATGCAGTGTTTTCCTTGAGGTCAAATGCAGGTCACCCAGGCAGATACCACATGCGAGATACTCGGACACCATCAAGCTGTAATCACCCATGTTCCCAATTTCACTGCTATGCTGCAGCAGTGCCATCTATCTCCTCTTAACTTCCACTGATAGATCATTAAACTGGTCTTGGAGCTGTGAAGTAAAGCACTGAATCATAGTGCAACTTCCATCTGCTGGCAACCTTAATCTGGGGCAGAGGGCTCTGACTACACACGGCTCCCATATAAGTTTTATATCATAATTGGCAGCACTAGAGCCAGGAGGAGGATTCGGTAAAAAGTTATCTGATATAAATGGGAGAGGGCTATACAGTGTGTGAGAAAGAGAATAAAACTTTGGTAAGGCTCCCAAGAATCTGAGAGCAGTTTTTCTGATGTTTGCGTAGGTCTGAGAAATAACTGTAGTTTTATTGGAGCTGAATCAGCATGTACTGGTTTATGTGTGGCATGGCCAAAATGGCTGGGAAAAAGAGCATTATATCTAAACCATAGTTCAAGAAAAGGTTTCAACAAAAGCATCTGGACGTAGGTTTGAAGGTGTAGACGTGTCTGGGATTGGACAAGGCTGATGAAAGCTAAAGTCTGGTTTCATTGTCATCAAGAGTTAAAAAAAGTGTGCTAAAACTCTGTCAAATGGGGGAGCATTATTCTGTATTTCCTTATAGCTGTTAAAGTGTTTATTTGAAATGTATAGCTCTATGTAAAATATAACTGTTTAAATGATCCTATACAGTAAAATTATCTACTTTACAGTACATTAAAAGTTGTGCGGTTACATAACAAAAAAATCAAAGTTAAAATGCTAATATAGAGTGCTGAATGGAGCTTTAAAAAGTGCTGTCGTGAAGCAGCACTCACACAGTCTGACAAATTGCTGACCGTGTGTCAGAACTCAAACTAAGTAACCAATCAATTTGAGGGGACCCGCCTATATGAGGCAGAGTCGTTTCGTGGATCCTTTGAGGGCAGACTGGAGAAGGAAACAACTTCAGAGGAAGATGTTTTAGAGAAATATATGGACACTTTTTTTTGCTGGAGGCATATTTAATGTCAACACACTGTAATGCTTATATAATCCTGGTTCAACTTTTTGACGGTCAAGTACAAAAAGCAAAACTGTCCCGTAAAATCAATCAGGAAACCAAAATCAACTGGAGCACCTCAGTCCCCTCTGTCGGAACTTCCTAGTCGCTCAGTTCTGAGAAAAGCCACCCAGAGCCTTCCCACACTCTGTATGACTCTGTTACCATCCGGCAGACGTTATAAAGTCAAAGAGATATTGTCTTTTTAATGTGCTTCTTATGTGTGTCATAAGTGCTGTACCTTATGGTGCGGAACCTTATTTAAAGAAGAAATTGTCACCTTTGAGGACAGACAATAAAGTATTTATCTTATCTTATACTCATGATTTATATAATTTGCTCTACTAAGCTCAAGTTGTAACTGAGTTTTAAAGTGGGTTTAAATAATAAGTAGGACACAGTTGCCACCATCGCCAACATTAAAGGTCATATTAGACATGCAACTTCAAAAAGTTATACAAAACAGAAAACAATGGCCTATCCTTACGTATTATTTAAAATCTGTGCAGCATTTTTCACATGTTGTGGGTCAGTTAGTAATCACATGACACAGGACTGAGGTACAAAGATCCAAATGGCAAGGTGATTATTAAGATGCTTTCTTCTATCAATGCTTTAGTACATGCATGGTAATGTTAAACAGACTATGGAAATAGAACTCAGTAAAAAAAATTATTACAAGAAGAAAAGATAAATGAGACTTTTATACTAAAGTTTGCCCATGGATGTTATTAGTACTTGTAATGTTAGATTATCTTATGTTATGTATTTGCCAAATAAGTAATCTTTCTGTATGTTCCCAAGACAAACATGCTTTATACATATACGAATCTTTTTAAATTAATGCTCCACTCTAATTCTCAGCACTGATCACTGACCCTAAAAAGATGTGTTTAATTCTCATGACAATTGTAACATTTGGATAGCAACTTAAAACATGTTTTGTGGGATCTTAGTAAATGTTCAAATCTTAGCATGTTCAAATAAAATCATACAATTTTAGGAAGTAGCAGTATTGGCTCATACTATTCCTCCATGGTTTTGATGCTCATGTCGAGGCAGAAGCTGTTTAAATAATGCACCGTGTACCTTCCGATGAATTTCACATTAGTTCTTTCAAGTAAAACAAAGCCAGTTCTTAAATCTAAAAAAAAAAAAAAAAAAAGGTTTAATGTGCTTCTTTTTAATTTCAATGCCCTCCTTTAATCTCAACATTTGCATTTAGCATAGCCATTATATAGATCCGTCTATTTTACATTTCCTTAAACATGTCTTTGTCTCTTGTCTCTTATCAGGGAATTTGCACGTTGGAAGGTGAGGAACACAGCGATTGAGAGGAGGGACCTGATCCGGAACCCTGTGCCGCTAATGCCTGAGTTCCAGCGCAGCGTCCGCTTGCTGGGCCGCAGACCCACCACTCAGCAGTTCATTGACACTATCATTAGAAAATATGGGACCCACATTCTCATCTCGGCCACACTGGGAGGTAAGAGAGCCCCACTGCTTTCATTTTCTACCGCTTCCATGCTTGACTAATATTTTCAGACAACTTAAAATGCTTTTTGCACACAACTTTCATGCTTTGTGTCATGGTAGGAAACAGTGTAAGAGTTTTTATGGTAACAGAAAATCTCAGGATTCTAAAGCTACACAATTACTGGATCCTGATATGTTTGATTACTAGTTCCTGAGAATGTTTTGGCTTCAAAAGACAATATTTCTGTCACAAAAAGCACCTTACATAAAAAGATCCAGAAATATTTCAATAGAGAACTCTATTTCATGCTTGCACTTGTGATTGTCCAAACAGGAACCACCCTGGATTATTCATCTCAATGCTCACAACAATGTCAGAATAGTTCAGGGTAGCAGTTTGGGGGAAAGTTGTTTTCCCGAGTGCACAAACAGAACTGCAACTGCTACAAAGCACCGGACCGACAAAGCAGAGTGAGAGAAATTTCCAAAGACATATTATTTCCCGTTATACCACAGCATTAAGGTAACTTCTACTCACCATGGGGAGAGAAAAAAAAAACAGTAGTACTCTGAAGCTTTTAAGACTAAGCAGAATAAGTCACAAGTCGACATAAAATAGTTGGACAGAAGATGCTTATTCTGTAGTTTTTTGGAGGTGGATGAAAAGAGAAATAGCTCTTATGCATCTGTGCTCTAAATATTTTTGGGATGAAGACAGGTGGTTTGCACTCCCACTATTTTAAAGATAAAAATAATCTGTACAGAAAAATAAAACTTTATCTGCCGCTTTCCACCTTATCATTCCACCGACTGAACACTAAAAATCTTCACTGATTTTAGGCCCAGGCAATCTGATGCCAACTATCAAATGACTGAGCAGGTTTTTAATGTGAGAAAAGCCAAATCCACTCCATATTCTTCAGGGATGAGAAATCAATGCATTTATGAAGATTAGTCATGAAAGTTAATGCTCTCCGAGGTTCACAATTCATTAGGACAAATACCATAAAACAGGACGGTATGGTAATATGAATAAAACGAGCTCAATCGAGTTGAGTACAGTTTGGAAGACTATTGTCGCTCATCCTTCTCCCTGTAGTGTCGCAGAGCACCTGTGGTCGTGAGTATGTAATGAAAGATAATCCACATTGCCCCACTGAAGAATAAAGGCTACAAATATAAAGTTATGAAGTACAAAGTAACTCCTCTTGTTAGTACTTTCCTGTACCTTCCTCTTCTTTCATTACAACTAATAGAAATTGCAAGCCAAGTTCATTTTAATTGCAAATGCAATATATTTGAAGATGTATGCAAGATTATGTAGGATTCGTTTGGAGAAATTGAAGATAATGTTCCTAGTTAGGCTTTCATCACTGCATATTATTGTGGAAATTGTCTGAAATGGGTTTGTTCTATCCTCAGAGGGCTCACTCCCCATGCACTGTCTGTGGTGTTGCACTAACAAAGATTTCTGGCACCCCTTTCTTTTTCATTGTATAAATATCATAAAGTGCCAGCTGAAAGTGCTCAGTGGCCAGCATTTGCCCTTTCTTTTAAATGATTGCACTGTGGCCTTGTCAATTCTGTTTATATTTTCATCACACACTGAGGGGCCACAATATTTAGAACCTAAAAAGGCAGTGGGTCTCTCTCTGTCTTTGAGCTTTAACATCAGTTTTTTAGTTCCTTAGTTACTGTAGTTGAACTAGATTTTTAATTAGTTGTAATAATGTATTATTTCTTTAAACACAACATTGTAAACCCCCGACACTCACAGGAACAGGAACATACAGTTATTCGCCTCCAAAAAAAAAAAAAAGTTTCAAAACAGAAGTATGTTTTAAGTTGATTGCATTAGTTGCTATAGAAGTATTCTTTGGTTGCCTCCTCAGTGTGAATTCTGGATACGTGTATGTTCACAGTCACTGACGATGGAGCTAATTTTTTCTTCACGTTGAAGTGTTATACAGTGACTCGAAAGATTTTTGTTGTCGACCCTGTTATCTTCCCTGCTGTTTTAACAGTACTACTGAGGTACGTTTGGTTTGCAACTGTCAGAAAACCAAACCAGAGAGTGATATTAAAGAGTAGCACACTTTTGAACAGGCTGACATAGACTCTCTATAACGCACTATTTGCAATTACCCCTGGACCTCTGTAATTCAGAAATTACCCCACAAAATCTATGTTTTAAGCGGCACATTCACATGGGATTCACTGACTCTATCTCTGCATTTGAAATCACAACCATGCATTTGATACACTGGTGGCTGAGAAGAAAGAGCCAGGCTCGATGCTACGACAGGTGCCTCCTGTGCAGCCAGCCGTCTCCTAATGAGTGTCACAGCAATTTAAAACATGTAGCGTGCTTCTGAAGTTTCTCTTTCTGTCATTAGTAGTTATACATCTCTCTGCAGGCTGATTATTGTATTTCTCAAGTTTAAATGCAAATTGAGCTGTTGAAGATGCACTTGCACCACAGTGAAAGCCGTGAACAATAGATACACCCCCGCTGCATGACGGCAGTAAACTCAGCGTCAATGAAGTGTGATAGTCCACATTTAAAGACTAAAGTCTGAGGCAAACGTTAGCGAACCAAACAAACAGGCTACTGTGTATTTGTCAGTTCTTTGTGTGGACTTTGGTGCAAGTGGGAGTGGCCTTTCTTCTCAACCACCAGTACAGTGGGATTGTAGGATACGTGCTACGTTATGATGTCATATTCAGAGATAAAGTCAGTTAAACCGAGTAAATCACAGACGTAACTCATCTCGTATGAATACGCCACTAAAAACACAGACTTTGTGGGGTAATTTCTGAATCACAGGGGTCCAGGGGTAATAATAATCCTGTGCGAATAGGGCTTAAGACAGTTGACAAACTCTATAGTCTGTAGTCTACAGTCTCTGATTCATTCATTTTGAGCTCAATAACAATGGCCTCATTTTAATTTTGTAAGCTTTATGACTATAACTATTTAAAATCAAATAGCAAAAGACTTATTAGCAGTAAAATAAATTCCAAAAATAAGTGATGCACCCCTGCTGTCCCAGTCTAAATATATTTGCCTTCTTGCTTGAATCTCTTATCTTATCTCTTAGTTCTCAGTGACATGTGAGCTCAGCTAGCTGTGATCACTTTGCCAGTTGCATTTTAAAGATATAATTAGTGAGATAATCCTCTGCCTTTATTCAAACACAGCCATGTCTAATTACCAGTATGAAACACTGCCAAGATGCTGCAGCAGTTGTGTAGTGCAGGGTGTAGTGACTTTAGAAAAGTCAAAAGAAATATGGCTTTAGCTGCTATTTATTATAAGATACAGAATCATACAGCAATATGGAATTTACTTCTCTGCTCCGTCATTCATGAATTTATTTTGGACACTGGACTGAAATATTATATGATCATTCAGTGTAGTCAGATCTAAAAGTGGACAAAGGCACTGTTGCTTCAAGTGACTTAAAAGGAAAGGGAAAAATGAACTGTCCCAGGAATAATCACTGTATCTATTTCAACCACAGTGTCCTTCCTCATCTCATTGTGTTGCATTGCTCTTTGCCTCTCCTCATTTTTCCCCTTCTTTCTGGATGTTTGCTGGATTAACTTTAAGCTTGAAATCCTTTCTTTTCGAGTTATGGGTTAGTGGGTTTTCATGAGAATCCTGGAATTGGCCATTACAGAAAACACTGATATGTCAGGTGATAAAACAAGACTGAGAGCCTAATAGTTTTCTACACACATACTTCTTTACAGTTTTTTCTCCTGAAAAGACATAAATATATAAGACAATGCTTTTGTTTTGACTTTCATTATTTTTTTTAATGTGTTTTTTGCTGAATATAAAATGACTGCATGAGTCTACATATAAACTCTTAAAGCAAAGGTACCACTATTGGATTTAATAAAAAAAAGTGTGAAGGACAGATTTGCATTTTTCCTAAGCTTAGGGGGCGACACTCACTGCATCTGTCACATTCACTTTGTCATATGTCTTAAATCACTTTCACACTTTAAGAGCAATGATGCCTCTCCTTGGATTCTGTCAGCTTTTTAAAACACAAGTTAAGAGCAATTAAGTCAAGGGAAAATACATTATTTGACGGCAAGCAACACAGACCTGTAATTACTTTCTTAACATTTCTAAAAGTGTAGAATTCATTTCACTACAAGGCCAGACAAACACATTCAGCTCACAGGGTAGTGTGCATTTTCCCGGGGGAAAAGAACTTTAAAACGGTGACACAGTTGTCAAGATGATTGCCTCCGCGCTACGAAATAAATATCTGTAGGAGGGACTGCGCTCAACTCTGAAGACTCATGCGGCATACTACTCTATACAACCTATGACTGGATCAGGGGCCTTTTCAGAGCAACAGTCTCTTGTGCTTAGTAGTGAAGAGGAAAAGGAGTTTATTGAAATGACTCAAAGCCACTGAAGCCTGAGGGGAGAACTCTCAGACAGTGCTGTGTCTCAGCCATTGAGGATAACCAATAAAAACTGCCATCACATTTTGACCTGTCCTGCAAAATCTATGTTACTGAGTTTTATTTTAGAACTAAGTTAACTATTATATTTTTATGTGTGTATGTGTTTTATATTATGCAATTCTACCAATTCAAATGAATGTGTTACCTTTTTGAGAACTTCCTGGAGCATCAAGTTCAGAAATATGTTGCACATGCAGATTTAGGGGCATATTTTATATTTATGTTATTCTAACAGTTTTGACAGTATAAGAAAAAAAAATATTTTATCACAATATATCAGGACACACAAGTGACAGTCTTAGGGTTTATTTTCCCAGGGACTTGTGAAAACATTTTCCTTGAGACCTTTAAGATTAGGAAGAAATGCAAAAAATAACAGATCATTTAAAAAAGTTATATTATATTATGTAGTTTGACAAGAATGAAACTGAGAAATATCTGCTTTCTTTAAATAAAGGTGAAGTCACGTGATAACGTACCATGGAGGCCATCATTCACCACAAATAATAGTAAATTCCCTTCAAATATTTATCTGCAGAAGGCTTTGTTGTGTTTCTAACAAGTAGGAGATAAAAGGGCAAATGAAGGATTTAGCACAGGTCCATTATCCATGTGCTGCAGAGAAAGTCAACTGTGTGTCAGTAACTTTCCCAAAGCCTGAGGGACAGAGAGCACGATAGCGTCACAGAATGCTAGCTTTGCCTCTCAGTGCTTGTACTCTAATCAGGCATGAGACATTGGCCCTGACTGCTATCCACCCCTAGTCACGGTCACCACAAGTTAAGTGACCAAATTCCAATGCTTTGGGCCAAACAACCATCCAGAGCACATGGAACCTGAGCATATGTGGCATGCTCTTGAACGTGTTCCAGCCATATGCTTTAGCCTTTTGAACAGTAATCTTCGAAGACAAGGATGTGCGAAGTTGCAGAAGTGAATCACTGTTTGATCTGGATGCATCTGTTTCTGCTGGAGATGTAGAAAGACGCTCCATGTACAGCGCACAGCCTTTTATAGCGTGTCAACAGGCAAACACAGGACATGCAAATCATAATGATTGCTTGCTGCTGTTCAAATATTTGACTGTTTTTGCTCTAAGCACTTGCATTCCTACAAATTGTGTTAAGCAGAGCAACTAAAAGGTTACTATAGTTCAATTTGAATGCAGTTATTCTGTTTTCCAGCACACATTTGAGCTGTATAAAACTGAAGCTCAATTCTCGTCAGTGTTTGGCAAACGGTTGAATATTAAAATCAGGCTTTTTTTTTTTCTTTGACACGATGAGTCACACTAGTTATGTGACCTTATTTTTCTGTACATAATTTAAAAATGTACTTTGCACCAGTTACATGAATAAGTCATTCCTTCATTGTATGCCATTTACTGTTCTTTCATACACATACAGTGAATGCATTTGTGCTAGAGTGTAAAACAGACTCATCTGTATTGATTTGATTGTTTGTGAAGTGGATATATTCTCAAAATGTAGTGTGTGCTGTAGTTAAGGTTTGCAAATTAAGTCAGTTCACAGACTTAAGCAGCTTATGTGTAGCGAGGGTTTTTGAACTGAACTAGAAGCTGCTACAAAATGCTGCAATTTATATGCAAATCACACCAGAGAATAACAAAAAGATGATACATATCTTACTCCTGGAATCATATAACAACGAAAATGAGTCTGCAAATGCTCAGTTAGCCCAAGCACAGACCGGTGGCACTGTGGCATCTCATGAACATTTCACACAACATAGATGCTAGACATAGATACAAACACACAATCTCTTATGGTGGCCATCTATTTGCTTCAATTTCTTGCTACTGATTTTTGTATCCTGTTAGCCTCTATTGTCTATGCCAATGGCTGCAAGGAATGAAATGATCCTGAACGTGATAGATTTGTTTGACACAGGAGAAAATTCCTGTGGTATTGAGGTAAGAATTCTATATACACGAAGCTATGCCATGGAAATAATGCTGTCCCATTGAGGGTAAATCCAGGGACATTTCTGGGGATAGTGCCAGCTCAGGATAAAGCTGCAAATATGGAGTCTGTTCCTGGAAAACTGGGGCATCTGGTTTCTGAAGCTAAAAACTGCTTGCCTTTATCAACGGACCTCTGACTTATCTCTTACATTGAGAGCACCCTGGCAGCACGCCTCAACCAGACAATGATATTAAATTACAGCTGTACTGGATATTTCAATGTGCATCATAAGAACACATTTTTCAATCGGACTTTGTAACTCACTAATTTGCATATCATTAATTTTCTAACTGTGTTTCCATTTCCCCGTGCCTGTCCCGCAGGAGAGGAGGCACTTACGATGTACCTGGCCAAAAACAAGCTGGACAGGAAGCTTGCCAACGCGACCCAGAATGTGGAAGCCCTTCATCAGCTGGCCTCGTCGTACTTCATCGACCGTGATGGCACAATGAGGAAGCTGCACGAGATCCAAATTTCCACCAATGCCATCAAGGTGAGCACACGATTATGACCACAAACCTGACATGGTAGTTAAAATATGTTTTCTGTTTTTCGTGCCATACTAAAGACCATTAAACCTGTGGTAAATCAAGCCCATCCTGGGCATTCAATTCTAGCAGTAGATGAGGAATATATTCAGTTGGCGTGTTATTTGTAAACTATGATGGTAAATGGTAAATGGCATGCATTTATATAGCGCTTTCCTGCACCCTTCTCGGGCACCCTTCTTGGGCACCCAAAGCGCTTTACATCGTGCTTCCACTCACCCCATTCACACACATCCACTCCTGGGGCAGACAGAGAGGGGCTGCCACACAAACGGCGCTCAACCTTCTCCTACCACCACCAAACACACATCTACGGTCACACACATTCATACACCAGTGCTACGGACAGTGGGAGCAAGGTGGGTTAAGTGTCTTGCCCAAGGACACAACGACAGTATGAACTGTGGGGAGAGCGGGAATCGAACCTACTACCTTCCGGTCCGCTCTACCACTGAGCCACTGCCGCCGGATGATGACTAATAAGTGACACAGCATGGGCAAAAAGGTTTTGTGACACTCAGAGCTCAGAGCAGCAGGCTGGTGCACTTTTAACTTTTGGTCCCTGACAGCAACTTTGCTTACTGACTACTGATTTTCTTTATTTATAAGCAAATGTTTTACCAACCCACAGAGAAAATTATGCTAATATTGATGAACTGTTTTTCATTTGGCCTGCTCACAGTGGTGCGATGCATTTGACATTGACAACACCCACTACTGCTCTCAAATATGACATTTTCTGTCCTCGACAACAAAAATTCCACTGAGAATTAATTGTTTGTTTTAGTACATTAATAGGTGAATAAAATATAGTTACACTGTTGTAAAGAACGACATTAAATAAAGCTGCAGGTAGCTTACCTATATGAGGGTTAGCTGGTGTTAATTTCAACCCAGTGATAATAGTTATTTAGATTCCTCTGATTTTCTGTGGTTCTAAAGTCCTTTTTCTTAGCAATAAGCAGACGGCAGATGTTAAATAAGGTTTCAGTGAGAAAAATTGTCATGTCACAAAATGGTGGACTTTATGTCCCGAGAAGATGTTGTTGTAAGCTTATCAGCAAATAATATTTATTTTCAAACCCAACTTTGGATTTATGTATTATTAGCTTCATGGTCCTTGTTATACATGCATAATATTAGTATGGATATATGTAACCAGCTGTTATTTACAATTTATCTCTCTGTTGCCGAACTAACCAAGCAACTTCACATCAAAGCATTTGCTTAAACTGCCACTTTCAACTCGCCAAACAAGACCAAACAGTTAAATGAGGAGTAATGAAACTTTGTTGTTTTGCTCTGCTGAGGTTTGTGAATGACATAGCTTGATCATTTTACAATGTGTGACCAAATTTGGTTTACATTTATTTGAATGACAATAAGTGATTCTAAAAGAAAGGAAAGTTGTTAAGTAAATAAAATAATGAATTATGTATTGCATAAATGTATAGGGATAAATTTATTCCCCCAACTGTACTGAACATCTAAAATGAAACGAACTATATCCTGATGGCATCATGATATCATAACATTAAATTGTCAGTGGTAAAGTAATGCCTGAAATGATTACTATCTTTTATGCGTGTTAATCTTGCACAGGTTTTATTTTATTTATTTTTTTTACATTCCAACTTTTCAAGTGTTTTCTCTGGTGGTATTGGTACGCTTCGGTTGACCAATCCGTAATTCATTGGACTTTCCTTGAGTTTTTCTCTCAGTGAGAATGTGCCAACCTCTACAACTTAGCAGGTGCTGACATGCACTGTTACCCTTGCACCTGAAATCACAAACCCCCTCCCCTCCAATCCCACTCTTCCATGCACCCACAATACTGCACCACCCTGTCTTCATTCACAGAGCACCATCCCAAGCTTTTTGTTGTCATGAGTGACAAGTGGATTAAGGACTTCTGGCAGATGAGACTCTAGGTAGCAGGAAGTCAACCATGGAAAAATTAAGCAGACTTGACAGTGGCTGCTGAGTCAGTTTCTTCAAGACAAGATGGGGAGGTGTTGAGAAAGGAAAGTGTCCATACTGCAAACACACACACACACACTGCAGGCTGCAAAACTGAGTGGGCTGTATGATTACTGATGGGCCCGCAGCATATGTCGAGAGGTGAGGCTCTTTCTGTTTTTCAGCTTGGTTTTGGGATAGATTTGTGGTGAAGTGATTTAGTGAGTAAATGGGACAGTTTTTGTTGTCCTTCAGTTACTGCATCCTGTGACACATTGCGATGACTCTTTGAAAGTTTCCATGAGCATCTCCCACTCCTCTAACTCGAATGAAATAGCAGCCTACTAGATTTACTGTAATAATACTTCCTACATGTTATAAATGCATACATTAGTGATGTAGGTGGGTAGAGTACACAGAATAAAAAACCTACAATATTTTAACTTTTATGTTCCAGAACATGTTTTTATATTTTCATTGCATTTATGGAATATAAGTTTTGTTTAGCACATAAGTCTTTATGCCCTTTCTCTGCATTTTTTGAGCTTTAGCATCTAGGTTAGTTAAACATGAAACTTTTTTTTTTCATATTTTACAAGTTCTAAAAGAAAACAATACAATATTAAAACATAATGTAAGCATTACGCTTGCTGAGTTTGAGTTTTGTGAAGTCCATAAGAAAAAGAAGGTTAAATTGCAGTGCTCTAGTCACGTCCTCAGCAGACAGACAGCGATCAGAAAGTGCAGAGGAAGCAAAGTCCACAACAAAGAATAACTCAGAGAACAAGGGTTTTGTCGTTTAATATTGATTTGATGTGGCTGCCTGACCTGTTTTGTTTTGCTAAGTTTGTGATGAAAATTGCTTGTAAGTACAGATAAATGGTTCTAAATAGATTTACTCAGACAAACACAGACTCTTATCATCGTTAAGAAACAAAAACATTTCAATACATATTTTCTATAATGTATAATCATAATTTGTTTATAAAGTTGCAGACGTTCTGGATGCTAATACAGAGATGGCCTTGATAGTACAGATGTCATTGACAAGCTGGTGGATGCTGCCTCCTTTCATCATCTCTCAGTGGGTCACAGCCAACTTCCATTTGGCTCTTTGCCTGATATCATGGAAGTGTTTGCAGTGATGGATAGCAGTTATCCCGCAACTGCAACAGAATAGTAACCAAATGTGCCATTTTTCCTGATGAAATAAACCGTATGTTTCATCAATCTGGTGCCTTGAAAGTGTAGTAAATTATGCATATTCTGTAAATTATACTTTGCACATATTGTATGACTGCAACACAAGACATATTGTACTTTGTTCTTACAAGCTATTTAGCACTACAAACAACATATAATATATCAAATGTAAAATAACATCTTAAACATATCAAAAGTAAAACAGTGACGATATCATAATTGTGTTGTTATTAGAATTCTAATGAGACAGTGAAACAGTGTGCGAACAAGAGGACAGTCAGCAGGACACGAAACAATCAATCTCTGCCGACAACAGACATCTGTGCAGGCACTAATGCAGAGCTTTCTCATTAAAACACTGTTTTATTTTTGTCAGTGAGAAATGCAAACAATTATTTGATTGTTATTGGCCTCCCACAGGTTGTACACGCTGTGCAAGTTGGAATGTTGAAAAGCCATTATAGAGTGCTCTTTGAAGTTATGTGTGTCCCTGAGGAGCACTAAATGTATTATAATGAGAAATGAATTTAGGATTGGCATACTTGATGTGTCTGTGTGCCCTCTAGAATGGTATGTTCAGGTGTATGCATAGAGGACAGCTTCATTTGACAGGGCTTTCAACCTAAACCTTTCTGTCACCTTGGACTTTGTACTGCTTTAAGGTGCAGTGAGAGGGATTTGGTTATCAGTGGAAACTGGAGAATGGGACTAACTCAAAGCTCTTTCCAAGATGTACATGTGCAATGTTATTATAACTGCGTCAGATAAATGTTTAAATATCACATTTAAGCAGGGATTTTAGTGTTACATTGTTGTCAAGTTTTTATTCCCAAGGCACATTAAACATTAAACATGGACTGTTGCTTTAAATCCCAGTGTAGCTCTTTTTTTTTTTTTTAGTATTCTCATGCAGCATCGCCAGCATAATCAACCATGTGCAATTATTGTAGTAATTTATAGACACTATTACCATTACATTTTATAAACAGAAAATGATTTTTAACTGCAGATGTATTATCCTTTCTCTTTAATTACTACTATTGTTTGCATAAAACTCAAGTCAACATACATACATACAGAAATACACCCGCACCAACAGAACAAAACACTAGCTTCCTACTGAGAACAATTCTGTACCTTTTTCTGAAATAAATATAATGTGAATTTGTCTTCATATGGTGGAACTTGACTGCTGCACGATTGCACTCCAGTGGCGACAAAGAGTCATTTAGAAATGAAAATAAGCCACCCAGTGGAGTGTCTTAATGGGAAGAAAAAGCCGGTTTTCTGAGTAGATTCTTCCTTTAAAAACTGCAAGGTGTGATCATAAACCTGACGCATGAATATGAGCTTGCTCATGTTAACACAGAAACATAGGAGCATGCATAAGTGTGTGTGTACTGTATATCTATTCAAGCATGAAATGTGCCTCAGGGAGTGTGCTTAGTTTATCCTCCACAAGGTCACCTCGCTGTAGGATTTCTAAGGACTGATTTACACAGCCGTTCAATATGCACATTTGCTGATGATGTGGCAGTATACATGGCAGTGTATCATCCACAGCTAAACTACCCTTTCTCATTTCACACGGTGTGTAAACCTCGTGTGTGAAGTACTGTCAATTAAAAGTACTGTTTTTTGTAAATTTCAAGAAATGAATGCCAATCAATCAACAGCAGGAATGGCACTGTAGCATAAAATGTAGCACTTTGGGTTTAGCTATAAATATGTTTTATGAGGACAATCTCCTTCACAGACAAACTCTGCCCCAATTTGAATATAACTAATAAAAATGTTTCTGACATATAATACACATACTTTATTGACACTTAAAGTTATTTTAGAATATGTTTTGGCCCTAAAAGAAAATAACATTGTTTTTGGAGCCAAGGTTTGGCTCACACTTTTGATCTAATTTGGAACCACCCCAAATGAGCGTGACAAATTTTTCTGTGCAGCACTGTATAAAAGTGCACATAGGGACAGGTCTAATTAGAACTGTTCCAAAGTTAATTTTCCCGTTCTGACTTTAAAACTAATGAGTAGAATTTATTAATAACTTTTACACATTGTATGCCTTATATATATAGATATACACCGAATCTTGTGCCTGTGGTATTACAAATGGTTGCCCTTTTACTGTGTCTTACTGTAATGCACAAACCATACGTTGTAATAATGTGAGCAAGGAGGAGAAAGAGCCCTCAGAGATCTGAAGGGAACTGGGCTTGGAGAATTACTGAAGAGCATGTCTCTTCATTTCTGTGTAGCCAGAAATAGCAAGTCATTAAGAGAATGGCAGGTGATGGGCAGATTAGGAAGGCTCAGCAGAGACGATGTGTAATGAAGACAGTTCAACCTCACAGTATTCTTCACTGTCAACTTCACATCTTATTGTCTGCACCGTGTTTTCTCTATCTCGAAAAGCTTCAAACCACCTTCTTTATTGTCACACACTCTTTCAAGTTGTAATGCAACTTGGGGACAGTATAATGCCCCGTTTGGTTTCTGAAAATATATATTCTTTTCTCTGTAGGTTGAAAATAATAATTGCGTTCGCTTCTAAGCCAAGTTTCAGAAAGGATTTAAACAATGAGTTCCAACATAAGTGGAAAACTTGAATTATATATAATGTGCACGTACTGTAATGGGACTTTAGGGGGTAAATATTTTTCCCTATTTTATCTGTTGCAAAATTAATTATAGTATATAAGATTATACAGTCACATTTTTGCGTGACCTTTTAGTATTTAAACTTTTCTTGCATTATATTAATAGGAGCTTTTCCAATGAACATAGAATTTTCAACTTGCATGTTAGTAAAATGTCAGAATCTAGTGGCTTAACTGGATATTTTTAATTGGTTTTTTTAATGTTCTGCAAAGGTCAACCACAGAGGTGTTGATGGTGCTAGATCAGTAAAAAAAGTTTGTAAGGTAAATACAGCACATGGTTGCTGCTGTCTGGTTGGGTTATAAACAAGGTTACAGTTTAAATAAATAAGACATTTTTATTATTTAATAAAGTAAAGTAAAGAAAAACAACAATAAACTGTTTTATTTAACATGCTGAACATTTATTAAACAATACAATTCCTTTCCCTGACAGCTGTCCAAACTGCACCACTTATGATCACCAGAGAATTATGTTTTATTTACATGCTTAGACTGCATCCAAGTTGACAGCTGACAATTAGGTAAAAATGTTCCAGTACGTGGTTTTAGTGGACCGTGATACTGCTCAAGTCCCCCGGGGATTTTACTGTTGTGTTCTGCTTAATAATCCAAATCCTTTAACTCCCCCCGACCCAAATGGCTTTTCATCTTCACTGTACTCTCTTTTCAGACACGATTGGGGGCCTAACAAGACCAAAAATACGGCTTTTTGAAAGTCATTGAGATTAATGCCAGTCTAATCCAGAAACCTTTACATGTCAATGTAGAATTCTTGTATAAATACTACTTGATGGTAAAATTGCTCTGATGGACTTTACCCATGTTTGGTCACAAATCCACGCGAATGAGCCTGGCCTTGTGTTTGTATATGGCTGCTCTGGGAAGATGTCCGTGGGTGACAGAGGACAGATATTCACTTTGCACAGTCACCATGGATCATGCAAGACAACCTTTCATGGGAAGTAAATCTTTGGGTGATAAGCGCAACAAAAAGACGAGGAAAAAGAGCACTGTCAGCAGCCATCAAGATGGCAGAGTGCGATAGTGAGGTCTAGCTTTGTAATCAACTTGCGCATGCACTTTATGTATTGACCCTGAATTGTTTGGCAGCTTTGAAGGACACTTGGAAGATTGGAGGATAAGTCTGTTATTACTTTGTTATTAAAGTTATCACTGTGTGAACACGTGCCACTTTAACCAAAAAGTTACATGTAATACGTTAGTATAAGGTACACCTAAACATACAGGGCATACTACAGTAGAAGAGAAGAGCTGTTGGCAGTGGGACTGACACTATGTTCCAAGAGAGTTCTCACATGTCGCGATGGTTACAGTTTATATTGAACCAAGTGCCATACCTGATATTGACATGTGTCAGGTTTGGAGACTGCTTGAGATTGTGAAGCAAAAGACTGGACAACAAGACGAATGCTATAAGCCAGCTTTTCTTAAATGGTGGTACTTGAAGGGATCTCAGGGAATACACGAGATAAAAGAAAAATAACAATAGCATCCATGCAAAAAGGTGTTAAAATAAACACATTTACACATGATTTGTTTTTAGATTATATATTCCACAAAACCTTTAGACAAATACATAAATTTAAATCTGCTTAGTCCCGTCAGGGGTCGCGGATGACTGAAGCCTCTAAACTTTGGGCCTGGGGCGGGCAACACCCTGGAAACCGGCCGGTTGGTCACAGGGCTGACATTTAGAGACAGACACTGACAGACACTTTTACATTCATTCACTAGGGACCCTTTAGAGTTGTCAGTTGATCTATTCATGCATGTCTTTGGGCGATGGGAGGAAGCCGGAGTACCTGGAAAAACCCCATGGTAACACGAGGAGGACATACAGAAAAACCTGAGTTGGCCGGGGTTTGAGTTGAGTAATATCAGTAATTTTGCACCTCCTTACTATATTGCAAGTGTGGATAATTCTGGTTTTAAAAAATCAAAATGACGTCAAAATATTAGAGACACTGAGTTATGAAGACGTTTGGATGTTCTGGGTATTGTAACACTTTATGAGTCCACACCTCATTACTCTCAATGGCATAAAATTAACATCAAAATAGCTTATGTTGATGACGACAAAGTTATGAAGTACGTTAGCTACTGTGAAGGTTATCTAAAAATAACAAACCTTGCTGACTTCTTGTGTAACTTTACAAGAACCAAAGACAAAGCAGCCAGGTTTGTTCCCATGTGTTACATAATCTTTAGCATGATGCACCTCATTCAAATATCTCTGGTGTGATGATGATGCCACGACCATCATTTGGAGACATATTTGACAGGCGTTGGTTCCTGTCTGTCTCCCCTTAATTTTGCATTTCCCCCCTAACAGTCTGATGCCAAAAGTAAGGAGTAACAGCTGTCTAATTTCTTGCTTGTCAGACCTCCATCTGGTGGAGTCTCTACTTCAGAGAAGAAAGAATGGTATCACTCTGTCAATCACAGACACACACATAGTAATCTGACATGAATAAGTGCCTGTGATAGGCAGTATGTATCCAAGACAAATACTTGGATGCTAGTTGTGTGCTTTCGATGACACATCCCAACTGTGTTAATATAGTAAAAAAGTATATAGAGTGTATAGAAAATGCTACGTATTTATAGACTTTTTGCTTATGTTCATTGTTCTAGAAGCTGCTGTTATTGCTTAATGAACTATGAATGAAATAATACATGATCTATGATGGTATTGAATAACAAGTTATCAAATATTAATCCCTTTTTGCCAACAATTTTGTGCAATCTTGCCTATTGAATCCTTGAACATCTTCTTTATGATAACCCTGTGTGGTTTTTGGATTTAATGTCTGGCTCCTCTTTGTTTTGCTTCTTGGAATCTGGTTAAAGTACTATAGGAACAACAAAAATTGAATGAGAAAAATATTTAGCAATAAGCATTTCTTATTAACTGTTGCCCTTTCAAGGTATTTAATGTTTGGGATTTGCATTCACATATGCTTTTCTATTGACAGCAGTTGTATTTGAGAAGCATAGTCCACAGCCTCTATTTGACATATACCAAGGACAGAGTCCATTTATTTTTGCTTACATAAATCTTTTAAAGTGCATGCAGGAGAATAATCACATCTTAGATTCATAATGAAAAGGGCACAGGTGACTCCATTAACATGTCCCTCTAGATACTACATTTTTCTGACCAACTATTGTTTTAAATCTTATCTTAAAGCAAGATATGAATTTAATAGTTGGGCTAATTTACATCAAATGACAAATATAAATGTTGGTACTAATATGTCAATGCACATGATATGTCCTTATATTGCCAAACACCAAGTACTGCTTCTTAAATTCATCTTCCATTTCTGTCTTTCCTAATTCTCTTGCAGGTGACAGAAACACGAACTGGGCCACTGGGCTGCAGCAGCTATGATAATCTGGACTCTGTTAGCTCAATCCTCCTGCAGAGCCCTGAGAGCAAGCTTCATCTGCAAGGTAAACAAAGTCGCCGAATTCATATTTTACCCACACTACCCCCATGATGGCCAACATAACAGGCTAAAGGGGTCAAACTGCATTTTAGCCCCCCAGTATTACAGGAGATCTGTCCTCATGCATCATAGTGAACCAGGGAAACGATTTGTGCCTCCCAAGGAAGTGAGTGTCAATGCATTTTTTAATTGGGTATGAGACTGGGATGGATTTGCTCCTCAAAGCCCTAGGGTGACTCTGATACGATTCTCTGTGGTTATAGATGTCTGCCTCTGTTCTAACACAATCAGGCTCTGAAGTTACCAACACAGTGGCATGGAGTTAGAGCGTCAGAGGACATAAATGGACAAAAATATATAACATTTCAGTGTAATTTAGTTGAAGTTATCTGAGAGGAGACAACTGATATAGATTGTTTCTGGTGGGTTAAAAATGAGTGCGTAACAATGATAACATGACAAGACAACACGTACAAATACTAGAAATGCTTAGAAGGCCTTTCATTTGGTCAAACGTTTTGGATAACATTGACACACTGTGCTAGGAACAACAGATGGAGTACAGCAATAAAATTATGGTGTTATGTTTAACTGTATCCAGCATAACAGCTTTCCCCACTATTCCGATAATCCCCGGAAAACAATAAGTAAAAAGCTGTGTAGTGGTTAGATGTTTAAATAGAATGATTGTTTCTGTAATTTATTTCACACAGGTTATTTCAATTAGTTTAAGACTCATTTCTGAAACTATATCATGCACTCTGGCTTTACTCTTTGAGTAGAACATTACATGTCTTCTGTTTTCAGTGAATGAAGTGGTTTGCCAAAGAAAAAAGTTTTAAGTCCACTTACCCGGAAAACTCTATAGGTTCTGTGAAAAGCTGTATTGTTATGCACCAAATGTATTAGCGCTGTGCTTTCAAGACTGTTTTGTCACCCAATTGATAAATGACAAGCTTAGAAAAGACTCTTTCTCTGGCTTTATAATAACCCCAAGAGAATGCAAAAGCTCTTCGGAGTGGTTTGTGGCTTAACATTTCATAGGGACGATTGTGTGTGTGAGTGTGTGTATTACCAAATGCATGGTGCATTATTGGGGTTGAGGGTAAGTGTTAAGAGCAATTATCATCTCTTCCTTTAATTAGAAAGACAGCTGATGGTGTAACTCCTTGAACAATTATAGTGCTCTTCAAAGTGATGGCACTTCACAGATCCCATGGAGAGGCGTAGAGCTGTAGAGAGCTGTTAAGGCCTGTGCTGCTCAAATATGTTCTTAATAAGAACCAATCACTTCATTCAGCCCTTGATTTTTAGCCATGAGCACAAGTGTAATTGTAGCAATTAGTCTTCTTTTATCACAAAAGTGGTCTGTAGATGTTATTGTAGTGATGAAAATAAGCTTGCATAGTTTAGATTAGACTTATTCATAATACCACAGCCATTGGTTTCAATCTTGTTACAAATTGGTTAATGCTAAAAATAAATTAAACAAATCAAGACCAGAAAAAGACATTCACTCCTACAATGTTAATCTTCATTTTTTTCAAACAAGATATTGTGAAAACAGTAGCTTTACTTTTTGTTATATTAATAACTGATCATGTTGGGGTTCATTTGTTTGACAACTGTGAATAAGTATAATTATAAGTTTTTATATTGTCTTGATCTAATGATATTGTGACTGGAGTCAATTAAGAAATAAAATAAACAAGTTCTATGTTCTTCCTGACTGCCCATACTGAATGTCTGGATGCTTGCCAGTTGCTATGGTGATGCAGAGGAATTCAAGAGGCAGTATTAATTGTGGAAAAAAAAGCCCACAAAAAAACTAGTGGCAGAAATATGGCTGCAGTAACTGGCTGTGTTAATATTTCAGTGTTAGGCAGTGACACAGTGAGCTATTGGAACGTATAGGCCTCAAATGCACTGACAATATGATAATTTAGTCCAGGCTGCTAAAAAAACGTCTTTATACTTTAGACGCTAACCAGGGTCTAGGGAATATCCCACATATATACTATTTAGCTTTAGCCTGGCTTGCTATGCTTTGTATGTCTATAACAAACCCACTGCTATAGTCATGAAAAGGTTCTGTAGGTCGGCAAATGATAACTTGATTTTTACAGTTTAAAATTATTTTTAGAATCTTCTGTCCCCTCAGCAGAGTTAGAATTCTTTGCCATCTGTGACTCTAATAGGCATGAGCAGCTCTCATGTGTCCTATTTTCCAATGCCTATTGCCCTTTAACAAGACAATTAGCTTAGATGCAAACCTGTAGAATGACAAAGGTATAAAGAGTCACATTCAGTACATAAATATCAAGCCATCCACAAATGTTTTCTACTCACAAAAAAACAGCATAGATATGTATATACTCTGTAAGCAGGTTGCCATTTGGCTGAATAATCGTGTTTTAGCCAATGACTGTATAAAATATGGATGTCTTCTGTCCATTGCTTCCCTATTCACCGATATTCTCGTTACCACAGGGCAACAAAATGGGCTTTTTAGCTTTTACTGTATAGTAAAACAATAGTTTTTAGATAGCATACGTAAAGACTTATTAATAAAAAATCCCCCCCCTTGTAAAAACTTAGCTCTAGAGACCAGAGCCATCTTTTGTACTAGGCTGTAAACATGATTTTTACATTTGTAAAGTCGCCATTGGGTTTCTTCTTATATTTCCACTTTTGGAGCCTGCCCTCTGGTGGACGGAGGTATATCGCTGTATATTGCTATATACCGCCCTTACTCGAGGACCTTTTACAAGGTTCCATGAGAGAGGCTTGGTTTATAGCAGAAATTTACATTTTTGGTGGCTAATGCTCTTTTATTTATTAAAATGCCAGTAAGTGTCTATAGGGACAATGAGTACAACAAAAAGTCTCTTCTCAACAAATTGGTTTTATAGCTCCATTTGCCATTTATCAGCACAAGAAAAAACAATTTAGTGTTTCAGCCTTTACCCAGAGGCTCCTCAGTTGTGTGCTCCCACTAAAATTTAGATTGTGAAGTCATTTTATCTAAATCTTTGAGGCTACCTGCAACCCAAAGTGATTAAGATTCAACATTATATTAAATCAAGGTGGCAAACATACTGATTAAATCAACGTCTGTAAAGTCTGAATTAGTGTTTTCTTTCCAGTCCTTGGTGTAGCACAAAAATAACAATTCTAGTCTACTTATATTATTTATGTTTTTTATGGCTGTTCCTTGTAATTTTCTCTGTTGTGTCCAACAGAGTGAGTGGAAGAATCATCTTTTAAAAATGGGTCTCAATTGAAACTTTTCACAAGAAAAGAACTTTTTCATTTCAGCACAAGGCGTACATAAATGCTGAATGTAAGGAAGATTTATATTGCTCTAAATACTACAAAATAGTTCCTTTCTCAGCCCATGTATTGTTTTGTTTTTTATTTAGTGTCTATAGCTTTTTTATTTTAGCTTGTCTTAATCAATTTCTGATAAGGCCAGTTATTAGCGTTTGCTGTTTTCTCATGAGGACATTTACATCTTCTTTGGTTGTTACTCTTACTCTTTTACCTACAAAACATTGCCTTAGGTGCCTAAAAATAAGCCACCACAAATACACCTACTCTGTGTCAAGAAAAAAGTCTATTCTTGTGTCATGAGGTTATTTTATATATTTTTATTTTTTTTATTGCTAGGAGTCAAATGTGGTATTCTCCACATTAGCATGCAGACCATGTGAGTATAACAAGGATGGAGTAATAGAAAACCAATTCCAATTCATTCTTCTAATTAAACTTATCACCCCGGCATACTTTTCCCTTCATAATTATTTACTTGTGCTGAGGCGCTTTAGTGGTGTGCACCAAATAAAGCAGACAACCTAGATTTTTTTTTGTTGTTGTTGTTGTTCCATCTTTTGCATATATCGACTACCTTGCTATCAAATATCAAAAATATATTAAAAAAAATTTTCAATCACACATTGCTGCAGTCCATCTGCCTTCAATATTTGAATTTCTAGCTATTTCTAGCAGTAATTTTTTCAAACCTAATTTTTGGTCTGTGGTGTGCTCTCTGTGACGAGTGGGCCTGTGAGCCACAGATAACACAATGTGAATATGACACCCCCTGAATATTCCCTCTGCTTTCACTTAGAATATGATTCAAATGCTGTAGTACAATCTGACATCAAGCAAGCTACCTATCAAAGCTTCAGCTCATTCTTCCTCTCTCCCACAGTTTGGCTTTGTAGACTGTTTGGCAAAACCATGTGCTGCTTTTCTCCCCTCTTTTCCCTCCCAACAGTCATTGAAATTAGAGATGACACTGGAACGATTTTTCGCATTAGATTTCATGCATGGCTTTGCAAGGCTTTGATCTATCAACATAAAACTTGCCATTGCTTACACTTCATAGGACTGAACGAGCTTCAGTTTTACAATTTGGGGTGTTTATGGTGATCATTCTATAAGTGCTTCTTTACTGGCAGCTAGCTGCTCTCATATGGCATGATATGTTATCAGTAGAAACTACTTGTGCACATACAATAGAAGTGCATTGATCCTTGTCAGAACAAATGAATCTCTGGCTTTGTTTCACTGGTCCTGGTTTCACATGACATGCACAACTGGATAAACCTACAAATAGGTGTCCAAAAATACAATATAAATAGCTAGATTAATGGAATTCAACCAAACAACCACCCTCATTTTTTCCCTAAATGTAATTTTTTATTTCTAATTGTAATCATCATTTGCATATATATAATGCAAACTGAACTTTCCAGTCCCTCCTTACCCATCTAAATAGAGCTTTGGACAAAAAGATCATACATAGTGAAGCTTCTATTTGTTTGTATTTTCAATTTTAAGATTAATACATTATTTTTGTTGAGTTGCTTCCCTCTAATGCTGCAGTGAACAACAGTTTGTTTGGTTGTTTACCCAAACTGCGTTTTAAAACAACAATTTTCTTCTGTATTTGTTTGTTTTTGTCTCAACCTGAATGTTTGATTTATAAAAGAAGAACGAGATACAGAGTGATAAACAGGGAAAGAACAAAAATCCACATTATGCTACTGAATGTCTGTAGGAGGCTAAATTGTTTTGTTGCCATGTCAGCTGCAGAATCTTGAATAGCTGCATGTATGAGAGCACTCTCAGGTGCACTGTAATGATGGATGATGGTGTTCTTATTTTATACTCATTATTTACACCAGACAAAATTATGGATGGATATGCTTTGTTCCTCTCAGCTGGTGCATATCACAACAACCAACGTAGACTATATGGTGGTGTTGGTGTCTGTGGCTTGGCATATGATGTGTTGTTCCTCAATCTAAATGTGTCAAAAACTAAATCTAACAGTATTGATTTTAGGAAGTCACCTCAGAGCCCACTGCCAGCTGTTATTAAAGGTGATGACATCGACCTTGTGGAGAGCCGTAAATATTTGGGTGATGTTCCAGACAACAAATTGTTTTTGAAACCCTGTTGATTCCTCAAGAATATCCAGCAGACAAACTTTTATGTTTATGGTTGAAGCGCCTAACTTCTTAGTATGGACCCCTTAATAAAAAATATGCAGACAATGGAAAATTATTTGAATTGCACAATTCACACGTTTCAAATATTTTGAAATTGTTAAAATATCTAAAATAATAAATAAAAAAAATTTTCAACATTATTTTTTTATGTGAGCACATTTAAATTGCGCCAGTATTTATAAAAAAAAAAATACTAGCTCTAAAACCAAAATATTGCTGTTAAATTGGCATCAGAACTCAGATAATATTATGTAAGTAATAAGCTTCCCTTATGGTATATTAAGCTCCACTGACTTTCCAAATGGAAGTTTGCAATCTAGTGGGCGTCCCTTAAAATTTATGCCACAC
Organism: Neodontobutis hainanensis; assembly: GCA_024349245.1. Taxonomy (NCBI): domain Eukaryota; kingdom Metazoa; phylum Chordata; class Actinopteri; order Gobiiformes; family Odontobutidae; genus Neodontobutis; species Neodontobutis hainanensis. Next base: position 1,552,470 of record JALDNG010000041.1, read on the forward strand.
AGAATATATGTATTTTGAGTCATAACATAACTAGCTAGTTTCTTATGGGCCAACAAAAGATAAAAAGTCCTAAAATGACCATAAGCCATCACTTCGCATGAACACAATCACATCTAATTAGGCTGCCATAATTTAGCACCAAAACAACAAAAAACAATTTTCAGTTCTCAATCCCCACCACACACTTTCTCCAATTCCCTTTTTTCCAGTTTACTCAGGAGCCTATATCATGGAAAAAGCCATAAGCCCATCTAGGAAGATTTATGAATATGTTAGAAGAGCCTGAGCCAACAGTTTTCAAAGTGTTGAAGTGAAAATAAATGAAACTGGCTCTGTAGGCAAGTGCAGAAGAGTGATGAATTACATTGCTCAGTTGTCCGACTCCTGTCCCTCTTTGAACTGAAAAGGCTATGGGCCAAGACCAAGATAAATCAATTAAGATGTTTTGGATGACACAATTGTAATTTTTTGAGAGATGAACTCATTCTGGTAAACAACATGCCCATGGTGAATGAGAAATAATTGACTAAAGTCCTTCATGTGAAACATTGGGAACAATGCACATTTTCACTTTCAATCATCCTTGAAAAAGACTGAATGTGCTTTTAGTAAAGTGTCCTCGTCTAAACCTGGAAGCGCAACACTAAATATTTATCCAATGTTATAAAGTGATATGCTTAGATGTTCATGTTTTTACCATGAGCTACACCTTTTAGTGAGTTCCAAAGATTGAAATGAAGCAGAAGCTATTTTTTTTCTGCTGATGTTCAGGCCATCTGAAAGCTTTATCATTTTTACGATGGATTGCCTCACATATGTTTCACAGTTCCTGAACTTGCTGAAACCATGCTACCTGATAAAAATCCTTCCTTGTTGAACCAAATACAGATCAATCAAGATTCACTTTCCATTTGGTCTGGGGTGACCATAAATCTACCCATTTCTTCAACCCACTCTTGCCAGCTGCTGTCATTTCTGCAAGTGTCATGTTGTCCAGGCAATCTTTTTTCAAAAAAAATAAAAATTAAATAAAAAATGTAACTTTAAAACAAAAACAGGTGCAGACTGAGATTTCAGCATTCATCTATATCTTACCAATATGTTTGTATTTGAATTCAGTAAATGAGAAGGTCAAGGTATGTGGTTGTGATGTTTTTTATTCAGGGTGCACTCACACTGGCAGTCTGTACCGGTGGTCAAGCACATTTTACACATAAAGTAATGTGAGTTATAACAGTAGCACTCAAAGGACTGCATGCTTTCTGGGATTTGGCACTGAACGGAAGAGGCACGGCACAATTGAAGTGTAATGAAGATGCTCTGCTAAATGAATTACTTTCTTGTTTATTCAACGAAGACATTGTACAACTACATACAAATAACTAGTTTTATGAAGTTTTTTTTTTTTAATGCTGTAACATACTTATCTGTGTAGATGCCAAGAAATTATAACTATGTTTGTTATTTCGGCATTTAGGAATGTTTGATGTAATTTCTGAGATAATTCCAGGGTTTTGATCTGAGATGTGTATATAGTTCATCTTGACACTTTGAGGGCAGCTGCATCTCTTAAAGCTGAAATGGAAATGTCAGAGCTTCTCATACATCTCTCCTCCCCCTCTCTGGGGTTCTTGTAAAACATGTGATTCCTGTAAAATCAAGTGTGTGTTTGTGCGTGTGCATGTACATGAGAGTGTGGCACCAGCACAATATTTCACCAGCTGAGGCTCTACTGCCACTGCTGTGCAGGGACACATGGCAGCACATGATAGAACAGCTTGAAGAGTGCAGCTCAAGTACTCGAGCAGCCAACAGCAACCATGTCTCTAATTGCATGCTGAAACAGTTTTTTTGAAGTGAGGACGCTTTGAGTTTGTTTGTATTTTCTAAGGAAGAATGCAGCTTGTACTTTTGAGCTCCAGCTTTAGACTGAAACGTACATTAATCCTACTGTCAGTGTGTACTGGGGAAAAGAGAAAGAAGTAATCACAAACTTACTTTTAGCCTGACTCAACTTCTGTCTATGTCCTATTCGTAGAGCACGACTGGCAATAATTCAGCAGCATCTACTTCTACCTTTCCAATCTGCCTGCCCCCCTCAATCCAACAATAGCTCAACATGCAATTTCAGCATTTTCTTTTTTCAGAAAGTCGCCGCACAAGCGTCAAATGCCAGGGACATTTTCATGTGTAATTTATACTTTCAGAGACTAGAGCACCTGCACCAAACTAGCTTTTTTGGTATTCAACATGAATAAGAGGCTCCTCAGAAGAAAACACAATGTGTGAAGTGCAAGCTTTTCTCTCCACTCTTAGGGTGTTATATGCATATGCAAGCAACTTCACTATAAATAGTTTTTGCCAACTCTTTGTTGTTCTGCTGTATTAATGTAAATGCATGTGTAAGCATGGTGCCATATACTTTGTAAGACATCAAACAATAATGTTTACCTGAAAGACAAGGAAAAAGCTGTGCCATTCATTCTTAACTGTAACCATTTATCTAAAATCAAGCTGTCTTTTTTTTATGCTTTTTTATTTTTTTATTGGTTGCATGTTTTTCAAACTGTTTTGGTCCAGACTATGGATGTATAATACGATCTGAGCCTTTCCCCTGCTGCCAATTTGATTAGTGGCCACTCGAGGTAGCTAAAAAAAATCTAAATCCTAAAAAGGATTTTCCCCATAGACTACAATATAGCAAACAAATGTCTGGTATTCGGCTGACAGGACTCCTACAATTGTTTTTTTTTTTTTGTTTTTTTTCTCATTCAGGATCCTGTTATAATTATTTATATCCATGGTCCAGACTCAGACAGTTTATGCTGTGTATCTTGATGCTGTCCTCTGATTGGTTGTATGTCTGTCAAATGCATTCAGAGGAATTTTAATCAGCATCCCTATGGTTTGTTATATGGTTATACTGTGGAAAAAAATAAATACGACAATCCCCAATGCCAGTTCATTGGTTTACTGCAGAAATTGCTCAAAATTATTATCATCATTATTTGGACAGCAAATTACTATTGTGTTGCATTATCTGATCCAATCAAATATTATAATTGAACAATTATTTGAAAAGCAGTTTGTTACAAAGATGAGTGTAATGGTCTGATTTAACAACACAAGTCACTGGTGAGTAGCAAATTCATTACATAATCTACATAAATATATCACAGAAAAACATGGCAGCACATTATCTTTCAGGAGTATCCCACATACAGAAATGTTACAAGCTGAGAATAACTCCTGTAAAACATGTTCCTCTGTCAGACCTAACACATCTAAAGAGTTGTATGCAGAAGTGGAAAGTGGTTAAGTAGTAGTTTAGCCACATGTTTGCAGTGAAAGAGCCGTTAAGCATAATGGGCCAATGTAGGTCCTGAAGCCACATGCCCTTTCAGTATTAAACTTCCAGAGATTGGACTGGGCAGGTTTAGACTAAAGAGAATCGAGCAATCTTCCAGTTCAAAAGGTCTTTACTTTTGTGTCCTGACTCCAACCAAAGCCTCCAATGGTAATTTAATGCCCCCATTTAAGTAATGCACTTTATTGCACCAATGGATTAAGTAATGATTATTTTGCGAAATTGTGGCCACACAATGGTCAATTAATCTTTAATGAAACTGTAACTTATGAGGCGGAGCGTGGCATTGCAATAAGCAGGCAACTGCTTTGGCAAGCAGTTACAAGCCTCAGTTGCGGTCCATCTATCTCCATGTAAAAATAGAACACTGGAAGGAACATCATAAAAAGGGCAGAGTTTTCATTTTTTAGCATTCAATGTATGTTTAAATGCCTGTGTTCTTTAGTGTAAGTGAATAAAATATATTTCCCTCTGATGTGTGCAATGAGATTAACTGCCATTTTGAAGAGTTATTTATTTAGAGCGAGCCTGGCATATGAGGTTGCAGAGAATTATGTGCACTGACAGAGCATGAAGTTGGAGGTTATCAAACAGCTGCATGAGAATCCCAATATGCTGCATTTTCATCAGTAACTCCTTAATGATCATCCGTTTACCTCCCTATTCCAATTTCAAGAGTGTTCCTAACATCTGCCTGCCTCACTACCAAAAAAATGAATGGTTCTGGCCCAGTTATTGCCGTAATTTTAACACTCTGCCATGCAAAACCATAACAATGCACAATTATGCCAGTATGTATTAACAATGCTTTTACTCTAATTCGTTTCCAATTTCCTTTTCAATGGGTTTAAATGGGTTTTCTCGGGGTACTCTGGTTTCCCCCACCAACATCAAAAACATGCAGGGCGCCCTCTGGCTGCCAACAAGAAATTTCCCCAGGGGGAAAACAATAATAAAATGTTTGATTGATTTACATTTATTGCATGACATCCTTTCGGTGCTGGTGGGCGGACTAGACATCATATTTCCAAAAGCTTAAGAGTGTACTCAGTGGCAGAATGCACGGAAGAGCAGAAAAGGTGAAGAAATAGAAATAGGGAGTGTGATTGATGAGTGAATAGGAGCCAGGATGGGGGATAGAGTGTGGCAGCAGTTCAAATCAGTGTAATGAAGTAAGACAGGAGAGAGTTTACAAGCAGAACAAAAAAACAAAAAAACAAAAAACAGAGAATCATTGCCTGAATTAAGACCAACAAAAAAACAAAAGATCCATGGACAAATAATGCTGAATGTCCCAAACAGTTCACTTTATAATAAAGAGTATAAACCTTTATGTCACAATGAAAATATGTGTGCATGTTTATAGCAGTGTTAGGGATATGAGGTATAGTTACACCGAGCAGTGAAAGAGTGAGGGCTCAGGCACTCTGTGTTATTGTGCACCCGGCCGCTGGCACTGGCTCCGTCAGTGAGCAGCGTTGATCCGTGAACTTGCCATCTGGATTCTCCCACAAATCACATTAAAGTTTCAAGCCCAGGAATACATCAAGCTAAATGAATATTGTATCCAGGGGTCGCAGACAGGCCTGATGGAGAAAAAGCCCTGTGCAACCATCTCTTTTGTGGTCAGATATGATCCATCTAACCCCTCATTCTCTACTGCCCTCCCTCCGTCTGGACCCGTCAACACTGATGGCCAGCTCTATTGATGAGCAGTGGGGGGCGAGGGGCTACACTGTGGTCCTGAGGGTTATTCTACACACTACAGTGCAATTGTCAAAACATAGTTTACATTGGTATTTAAAAAAAAAAAAAAAAATTAATTACCCAAAATAACTTGTTGGTTTGGACTTAATAGATGGGCAAATTGAAATACAATTCACTTTGCAAACAACTTTGTATTTGACCAATGAAAATGTAAGTTTTTAACTCTAGCTAAGCCCAAAACATACCCTACATAACCTTATATGCTCTGGTCAAACTTTATTTATCTTTATCTTTTCCGTCAACACTTGACTGACAAACGCTGAATTCTACTTCCTTTCTATTGATTCATTTTCCCCCCCCAAAAATTTATTAATTTAAAAGAAAAAAAAAAAAACAACAACAAAAAAAAAATCTTATCCTTGGCTTTGATTACTGTGCTAGGTTTTAACTGACTCGTTTTTTGTGCACTTATGCTTTTTGTTACCTTGTGTTGTTGAAATTGCTTCCATTGTTTTCCTCAGTTGTAAGTCGCTTTGGATAAAAGCGTCTGCAAAATGACTAAAAATGTAAAAAAATATATATATATACATATATATTTTAGGCAAGACATTATCAAGCGTTATAAAAGGACTTCCCTTTGGTGCTGCTGATGTCCTACTCCAAAATTAAAATTCCAAAGCTGGTGCAAATTATATGCTTACTTTAGTATTTATTCTAGCTATATTATGTTGATTTTGCAGAAATAGATTCCTGTTTTCAGCTTTGGGTGAAAATAATAAATGGAAAAATAATGCAATCAATCATCATTCACTAACATGTTATGTTCTGGTTTCTGGTCACATGCTTTCTGCTGAAACACCATTTGCGCTCCAGTAAAAGCTATTAAGAAAATATTGCCTCACCAAGACACTGTTTCATACTAGAAGGAAAAATCTATTTAGTTCTTTTCCAATCCAGTGGCTTGTGGAGCTAGGCTTTATTCTGCAGGCCTTTAATGAAAAAAAGGCTTTAATGTTAGCCATCTACTCTTCAATTCTATGAAAGCCCTAGTGTAAGATATGGATTGGCTAGTGATCCAAAAGTCGTACATTTCTCTCCATGATGAAAGAAAATATACTTTTTTTCTTACTAGCTTCTTATTGCATATAATTTGAATGATGGGAGCTTTTTGAACCAGACAGAGAAAAATGACATGTAACCAACTTTACAGAAAACCCATATTTTTATTCTTACTTTTGTGAACTGATTCTAGGGTATGAGTATTCTGATTTTGTTGTGTAGCATTTAGAGTGCAGAGTACAATTCTTTAAAGCCATTTATCTCTCTTTCAGGCCTTCAGGTCATTTTCCCAGAATATCTGCAGGAGAAATTTGTCCAATCGGCTCTGAGCTACATTATGTGCAACGGTGAGGGGGAGTACCTGTGCCGAAACAACCAGTGTATTTGTCAGTGTGCCGACGAGTATCCCCAGTGTAATTGTCCCATCACTGACATCCAAATTATGGAGAACACCCTGCTGGCAATGTCTGAGTCCTGGGCCTCATCTTACAAAGACTTTGAAAACTCTGGTGAGTGAGAAAGTTCCTATACTGTATAATTATCTTTTTTTCTTTTTTTTTCTCAATATATACATTTTTTTTTATTTTCTTAATCAAGGAAAGCGAGAAAACAAGCAGTTAAGAACACATGAACAGAACATATCTAGGAAGCACATTCATCTTAACCATAGACACTCACCAACATATATGCAGACTAGGAGAAGTATACAATTAACTTTAAACATGTGACTAAAAAAGGGGGCAATTTGACTGCCAAGACAGCCAAAACTCGATATAGAGCAACAAAATGGGAAGGATACCAAAGAAGTTCCATCCCTGAGATCACCCATTGGCATTGCAAGGTGATCCAGACAAACCTATTCTGCAACCTGAAACTATACTTAAGTGTTGATAATGTTACTAAGTCATTGCAGGCCCCGCTATATATTGGATAATAAGAAAAAAGAAAGAAGAAATTACATGATTAAACAAGACACTTAGACACTTGGCATATAATGAGTAGACAGAGACAAATAATAAGTTGTAGTCTATTGCAGTTCAACCTATGAACCAGCCGAGCTGTGCTGACATAAACAGTGCCAGTAACCGCTGAACACACACACACACACACACACACACACAAAACAAAACAACATTCACTGTAAAACATGTACACAGACCCACTCACTGGGCAGTTTAAAACATGTGCATCAAGCAAAGAAAGAAAAGTGAGACCTTTACTGCACAAAGCTTACGGAGAGGGGGGGTTACACTGAGAAACCTCTAATCTCTAGATAAGGTATGTGGGTGACAAGAGATAAGGGTTATTTGAGGGACTAGCTGGACTTCGAGCTGTATCACAAAAAAACCCACCCTGAATACTGTTGAAGCTTCTTTTAGACGACTCCACAATGAACAGTGATTACAAGTGACAAACTCCAGAGTAGAAATTTTGCAAGGGACGCTGAGATAAACCAGCGGGAAGGTTTAAGGATTTATCTGCCATCTGTGAAAGACTGGGGTAGAGAAAATCTCTTAAATTCAAAACACGGGGAGGAGATGAAATCTGGCTCCTTTGAAGCAGAATAAAAAGGGGAAGGGTCTGACATGTTGTGGAGGAGATGGAAACATTTTTGACATTTCTTTGCTATGGCTGTAAAAAAGCTTTCAGCTGTATGGCTGATACACTTGTTTTTTTTCAAGGTTATGCATGGCTGATGGCCTTTATAATCCCAATTCCTTTTAGGCCTTTTCAGCACAATAGTAACAAATCTTATACATGTTTAGATATATGCTTTATTATGTATTGAGTTGTCAAATCTTTGAAATAACAATTTTTCTTTCTTTGTTTTGCAATAACTCATCACACAACATTCCTACCTGTCAACCAGATGAGTTCAAGTCCTTCTTGAAGAGGCTGCCCTCCACTCACTTTCTGCCCATCAGCAGCGTGCATCTGCTTTGGGGAAGTGACTGGGACCTGCAGGCCCGCTACAGGCTACTTCAGAGCTCCCTGGAGATCCAGCGGCTCAAAATCCAGCGAACTGCCCGCAAGCTCTTTAGCCTCAGCATCCGATGTCACCACAACCCTAACCACCAGATGCCTAGGGAGAGGTGAGTAGGACATCCAGCTTCAGTCTTGAGATGGAAAATAGATAAGACTTTGTCAACCAGCATAAAAATAACACTTTTTTACTACAGTTATAAGAAACATCAAACTCGGGTGTCTCATCCTTGAGGAAAACGTTTGTGATGATCTAGGGGTTTTATTTTGATTGTTGCCACTTGGAGCATCAACAGAAACAATGTCATCTATTATATATTTCAACTTATGGTTCCGTTGTTTCTGTCCATCAAGTCAACTTAGTGCTGAGTCTTGCACATGCCCAAAGCACTCTTGCTCAGCCTTGTGTTTCATTCTGCAGTCAGAGAAAAAGTGAAGCAGTGGGAGTTTTCTTGATAGGTCAGTGCACATGTCTTGTCACCACCTAATGTAGAGGCAGCTTAAGAGCCTCGCTGCAAACGTGTGGCGTGATGTCAGTGCCACCTGAAATGCCAAATATGCAAAGTTCCTAGCTGCCACTTGAAACAGTGGCAAATCTTTATGTGAATAGAAGATGTCACTGTATAGATGAAGACATAACTCCATAAACTATTCATATAAGAGCACTTTAAATGAGAAGTAGTCAACTGTCACTGAGAGAAAAAAAAAGCTTGTATTTGTGCATAAGCTGGCAAGGGTTTGTGCGAAAGTGTTGTCAAAGGGCTGCAGTGTGTGCTGCATAATGCATAAGTGTTGCGCAAGTGTTTTAAATAGCCTGCCAGATATAAAAGTAAATACCAAAAACATGTTAATCGTTGTTTTTTTTTTACCTTCTAATGTGGATTATGTGCACTTAATCTTATTCCATTGAAGTTGCCTAATCTTTCCAAACCTTGTTTCAATTCTTCTGACAACTATGCTGGCTGGACAGAGAAATGGGGAATTCTAGGCCATACAGCATCAATGTTTTTGGCAATATTCCAGTGGTAACCACCCAAGGGAGGGCTGGCAGCACAACTCTAGCCTGTCACAGACACACTGAGCCTATGATGAGAAGAACATCATCTACAGTCCCTGTAGTTTGGGGACTGGGCACACCAGGTTGTCTTTGACAGCAGGGCAGATCCCTTGTGGAGGAATTTTTGGACACACTTCTGTTAATACTTGGGGTATCCCTGTGTGGGTGTACTGGGCAATATCCCAAGTGATACTCACTACTATATCACATAAAAAATGGGCTCATGTTCTTGAATTAGGTGTTGTAAGCTCGTAACAAATTGATGGCAATCTAACTGTATATTATAATGAAAGTATTTGCTAAAAATATATATTTTTATTTTATTGTGTGGAGGCTGAGCTTCAGCACAGCATCCACAGTTAGTTCTCCATTTCTGCCAAACCTGGGACGCTAACTAGTCCCACAGACGTTATATTTTCTATTTAAATTCACTCAATTGTTGACTTGTTGAACTTGACTTACATTGAAGCAAGTGATCCACTTAAACCCTTTATTCACATATCATCTAGTTAACTAGGTATTAATCCCACAAATTTCATATTGACAAAAAAAGCAATCATTATTTTGAGCTCTCAATCTATTGAGCCTTACCCATAACTTAAACCTTTTTACAAAAAATTACAATAACACAATAAGGGTGTATCTCAGCATGTCATCTTCTGTCCACAGTAGTGTAATGGATAACACAATCTGCTAGAGCTCAAGAGCTCTGAGTTTAAATCTCACAGACCACATCCATAAATAGTAGTTTTGCACATTAAGACAAATTCAGATTAGCAAACCAAAATCACCAGGAGGATTTACACAGGTGACAAAAATCTCTTATGGATCCCCTTAAAACAGGGGTCCCAAACTCGCGGCCCGGGGGCCAACTGCAGACAATATTTTGTGGGCCGCAGGACGATATGAAAGTTTAATGTTAGTGTGCCCTGCAAGTTTTATATGAATAGCATGTTACCACGTAGTTTGTGGAAGGTTCCTTTTTGTGCAAGCGTGAACTGAACCAACCTACCATCACAGTGGAGGATATGGCTCCTGGGGGCGGGCCATCGACTGGGCTTGATGCAGGCAGAGAAACATTTCACAACTATGGAGGAGCCCGTGTAACATCACATAGCCGTCATAAGATTTCTATTTCTTGTGTTTTTGAAATGAGCATGTTTGATCTTGAGCTGGTCTGATTTGTTTGAAAGTTGAGGGCAATTTGACTGCCACTATCCATGTGGATTTGTTATCATGACGAATCTGCAAATTTACACTAATGTTATGTTGACAATATCACCAAGGGGAGTGGACATCCAAAGGCTACTCAGCCAGCTCATTCTTGTTCTTCAATATTCCATTTAAGTTCAGGATAGCTCAGGTTCAGAAGAACTCAAAGAACTGTTAGTAATGACTTTATTTAACAAAGCTTTTTTTGTGGAATACCTGATCCGGCCCAGCCTCAGCCAGACTCTGCCTTCTGCGGCCCCCAAGTAATTTGAGTTTGAGACCCCTGCCTTAAAAGTTCCTTGAGTAAGGGCGCCACAATACAGCAATATACCTCCGTCCTAAAGTGGAAATATAAAGAGAAACCCAATGGCAACTTTACAAGTATAAAAATCATGTTTTCAGCCTGGTACAAAAAATGGCTCAGGTCTTTAAAGCTAAGTTTTTACTACGTGATAACTCTAGGAAGGGATGAATTTTTTATTAATTTGTCCGTTTTTATGTTATCTGAAAACTATTGTTTTTCTATGCAGTAAAAGCCAAAAATCTCGGCTGAAACCACCATTATATTGTCCTGTGTTAACACCAATATCGGTGAATAGGGAACCAATGGGCAGAAGACCTCCATATTTTTTACTATCCTTGCTCAGCTTCAGTAGCTAAGTGGAGTTAAGCCCGTCCCAGTTTTCCATAGGTTCACAACAGTTTAGGGTTCAAAGCTGTGGAGGTGAGGGGCTCAATATCCACAATAGGAAACTGGCCCTATAGTGTTTAGCTGTAGGCAGACCCTACTCCCAACTAGTTTGGAGGGCCTTGTAAGGTCTTTGAGTGTCTCTGGGGGCCATTTTTTGGTGGTGTTTCTGATAATCTAGTGGTCAAAGCTGTGAGAGGTCAATCAATGAAGCAGGGTTCAAATCCTCCTCTTACATGAGTTGCATTATATTAACTATAATACAAATTAGGAAAAAGCATTTTCTTTAAATGTGATCCAACTGCTCTTATTTCCCAACAAAATCCGCAAAATCTAAAATAATCCAGCAATAACGGGCAACTTCAAACACCAGGTCTCATCATCTACACGCACACACATTTCTAGTTTTTACTTGAGACCCTATAAAGGTTGGTTTTCACACCCAGAAAGTTATACGGAGGATGATGTGTTTTTTGACATTACAGCCCTCTCTGACAGATCAACCACTGAGAAACTACAAGTTTCCTCCGGGGAATGCACTATCTTACTTTTTCATTAACCTTTAGCTCTCACTTGAACAAATATCAGGATCTTGCCTTCTGTAAAACTTCCCTGAAGGAGTAGATTTGTCTGAGAGGAGAGAAGCCTTTAAATGACCTGCACAATACATAGTTATGTTGGGGTTTGTCTCGCTCACTTTATTTTCAGCCTCAAGCAGCAGAACAATTCTCTATCTATACTTTGAGCCCTCAAACCATCAATCCATAAATCTGTATTCTTTTTACCAAAGAACCATGGCATGTTAGCGTATTTAGCTCAACCACCAACTAGTATGGATATTTATGATTTAAATATTTAAAATACATGCTTCCCCAAAGTCAATTGAATTGGTACAAAGAAAGATAATAATGCAAATAAACTGCAGAATGTATTTATAATATACTAGCTCTCCTAATGTTGGTTAGTAAACCATTAAATTATTAAGTATAAATTAATATTCCATGAGTTGCCTGATTCTCTCGACTGATACCATGTTCAAATTGCCTGCGTTGTATATTTTGTACAAATGAGTCAAATCTGTTTCATTTTTTATTATTGACTAGGACCAGAACAACGCCTCGTCTTTGGCAAACCCAGATCAACTAATATTGTACTTCATTAGTTTAGGTTAAAGATGATGGCATATCTTCACCCCTGGGAGCAGAAAAGGGTTGGGCCAGTCTACATAGTAACTGTATTGGACATGTTCCAGATACATTGCTCGGGGGCAGCAGTTGCAGTTGCCTGCCATCTCCTCATCATTTACACTCACTACCAGGCATCTGTTTATTACCAGTGTTGTAAATTAATGCAGTGGACTCTTGCTATAAGGACTGTGGAAACTTTATAGCTCCACTATATTGGATTTGCTATTGCATTTCCTGTAATGGCCTGAGCAGCTTGGTTTAAGTGGAATGAACATAGCATTTTGTCTTGAGTTTAAATGATTAATAGTGACAGATATGAAGCAACACCACTCACAGCCAAGTCATTTACATACTGGGTATGCATTGGCCTAATTATTCATGTCCAACTCAAGCATATTTACAAATAAGAAAGTCAGCTCCATGTGATTAATTACTTCACTCTAATTTCTATTGATTTTGACAGCACTCGGCCTGTGTCTTTAATTCCCATCTTTAATTAAACTTACCACTTCTTACAGCCTTTTCCTTTGTGTTTGTTTAGTTTTTTGTGTTTATTTTACACTGTTTTTAATTAAACTAAGACTTCACTGTTACAATATGTCTCATTAACAGAGTTACGTAATAATCAATTACAAAAACACATTGTTTGCACACATTTGTTTTCATTTAAATGCTTCTCTTTGCTAAATGTGACATACATATGGCACTAATTGTATTTATTTAATTTTCTTGTGTTCTTAACATATGACCAGGACAAATTGGCGACCAGAAATGTTTTGGTTTGTCATTGTTCTTGGTACCATAATTCAAGTCATGTACTTGTATATGTGTATAATATGCAACTAGTAATTATATTAACAGCTTCCTAATATTGCCTCAACAAATGTGCTTTAATTAACTTTAAATGAGGTATTCTATCTTAAATTCAATCAAATTGGCTTTTGCTGCTAGACAGACATCAAATTTCAGGGGGTTATTAGAAATAGACATACTGTATACACATTTTACTTCTTATCTACCCTAGTATATAGTCACTTATATGTCCCTTTACAGGTGATCCCTACTTGGTACATTTCGGGTAGAGCTTTGGGGCCCTGTGCAGACAATGCCATGTCATCCATCAGAGTTAATGCTTAGGTTCATTAACATGTCAAGCTAACCTTGACCAGCCATCTCCTCTGAAATCAGGATTCACAATTCACCTTCTACAGTCACAAAAGGAAGTTCCAATACTGTCAAGATGACAAGGAGAGAGGCCTGAGGGTAAAAGAGACAAGACCAGAATAACAAGTAACACTTTTCTGCTTTAGGGAAACAGCGGAACTGATCCCTTAAATGATCCCTTTCCGTGAATAGCCTGTTTAATTAATATGTTCTCGTCATTTCTTTACCAACAGACATCACTAATGTTTTTCTATGGACTTTCAAGCCTGGGGAAGACTTTCTTGTATTGCACATGCCCCAACTAAATAAATAATGTATTTAGTTTGTGTCTTTATTTCATTTGGAGGACATGGTACAATTCTCCAAACACATTAAAGAGATATTCTTAACAAAAATGGTTTAGGTTTGAGTAATATAACATAAGTTAATCAAACTTAATTAACAATTGTTGAGAAGGCACGTTTCCACTGCTGCTCCCATTTCCTGTATGCAGTCAAAACTTAGATGCGTTGCCATTAATAAGATAAAGAAGAAAATCAACAATGTGAACAATAGAAGAATATAATGAAATGAATTACCAGATAGTATGATACAATACACTTTTTAGGGACACTTCGTAGCCCTTTTGGCAATAGAAACGTATTTGCACTGACCTGACCCATGCTGTTTTAGTGGAAATGAGGTTAAAGTGTCTCTAATTTCAAAATATGCAGATTATTATTGTCACAGGCATGGGTTTCTGTTGATTTTCATGAATGTTGTATGAAAGCCAGTCCCTTCAGACCTTCTTTTAACTCCTCTTTTTGTCTCTTCTCTCTCATAGGTCTGTCATGCAGTGGCTAAACAGGGTGCAATCATTCCTCTACTGCAATGAGAACGGGTTCTGGGGCACCTTCTTGGAGAGTCAAAGGACATGTGTTTGCCATACAGGTGTCACTTTGTGCCAGCGTCCCATTCCTTGTGTCATAGGGGGCAACAATAGCTGTGCCATGTGCAGCTTGGCCAACATCTCCCAATGTGGCTCCTGTAACAAGGGATACAAGTTGTACCGTGGCCGGTGTGAGCCTCAGAATGTAGACTCAGAACGAAGTGAGCAGTTCATCAGCTTTGAAACTGATCTGGATTTTCAGGACCTAGAGCTCAAATACCTGCTACAAAAAATGGATTCCCGACTATACATACATACTACCTTTATCAGTAATGAGATCCGCTTAGAGACCTTTTTTGATCCGCGGTGGCGTAAGCGCATGTCCCTAACTCTCAAAAGTAACAAAAACCGCATGGACTACCTCCATATGATAATTGGCCTATCAATGAAGATCTGCCAGATGCGAAATAGCAGTATTGACCCCATGTTCTTTGTATATGTCAACCCATTTAGTGGCAGTCACTCAGAGGGCTGGAGCATGCCATTTGGAGAGCACGGCTATCCTCGCTGGGAAAAAGTACGTTTGCAGAATTCCCAGTGTTTCAACTGGACTCTGCTGTTGGGAAACCGATGGAAGACTTTCTTTGAGACTGTCCACATTTACCTGCGCAGTCGTGCCAAGATTCCAACTGGCCTTCGCAATGACACAGGACAGGGTCCGGTCGATCTGGCAGACCCTAACAAACGGCAGATTTACATTAAAATATCTGACATCCAAGTGTTTGGCTACAGCTTGCGTTTTAATGCAGACCTGCTTCGTAGTGCCGTGCAGCAAGTCAACCAGTCGTACACACAAGGAACTCAGTTTTACTCCTCCTCATCCGTGATGCTCTTGTTGCTGGACATTAGAGATCGGATTAACCGCCTTGCCCCTCCATCTGGGCCTGGAAAACCACAGCTGGACCTCTTCTCGTGTATGCTGAAGCATAGGCTCAAGCTGAACAACAGTGAGATGATTCGAGTGAACCATGCCTTGGACATGTACAGCACAGAGATACTGAAACAATCAGATCACTTGACAACTAAACTCTGTTGAGCATTAACATAAAAGCAGCAGATTTACCCAACAAAGAATTATAAGGGAATATTAATTTCATTTTTTCATTTTTGGACTTTTTCTGCCTTTTGATGTAATATTAACTTTGTAAGAATAATTCTTAAAGACAAAAAAGGAAGATGCAATGATGAAAAGTAGTTCAGGCAGACGAAGAAGATTATTGGATCAACTATAAAGACTGTACCATATTTGTCCCAGCATGTCTGTCATTCCCCTAAAGGAACTTAAAACAGAAAGAGGAAAAAAAACAAAAAACAAACAAAAAACATTAAATCCATGTACTGGTGAAAAGAGGCCTTGATTTTACTCTGAGGGATCAAAGGTTTTATGTGAAACTGCCATTCTTTACTGAGATAAAAACATTTTTAAAGAAATAACAATGTAACATAAGGGCAGACCAGATATCCTTTATTTCAACTACACTATTTCCCAACTAATGGACAGTTTAATATTAAAGATGTTTATAAAATATTAGGATCACATAGTTCTAATTAAAAATAGTCACACCAGAGATTCTTCTAGTAAAATTTCAATTTAAATCTGCGTCGCTCTTTGTAAGTTACAAAAACACTCTGTCATTGTTTTGACACATAAGGCACACAGCAAGGCAGTAATGGATAGTTATGTCAAATAACAAAAGCCAGCTGTTTATATACACATATATGTGTGTGAGAGTGTGTATGCGTGTTTGTGTGTGCAGATTTTATTTTGGCTTGATGCTTCTAGCTGTTCCTTAATTGAATGTGTCCTTTTAGGATTGAAGTCTAAGTTGAATCTTTGCAATTCGGAACGCTTCTTCCCGTGTTTGAAATACAAGCTGTGTTTTTCACAAGGCAGTACCTCCTGGTGCGCGAGTGCAATATTGTGATCTGAAGAAACAATCAATGCTATTTTGAACAGCTTTGCAAAATGTACATGTTGTGACTGCTGATTTGTGGAGCTTTTCTGCACCAAGAGCAAAATGTTAACATTTATCATTCAGGCACATTTACAAGACAAATGAAAGCCATACACTTCCCTGAGGTAAACATCCAGCAAGGCAAGCATCCCCGAATATTTCACTACATGCTTACTTCATAACGTAAAAAAAACTCTATTTGTACCATAATCTGTACTTTCTCTTTTGATTTCAGATAAGAGCACAACAAAAGAAAATCAACACTGGAGGTTGGGAAAAAAATGTGTTGTGAATCCATCAAATGTCTATGTTGTGCTACAGAAAAAAAAAACAAAAAAAACATGTTTTATTAAGGCTTAAAATATCTTTGGAAGCAGTGTTTACTCAAAGCTTTTTTATATCAAAATGTAAAGTTAGTACTTTACTTTTGAGTAGTTGGTTGCATGTTGAAAAGACCGTTCATAACCACTAGCCAACATCAAACACTGAAGTGGAACACTAACTATGTTCTATGTACAGTGTTCAGTCTATTTGGGTAACCAATGTTGAAACTAGGCACTGCTGGTGCACTAGGATAGGGCAGTTTAAAGTGGTTTGGCAAGAAAGCCCCAAAACAGCAACATTCAGCATCTAACAATAAAGAGTTTCAGGGTGTAAGAGCACGAGGAATAAAGTTTACCATTATAAAGCCACTGTAAATTGTTTGATTAAATTAATGTATTGACACGTCACGTCTTAAAGACATTTTAAACTAAACCTTAAAATGTGTTCTGTAGATAAAGTCTTACAAAATGATTCATTCAGCCTTCAACATTGAATTATCCAAATGCATTTTCAATTCATGATTATAAATATTATTACCATTATTGTTATTATTAAGTGCCTGTTATCTATCCCTTTAACATGCTTTGAACTGGAGAAAAGTATTAGCTGTGACACGGATTCCTTTAGCATCTGACAACCCTCATTGTTGGTCAGAAACACACTTTTTATTTTCGTTTGATAATTACGCCTCAACGTGGTTTGTGCATGCGGGGAGATCTGCCGACAGTGATGAAGGGTGACTTTATGTAACGGTGGATACTTTTGGGTCTACTGTTGTACAATATGTCTGTATATATGAAATAAATCAATGCTCTGCTACATTAATGACACCATAAAAATATCCAATAAAAGGGAATAATATAAAGACTTCATAAAAAAAAAGCCCTCCATTCTGAGTGAATTGACACAAAATACTGGGCACTTATGTCTTATTGAGATCCATTATTCCTGACTGTTTTTATATTGTCAAAACACTGTACTTTCTAATTTCAAGCCACTACAATGCCCATTAAACAAGCACATTTCTTCATATGGTGTTACGCTATCACAGTGTTGCTTACATGTATTCATGAATATGTCTGATTGAAGATTTTTACACATAACGCATTGCAGATGAACCTTTTGCTGTTCTGTTGAGATAATTATATCAGCTTATTTCAAATGAATGTTTCATAATAATCTATTTCTCATTAAAAGGCTATATTTAATACAAAGAGCAAGAGTTGTTTTTAATATTATTATATTACAATATTATTGCATATTTAGTGAAACTAACAACAGCATATTTACACTATGAACCATCACTAGTTTAAACTGAGATTTAATCAAACTGAGAAAAATTAGTTTGTACCTGCAGGAAGAAAACAACATTAAAAAAACTTGCTGATTGGTTATAACAGCGGCCTGAGTGCTTCAGGTTCCAGCTGACATCAGGTTTTTGTGCCACCAGGAACCTGCTCTGCTGTTGACCGAGGGACATTAACTCATGGGAGCCTCATTTGTGAGCCAATGACCTTACTGTCAGGTGACTCTAGACGTGTTAAGGGATTAAAATATGCTACAATGTCAACTATATAAAACTAATGAACAGAGATTGAAGAAGTGAAAGAGGATAGTCATTCAAGTTCAAGGTCCAAGGTTTCATTCAAATTGGGTGTTATATCATGTCCTTAAAGCTTTACTACCTGATTTTCTTTTTTCTGTCCCGGTCTCTGATTCCACTCACCTCCAAAAGCAGCCTAGGGAGCTCTCCTGCTTCTCTTTTGTTTAAAAAGTTTAACCGGACCAATTTTTTCTCCATAAAATACAAATACATTACATCAAACAGAAATTTAGAGCTGAGCTGCTTTTTCAGCGTCAGAATGACAATTGTCCCCGCCTCGTTACACATTGCGTGATTGAATTGACAGTATTTATCTGCTTTTCACATTTTGTTTCATATTCGCACTAATCTGTGAATCTTATGTTGGTCACACGAACATTATAGTACATATTAACTTTGCAATAGGGGATGATTGTACAGGTTTTATTTTTGCCTGCTTGAAACACAGTATGTGTACTTTGATAAGCAGCCCTAATTTTAGTTAATACAGTGTCGCAACACTTGCTGCTACTATATGTTGTTGCTATGTTTAATTACTTTTTTAAAATTGTTTTTATGCTTTTTTTTATAATGTGATACAAGTAGTTCTTTGAATGTGACTTTTCATTTTGTATATTTTATGCAGACAAGCTGTCATTTGAATAATAGTAAAGGGTGCAACTTTAATTTTTTTTTTTTAAATCACTAAAACTAAGTAGCATTTCAATGACCCAGAAAAAAATGCAAATTAAGTATATAAAAGAATATTTAAAAGCTTTTTTTTTTTTTTTGGAGAAATTAATTTATAATTTTATGTGAAAAAATTATTTGGTCAAGTTTTAGCTTTTTTTTTTTAATATATAAGAATCAAAAAAGGTTACTACTGCTGTTTGGGTTTGAATGGTGGTGCTGAGGAAAAATTGAAATCAGGTAGTGGAGCTTTAATACTGGAATTTACTTTATGCAGCATTAATTGTTAAATCTTGTCTCTAGGTCTCCCACACTCACAACACTCTATCCTAAGCTCTCACAGCCTGCAGCAGCAGCAGTAGCTGCTCAACACATCAACATAGCTGTTTCTATGTAAACTTCACACGCTTTCTTTTCAACTGTTTACTTCAACACTTGCTCTATTAACGGCATTTACTTCCTAATGCGTGATGTAACAGAGCAAATATATTTAGGCTAACTTCCCAACAACGTAATTATACAGTTATTTCAGATTGAAAATGTTGTAGTGTTCATGTTTTTGTTTTATTAATGCATATCTCTCAACAAAAGAGCCAAAGCATCTCCCCTCATCATTGTAAAAAGCTGTGGAGTTGGCATTAGCATCTTTCATGTCCACATTGTTGAACCCCATTTCCTCGTGGTTTCTGTGTCGCATTAGAAACACGTAGAAAGCTTTCACATGTACACAATCGCTGTCTGTTAACATTTTCAATCACTAAAATGCTTTTACATAAACAACGCAAGCAACCAAGGTAGCTCTACTGCCACATACGTATTATTATACACTTAGAGGATAGGATTAAATGCTTTTATGGCATTAGGCAAATCTTTTTTATATATTGGATATCAAGATACTAAATAATCTAATATAATATATAACTAAACTATACTGATACTATATTTTTGCCCAACCCTAGGTCATTAAAAAAGAAAAAAAAAAAAAAAAAACGGTTGAGTCAACTGTTAAGTATGTGCTTTCCTCTGGGCAATGAAAAAAACAGGGATGACAGAAACTAACACAGTTGTTAGTGTACACACTTGCCTAGGAATTAGACACAAGCTGGCAGGTACCTCTCCTGATAATTGAAGACACTGCGACATAAACACCTCAAAGCTGTTATTCTAGACTCTTGTTAACAGCTGCCGATGTGTGAGTGCAGTACTGTTAACGGCATAAAGAGTCACATTTCTAACATGTTGCTACCAAAATATAACAGCTAAAAGTGCTTAAGGAGCAGAAAGTTGTCTTAATGCCTTGCAGCTATAACAGAAAATAGAAAATAGAGTAGGATGCATGATAACATCTCTTTCATCCCAGGATCTACTTGGTGACATTCTGTTTTGGCGGTTGACACAGGGACATCACAAAAGCACACTTCGGGAATTGTCAAGCATCAAAGGATCTATGACATAGTATATATGAAGTCATAACTTTGATGTGACAAAAGATTTATAAAGTATATAAAGTCAGAGAGGTTTGAAATCATATTTAACTTTCAAGGTTGTCAAGTTCCTAAATAGAACTAATAATGCAAGTATATGTGCACCAACTAAGAGGACAGAATGGCCCATTGACTTGTTATGTACAAAGTATTATGCACTTAGCCAAAAGAATAAGAAAATTCTTTTGTATGTTTAAAGTGTAGATCTTCTGTATTTGGCCACAAACAGTCCTAGTTTGTTCATTAACACAGGACCTTCAGTTACCCTGGCCTACTTTTACTTATCTGATTGACAGAATGGGGCAATTTATTTGCATAGTAATGACCGACAGCGTCACCTTTACCTCTCAGTTCTTTACATGGATTCTCTGGTGGTTGTTTGTCTCCGAGCTCTGAAAATAGCAGACAACAACACATTCTTCTGTGAACACTAACAAACTAGCTCCGTAGGCTGCTTGATCTCGACAGCCACTGGTGAGATTGATGGCTGTGAGTTGAAAGCTGAATTTCAGAAACTGCCTTCTCTCCCCTGACAATATTCTATAAACTGCTTCCTCTGGTAAATCTGGTGGCTCCCACTCCATCTGTCTCTGTCAAGAGGGGACGCACACACACAAGATCACAGTTTCAAAACACAGGCTGGAAACACCTCTCTAGCCTCTCCCTTTGCTTTCTAAGGATAACTGAGAGATGAAGTAGGACTGTGTAGCCACATTAAATGGTAAGTATTTATCACTTGTAGGGAGGGTGGGGTGAAAGGCATGGATCCAGGTATCGCCTATTAGAGGGTCACTGTGCTACTTTTACAGAGGACTTGCTCCTGTTTTTAGGGACAAGCTCCTCCAGGGTGTTGAGGGCTGCGCTTAACAGATAAATGCCCAATTAACCTTGACTGGCCCAGGCACATTTTTACAAATTTAAATTATTCCCAAATGGCAAAAGGTAATTAATTAATTTAATGGGATAACACACTCACCTCATTGTTAAAAGGTGCTGAGGTCAACACTAATCAATGGGATTTTCTTTAGCCTTATTTTGCATGCCATTGAGAAGTATCTTAATGGGCAATGAGATGGACACGATGGGCAATTATTAATTATTAAGCCAGAGATTTAGAATGGAGCGTTTTATTATCAACATAGCTCAAATGTGCTCAGATGTTTGTATGATGACAAATCAATGCCCTATATCCTAT
Source organism: Neodontobutis hainanensis (assembly GCA_024349245.1). Classification (NCBI taxonomy): domain Eukaryota; kingdom Metazoa; phylum Chordata; class Actinopteri; order Gobiiformes; family Odontobutidae; genus Neodontobutis; species Neodontobutis hainanensis. The sequence goes on from JALDNG010000041.1 coordinate 1,574,052, forward strand.
ATATTACATTAATGGCATATCTCCAGACAAATGGGTATGCTAGAGAAAAACTGAAGCAGTTTGATCAGCTCCTTTAGAAAACTGTAACTTTCTTAAATATATGATGTCTGTTACCTTGCAACTATACTGTAGGCATTATTTTTTTGCCTTATAGCTTTGGGTTGTTTGCATAGTTTTTAAGTCTTCCTTCAAAGTGTTTCCATTGCACATCTGAGCTAGTGATGCCAGAAGGGTTAAGAGCTCACTGCTGGAAAAAGTCCAATACTAAAGAGACTATTTCACACAGGTTTAGTGTTTGCATCAATAATAGTGGATTATAATGTCTAACCGTATGTAATATTTTCAAAACAAAATAACAGCTTTGTAAATCATGACACAATACTGATTGTTTGCTGAAAATTAATGGTTTTCTCACTTGGGCACTAACACCAAGTCAAAATCCAGTGTAGAGTTCTTTCACAGTGTGAAGCAGCTAAAAAAAATGTTTTATATTCCCTCTGATGTACATTAAAAGGAAACTTTACTGCTCACCCTAGTCATGATTGCAAAAAGAGGCCAGCTGGCTGCCCCCATTGAGAGCACACAGTTTTTCCATCTGCCACCAAAATTTTGCTGCTAATACGAGTTTCTTGCCTCTGCAATAACAGGCATCCCATCATTGTTGCCAATCAATGATGGGAGGATGTATGACACTGTGTGCACTTGCAGAGGAGGATGATACATTAAACCTCAGAGTATTAGAAAAACTTCACTTCACAATAACAGAATGGGCTCACAGTTACAGTTAGAAATAGGCTATTAGGTCCAAGATTCTTGATACAAGTATGGTTACAGTTTACATGAACCACATATATTCTTTGGACCATTTTAGCTACAATCAAATTACTCTTCCTGCCCTTTCTTTTTTAGTTTTGCATTCAGATTTAGCATACTAGTTCTATCCACATTCATGCTGCTTCCTATTTATTCCCAGATAAATGAAAACACATTGGACACCAGAACACATACACAGCAAAAGCAGTTAATATTTTGGGATTTACAGGTGATTTTGTGATTTTGATGATCAGTAATACTTATTTTGAGAATCTCTTTTTAAATAATACTGCTGAACTTTCCATAATAACTCAAGCAACCATAAAGAATGATGGCTACAGAGATCTATGCAAAATTGTCATGGTTGGTTAATTATGAAATAAATTTGCATCTAATTTGCCACTGTCATGTCTGATAAACATACCTGATCTGATTAAATTGATGAGTTTATTACACAGAGCATGCTGCCTATGCCAGGAAGGGGGGGCATTAAATACAGTGACCTTTTGCCTTTCACAAGTTGACATCAATGAACTAATGAACAGCTCTGAACATTACAACATTTTAATCTTAGCCCCTGAAGTCAGCCTGTGTTTAGCCAAAGCACCAGCTCTTACTTCTTTCACATTGTTCCCCCATCCTCACCATCTATCTAAACTTTTAATCATTTTCTCCAGTCTTCCTCGGTGCATCTAACCCATTCTCAATTTGTTTTGATCCCATTCTTAACAGCTGTGTGCACTTCTGTAAGTAAGAGTGAATCACCCGAGGGGCTCTCATCAAAGGGCTGCCAGGAAGACAAAGAGGCCGGGCAGCTCTCCGCTAACTGCCAATGTCCTTAAAGGGACTAGCTCACAATGCCACTTTTGATCAGTCCACCATGACTGTATTTCTCACAGCGCTGTCAGATAGCTTTCTGTGTCATATTGTGTAGCATTCAAGCCAATGTTGTCTTACTGACTACTTAGTTTTCTATTTTTTTCTTTTTTGATATATCTTATTTAAGGAGGCTATTGGTAGAAAATCTAGATAAATATTGCTAGGTCTAACATTTTTTCTTCAAAAATCTTTTGTTTTGTATGTGCCATCTCCTTGTATGTTAAATTTGCGATGAATTCTCAATGAGGGACATTGATGCAAGGATGTTTTTAAGAAGGAGTAAACCAAGGTTTATAATATGGCAAGGTCAGGGCAAAGTTGCTACCACCTGCTGCCAGAGCACAAGGACAATGGCAGCGTTGCAGAGCTGAGCCAGTGCAGTTCAATCAAGCTGTGCCCCAACACCACTGCCATTCCTTGCTTTTTCTTTGTTGTATCCACAACTTCCTTCTGGCTGGCCCTGTGCAAAGGACGAGTGGAGGGTGGGAACAGTGCGGTGTCCCTCCCCTCCATCTGGTGCCGCATGCCTCTGTCAGAGTGTCAGCAGGCACATTGTAATGAAGGGTGTCATCAAGGTTACTGCAGGCTGGAGTAGTGCCTGCTCCTCCTTTCCCCTTTGCCTTCACAACTTATTCTTTTCTCTCTAGCACAAATTGTCTGTTTGTGTTAGACGCCAGGAACTGGTTATTGTTTTCTGTGTCTCTTTGCTTTCATGACACATTTGTATCTGACTATTATGTTATGCCAAATCCCTTAACTTCAAAATACAGTATATGCCATTTACCATTTGAACAAAAACTGGTATAAAATCCAGTGGTCACCACACCAGTCTCCCATGTGTCTCCGTCTGTGCCTTGAATTGTTTGTAAGGAAGCTTAAGACCTGCTCAGGTCCAGTTTTCCTATAGAGGTTTGAGCCAAAGTGTGACCGCGAGCATGAAGAGTCACAGAAAGGTTCTTGTGAATGCCGGGGTAAGAACAGCTCTCTGTGGTAAGTTATCAATGGGCAAACTAACAGAATGTATTAGCCAATGTATTTTAGTCTTGATATTGTGATATGTTGGGGCAGCTGTAACTTTCCTATATCAACAGAAAACCTGCTGGGATGATTAGCAGTCCTTTTACCCAGCTCTCCCTGGTGATGAGAGGAGCAGTAGATTACTGCAGAGGTTAAGGACTTCTAAAATACTGTAGCCTATGGCAAGCCCGTTTAACATTTAAAAGCTAAGTTTGACCATCCGAAATTAACATTGTGGACATCCATGTCAGGGTGCACGTGGCAGAGTGGTTAGCACTCCTGCCTCACAGCAAGAAGGTTGCGAGTTCAAAACCCGGCTGACTCAAAACTTCCTTGGCTGACTCTGGCCTTTCTGTGAGGAGTCTGCATGTCCTTCACGTGTTACTGTGGGTTTTCTCCGGGTACTCCAGCTTCCTCCCACCATCCAAAGACATGTATGTAGAGGTTAATCAGCAACTCTAAAGTGTCTATAGTGAATAAATGTGAGAATGAAAAGTTGAAAAAGTTCTTAGTTCAGATTAGTTTGTATTTTTTTCACAGTAAAAAACCATGATAGCCTGTTGGTATTGATTAAAGGTTGAAACAGTAGCAAGTAGCTAATAGTAAGCTAAGCACTTAACGTTAAGGTAAATTAACATACTGTGTAAATATTTATGAGGCTGGTGCATTTAGTAGCTTTAAATAATACTTTACAGGAAGGAAAGTCAACATTAACGTTTGACTCGAGTACATTAACAATGATACCCTAGACTGCATTTTGGCAATGGTTTGGCTTTAAGTTAACATATTATTACACAGCTACCATTACCCTAAACTTCTGCTAGCACATTAGCAATTCTGATGTTAAAAAAGAAAAAAAGTACCCCGAACTGGATAAATTTGTCTGCAAAACAGTCATCTTGTTGTGGAAAGTAACGTAGACTCATCATTTCCCGCTGCCAGCTCCTGTCTTGCACGGGCTGCAGCATTAAAAAGACGATTGAAAACTCCTTCGCCCTCTGGCTGCTCCGACATTGTGCTAATCAGAGCTAATTAAGCTACAAGTTCACTGTAAACATGTGTTATGTGATTTGAGGATGATTTGAACAACACGTTCTGCTCCCGCCTAAAGTGGAAGCATACAGATATCTGCAACGTCATTTCGCCTGGTCAAAATTTTATTTAAGATATCTGAAAAGGAACATTTAGATATCTTGAATTGGGGTGTGTTAACAATATCTTAAACTGGAGTTATATCTAGTCAAAATTTAATTGCACATATCTCAAACTGGAATTACAGACAGTACCGTAGTAGCACACCTGCAGTATATTGAGTATATGCAGTATATATAGTATATATATATATATATCCTCACCTTGTATTTTCAAGGTGAGGACGGTGAAGACCTAGATGATCCTCCACGGACAGCTTGTCTACATGTGAGCTTATAAACTATAACCAATAGTATGTTTTTTTGTGTTGACATAAGCAATAAATTAACACGATAGCGAGCTAATGTTGCTAAACAATATGGCGGATGTGTTATTTGTTCTTCAGCTTTAAACGAGAAAGTGATATGGGGAGTTATTAAGAAATAAGGTGCTTTTGCCAAGTGGAGAGACTTGTGGTTATCAGGAGAGTTCCTGCAGTTGTTTTGGTTCACACTTTGTGAGATAGTATTGGCCCCCCAAAAAAGAAAAAAAAATACACAAGCGCAGAAAAGATGTGTTTTTTGCATTGAATGTCCCCTTTAACAATGCATGAACAGTGATATGTGTAGTATAATAATTACTGTGGTATTAAATATTTCTTAAAGTAGTCTGCCAAGAAAAACTGACTGGTTTATCACAGCATGGGGCACTTGGATTCTGTTGATTTCCAACCGTTTGCAATGATCATTAGCAAAGCATTAGCTTTTAATCACTTCTTAATGTTAACATGATAAACTGTGATAATGTGTTGTTAATGATTCCATAAATTAAACAAGAGCCTTTTCACTGCTTACAGTCAACATGAGCCCACACGTGTGATGTTTGCAGAGGATTCTTCAGGGTCCGAGCTCTGAATAAGGGCCATCAGTAGCAGCACTGAGCGCTGGTCTTAGTGACATTCATTTTCCCAGTGTCAGAGCTGATGTATGGGTTACGGGATGGCCATGGTACAAAGAGTCAGGTAACCTTGTAGGGAAACTGTTAGGGGTCAAACCTTATCTCAGAGAGTGCACTGCATGTCAGTGGAGAACTGTTATTCATATTATAAAATCATATCATTTTATCATACCATGCGGTTCCATAACACATGGCATGTGCCTTCTGTCCATGCAGGCTGTGAGCAGTAAATGACGTGTTTTGTAAAAACAACATACTACACATCTACTACTCAAATAATGAATACTTGAGCATTCTGCGCAGTATCTTTGCTGTTCCTTATACAGATTTTTGTCTTGACCGAGATGTCTGGTGTTCTTTCAGGGATATGCTGCAGCCACACTTCCAGTTTGGGGGTCACTGCCCCGAGTGCTCCGATAGCCACGGGCACCACTGTCACCTTCACCTTCCAAGCCTTTTCCAGCTCTTTTATATATATATATATATACTATAGAAAGAAAAAGGGAAAGACTGTATGAAATTATGATATGCACTACAGACAAAGTTGGGAATAATAAAGTGCTTAAATCTCTTTAAAGTTACAGAAAAAAAATTGCGTTTTCAATCAATCATTGATTTATTCTCAAGTACTCAGATGAACTATTATTTAATAGTTATTTTAAAGTTAATGTTGAAAAGAGGTCTTGTGCTTTATCTTATTGTATTATCTGCCATCTATATCATTGCCCTTGAACTCTAGAACACAAAGAAGTCAAAGGAAATAAGACCATTCTTGTACTGCTCACTGTAGTCCCAGCCAATGGGGACACAACACTGCACCCATGAATCCCTTTGTGCAACACAATGTCTCTTTGAATCAGGATAGACTCTTATTTCCACATGACTAGCGAGAGAGTGTAGATAGTGCAGGTACAGAACAAGGTGGGGTCCAAGCATTCTGGTCCTCCATGTCAGACAGCAAAGGGAATACACCTCAGCCAAGCTTTTAAAGAACTATTACTGTCATGGGGAGTGGTCTGACACATGCTACGAATGAGCCTGCAGAGAGAAATAACTTGACAACCTTGGCTGCAGTGCAGAGGCACAGTTCTGCTCTAATGGTGCCTGAAAATACCAGGAGTCTTGTCACTAATCTCCTTTAAAGATAAATAGTAAAGGGACTGTAGTGCCTTTCACAGAAAACAGGTCACAGATGCATATGTACTGTAGACTTCAAAGAGTGATGCATCATACAGCCTTTGTATGACCTGAATGTAAAGAATAAGACACAAAGAGATAAGTCACACAACAAAACAGTGGTTATGATGCTAAAATGGGCTATGTAAATTGGTCATTAAACAATAAAAAAACAGCAGTTGCATAGAGAAAGTGATACAATTGTTTCATATGTCTTTTTTCAAGGTGAGCTGCTTCTCAGGTAAACCCAAGATTCTATATAGATCTACACTGAAGCAAAAATATAATTTCCTTAATGTAACATATGGCAAGCCAATTGCATTATCCTTTTAACCACAGTTCTTTTTATTGATGTTGTGGTATAATGAATTAAATGTTCAGGAAATACATTGTGGTCACTCACTACATTTACTAGAGGAAATCTGCCAAGACCAATGTGCAATGGGTACTAAATGATGCAAAGCTTTAGTCTTGTATACAACTACGGGAGAGATATTTAAATGCATCTGTCAAAGATAAACCACAAATGGATGGCCATAAAACAATCCTACAAAGAAATGTCAACAAGGGGTCTACCAGTAATAATAGACCCATAACCTTGATTAACCTGGATTACATACTTTACCTTTTTACCTAAAATGTAAATAATATAAATGCCATAAAAGTCATAACAGCTTTTTGATACAGCGGCTTGGAAAACCATCGTCTCCAAACAAAAAAAAAGAGATTATCATGGGTCAGAGGAAAATACTAATGGAGGTGGAAGAACACTGTGGCTTTTAAATCCCTGGCCTAATGGACTGTATTGACCACATTAATAAAACAGGATATGTGTTTCTAATGTCCTTTCCACAGTGCATTTGGCTCTGTTTGGACTTTATAGTTTCATTTCTTTGTCTGGCTCGCAGTTGGGGGCGGGCTGAGCTTCAAATCCAGCCTTATTGGATATCTTGCAATACTGCAAAATCAAATCTTTAATTCCTTTTCTGCCAGGTTTTAAAATAAAAATGGTGAAATGCTGTTCATTTATCTTTAAAAGAAAAATTTGCTCTTTTTGTTTGCATCTCAACATTTACCACTGTTTTAGGCCTACAATGCCAAAAGAGAAAGTGACCATGACAAAATGACATCGCAGCTCAGGAAAAGAAAAAAAAAAGATTTACGTACTTGATGTAAATAGCTTATTGTGTTATTGTGTTGTATAATGTTGTTCATATTCGCTATATCACCTCTATCTCTGCTTACTACTTTTCCTCACAGTAATTTTTATTTTATTTTTTTATACCATAAAGTTCTGGACGCCACATGACTAAATGCTTTCTATTGGCCATAATGGCAGAAAAAAAGCATCAGCAGCAGAGTAGAACTCAAACAGACAGACTTAATTTAGCACAGTAACACCAGTTATTGAACCAAGTTAAACTTAATTTAATCTACTGTTCTGATCATTTCTTGACAAAATTTGTGATTTTATTTTGGCCATTTTTTAAAGAATATGAATAGTAACAACACAAAAACCTTCTTTTCACTAATAGTTAGTGGTTAGGTAAAGATACTTACTGTCAAACAATTGTCTTTACTCTTTTTAAATCATAAGGACAACAAAATCTACACAAATGACCCTGATCAAAAGTTTACATGCCCTGGTGATTTTGGCCTGATAACATGCACAGGTTGACACAAACAGGTTTGAATGGCTTCTAAAGGCAACCATCCTCTCCTGTGATTGTTTGTAATCAGTGTGTGTGTGTGTAGAAAAGGTCAGTGTGTTTCTGGGCCTGACAGACTCTTGCATCTCTCATCCAGTGCTACACTGATGTTTCTGTATTCTGAGTCATGGGAAAGCAAAAGAATTGTCAAATAATCTGCGGGAAAAGGTAATTGAATTGTACAAAACAGGAAAGGGATATAATAAGATATCCAGCAGTGTTCAAACTCTAATAAAGTGAAAAATTAGGGATTCTATTAAAGCCAAAACCAAGGTTAGGTAGACCAACAAAGATTTCAGTCACAACCTCCAGGAAAATTGTTCAGGATGCAAAGAAAAACCCACAAAGAACTTCAGCTGAAATACAGGACTTAGTGAAAAAAGTGGTGTGGCTGTTTCAAGATGCACAATAAGGAGGCACTTGAAGAAAAATGGGCTGCATGGTCGAGAAAGCCTATACTACACAAATGTAACAAAGCATCCCGCTTACAATCCGCCGTACAGCACAGAGACAAGCCCCAAAAAGTCTGGAACAAAGTCAGTTGGAGTGATGAGACCAAAATGTATCTTTTTGGCCATATCCATAAACGTTACATCTGTTTGACGTGTATAATATAAACTGTGAAAAGGATTCTCCTTTAGTATGTATCATTTACATTTGCTTTTAACCAGAAGATTAAAAGCAAATGTATCATTTACATTTGCTTTTAATCTGCTGGTTAATGACACTGGTTGCTAAATAAAAGATAATATCAATGTAATTTTTTCTTATTTTTTTCCTTCTGTTTAAATGTTTCACAGACGTGTTTGTGGGACAACACATTAAACAAATGTATTGCAAATGGGCTCAATCCTTTTCTACAGTTTAGTTTTTACTAATGTAGTTTAAATTACAGATGTACAGAGAAGGGTGACGTTATCTCCAGGAGCTCTATACTGGCATTAGTACACTTGTTTAACAAAATAACAACAATTCTTTTATAATTTTTTTACAGAAGACCATGTCAGCCTTTGAGCCAGTGTTGCTTTGAACCGTTGAGCAAGCAACTGAAAGGAGAGATTCATTGCGCTCCTAATTAATTTTTTGCAAACCTAGTGGAGCCCCTGGCTGCCATTATCTTCCAACAAGATTTTGATTAACTGGACATTATTATCTTAATACATATTCATTGTAAAAGCATTGAGTCCATAGCTATCTTAATATTGCTTTGCTTGAAATCAAAAAAATATATGTGTGTATTCATTCTTGTATGTAAATAAATGGGAAATAATGGGAGTCAATAAAGATTGCTAGCTTTTTTCTTTCTATATGTTAATTTTGTTTGTTTGTTTGTGCAGTTGAAAACGGGCTTGCATTACTTTGTTAGTAGACTTCGCTGTCTGTATATCCATTAGACACAGCTGCGCTAACAGTGACAATCAGACAACAATGCTAAAACCCAACTCTGTATAATAATAATAATAATACAATCAAACAGTGAGCTAATGACAGTATTCAGCATTGTGCAGTACCTGACATAATGTACTGTACAGAACAGAATTTGTTTTAAGTGGAAGAAAGTCAAAAAGGCGACCCACAGAGTATGTTAATTCCGCACAGAGAAATCATGGTTAGCAGGATGGCTGATAACAAATATGTGTAGCCCTTCTCACTTTGTGGTAGAATGCTTCATTACTCTTGATCATTTTATATAGTTTTTATTTTTTTACTGAAATTTATGCATGATCAACCGGAGCATGTAACATAAATATTGACTTTAACTTCTTTATTAACAGAAAAAAGCAGATATCAGCTTTTACATTCTTGCAGCATTAAACCACATGAAGCAGTCTACGCTCAGCCAATTGAATTATTCATATCTGTTGAGTATTAATCCAGCTACCTCTTTGATACTGTGCAGTTTTACACATGTAAATATCCATTACCGTACTGAGAGGGAACGACACTAATATAAAATGTGCCTACAATGTCGATTCTGCCTCAACATTCATATATAAAAACTAAATGTAAATATTTCACAGTGCTCTTAGGGGGGACTAAATTCAAGAGGAATCTGAGACACAGGTTATGTATAATTTAACCAAAATTTATTAAAAATGCAAACTACCAAGCCAAATTGGTTTGTACAATCTCAGACTTATATGAAAAGACACATTAAACCTCAGTAATCGTCTTTTTCATAAAATAAAAACGAGCTGGGCAATTACACATAGGATCGGCCTTTGAAGGTTGTCCTTTGAGGATGATATCTTCTACTTAAGCATCAATCTCTGGGATCAGAACAGACCTTTCACAGGATGTTAACGGAATCAGCTGCAGATACCACTTCTTTCAGCTTCAAAGAGACTTAAGATGTTCTTGATAAATTTTTTTTTATCTTCTTAGGATAAACGCTTAGCACAGGTACTCCAAAATGAAGTCAATGAATTTTTTACGAAGATAGTGTGACATAGGGTTGATCGCCGATAAGATTCAGTAATGTACTATTAACCACTCAATGTTTCTTAAAAAATATATATATAAATATGTATATACACAGAGATTGGCTCTTGTGCTTTAGAGAAATGTCCAGTAGCATTTTCCAGACAGATATAGTGGGTGGTTTCAATCTCTTGGCTCACATTTATCTCGATTTGAAGCACAAGCCACAGCTCACTTCCATCCTCCATGAAATGAAATTTTGTTTTGCCTTGCCAAAAGGCCACAACATAATTTAAGATAACTGTGTCTTACCACTTCCCTGTCTGATATTATTGTGACCTTTTTTTCCTAAAGCCCTCACAAATCCTTTTCCAGCTTAAGGATTTGGTAAGGAGTGGATTGGTTTGGGAAAAGTCATCAGGAAGCACTTTTGTTAATGCTGGCGCCAGAGAGATGTTTAAAAGTGCTCAAGGGCTCTGCTGCACAGACCCTTTCCCTAAACTAGATTTATTCAGAAGCCCCAGGCTTTAACCTATGTTAGAACATAATTTGTCTTATTTCGCTCTGATTTTAGGATCTCTACAGCAATCTCCCAAAACTGACAGATTACTGGCTTTGTTTGACTTGCTCACTGATCTTATGTTTATAAGCTCATAAATCTGCTCATTTGTCTAGTTATGAAAACTGAGACATTTAATCAGGGGTCTCCATGCCCAAAGGTTATATAAGAAAACAATATGACAAGAAAAAAAACTGTATGGCTCAAGGGTTATGTTTGTTACTCAGTGAGGTTCAAGCTCTAGCAGTCTGTTTCTTCACTGTCAATATTTATATCTATATATATACAGCATGAGTGGGAATAAGTCAGGACATGTCTGTCTGAGAAAATGTGGTGAGCAAACATTTTGCATACTGTGGAACAACAGGGACATGGTGTCATGAAGAAAAATCTCTTTTAATAAGCTCAATCTAGTGCAGTAAATAATGGTTAGTATTTAACACTTTAATACCAGATAGCATGTGTTAACCCACAGACAAAACACCTCAATGTTGGATCAGTGGCCCTTCTCATCCTTTAGCGACACAAATAGTTTTCTTTAGAGATGATGCCCAGTGTTCTTCATACACCCCACACATCTGTGTCAGTTTTGAATGGGCTCTAGTTCCAATATAGTTTGTCAACTGACATCATGAGTAGCACAGTAGCATTTAACTCCAGAAACGCTTCAGGTCATGCTCTAAAGGTTTTTCTCAGTGTGTGTAGAACAAAATAGTAGTTAATAAGACGTCTCAATCATCCATTTCCTTATCAAAAGCTACAGTTTATGCTGCGTAGCAACTCACTGTGGGGAACATTCTTTGTGTGACGGGTTTTGAAACACGTGTCAAACACGCCAAGATTTGGTCTAAATAACCTCGGTTGGTGACGCAGCTTGATCACCCGCACCTGCATGAGAGCGCAGCAGGATCTTAGCGCACCAGAGGCTATAAAAACACATGACACAAAAGCGTCTTCAGGTTTCTTTGTCTTTAGGTTTCTTTATCTTCAGGACCGCATTGTGTTGTGTGTAGCAAACCTCAGCCTTTTGTGTGAAACAGCAAAAAAAGAGGTTATACAAACATTTTCAGCAGCTAGACAAGTAGCCTACATCATGCACTTGCTCTAAAAAGCATATACTCTAATAATTTATTTTTTATTTATCTATCTTTTTATCTTTCCATCCTATATATATATATATATATATATATATATATATATATATATATATATATATATATATATATATATATATATATATATATATATATATATATACATATATATATATATATATATATATATATATATATATATATATACTGCAGTGTTGTCTACCTGTAGTGCATTTGCGCCGCTTGAACAAGCTAGCGCGGCAGCTTCTGCATTGGGCTCCGGACAAGTTCCTGTTCCTCAGGGCGATTTACATTCCTGGGCGCTTGAATGTGGGAGTGGACTTACGATCCAGACAGGCTGTGACACACAAGGACTAGAAAATTCACCCCGATACAGTCAGTCACATCTGGGACAGACTTAAGATGGTCTTCATGACAGCTATTACTTCTTGTAAACTTGAAACTTTGCCTGCTATGTGCAGTGTGTGCTCTCCACATTTGCGTTCACCGCACTACACAATGGCGTAAGTCTGAGCAGCTTTTCACGTGCTTTGGTGGGCTGCGGCCACTCAGCAGACAATGCGGGTTTGCATCCTCGATGGCTGTGGCATATGGGGTCTTTTTCCAACAAATGTGTGATGCGGTGGGCCAGTCCTTTTTCTTTTTGTTGTGGCTGCTTGTTAGATCACCTGAGCAACACCTGACGACCATTACAATCAGGCAGATATTTAAGCAGCCAACACACAACCCCAGTTGCCAGATTGTTCTAATACTTACAGACAAACACATCCAGCGTTACTTGCTCCTGCTAACCTGCTCCTTCTAACCTGCTGCTGCTAACTTGCTTCTGCTAACCTGCTCCTACTAACCTGTTCCTGCTAACCTGTAACCTGTTCCTGCTAACCTGTAACCTGATCCTGCTTACCTGTAACCTGCTCGTGCTACCTGTTTCTGCTAACCTGCTTCCTGCTAACTGTTCATGCTCTTCTGGTACCATTACCTGTCCCTGCTAAACCGATCCATTTACCTGATCCTGCTTTCTGTTACAGGGTCCTGAGTCTTCTGTTCTCACCTCCTTTACCAGCTCATCGCCGTGTATTGCCGGCCATTCTTCCGGTCCGACCGAACATGTCCAGTAATCCACATTTTCTGTGTCTACTACTTCTTGTATCATTAACGATTATACATCATATCAGTCTGGTGTTGTGCATTTGGGTCCTGAGTCTGCCGTTACACTTTAATACAATTTTATAGCTTTAATGTCCGTTCAAACCCAGGCTCTCACGTCCTTGGGTCAACATCCAGGTGTCATGTCTGAGACCACTTGATGTTTGGTGTACACACACTACACTACCCTTGGGGGGTTTCAGACACTTCCAGTGCAGCGGTGTTAGTAGTCGTGTTACCCATGGCGTATTTCTATGCAGCATCGAGTGTAGCGTTTCATTGGGAACGTCTGTGGTTGCTTGACTGCAACCCTGTTCCCTGAAAAAGTGTGAATGAGATGCTGCGCTTTAATGCTGCACTGTGGGTAAGTCCGGGCAGCCATCATACAGAGGTACCTGAATGTGTTTTTATAGCCTCTGCTGCTCTCACATCCACATCCAGCTGCGCTCTCACGCAGGTGTGGGTGATAAAGCCAACCGAGGTTATTTAGGCCAAATCTTGACGTGTTTGATATACGTGCTTGACAACCGTTCACACAAAGAAAATTCACCATAGTGTATTGCTACGCAGTATCTCATTTTCACTCTTTCAAGGAACAGATTGCAGTCAAGCAACCAGAGACGGTAGTCATATATATATATATATATATATATATATATATATATATATATATATATATATATATATATATATATATATTTATATATATATATATATGACTACATATAGTCATATATATATATATATATATATATATATATATATATATATATATATAAATTGTATCTTACTATTTGCAGCTAACAGACAGGATTATCACTATGGTATCAATAATTACTACAAGGTGCAAGTGGTTACTTTTGATAAATGTTAGATATTTTCTCATTGTAACATAACGTTTGTAAAACATATTTGTTTGCTTCAGAATCTGCCAACATGAAAAAGAATTCTTCTTTTACTAGCAACTTAATTTTACTCCAACATCTAGTTCAGTCACACATCAGCACTATAAGCATGGTCTGAAATAAATGGAACATAATAGATGCAAGAAAAGAAACAGTGATTTTACAGAGCTAATAAAGTTGATTACACACTTTCAAGTGGAAATCTGCGAGAAACAAAATCTGATTGATGGCACATGCTAATGATGCACTCCACCAGCTGCTCAGCCCTTTTGTTGTATCGCATGCTATTAACTTACTGGCACAAAGTTTATATCCATATGTCTCTTCCTTTCATTTCTCTCATTTCTATTACGAACTGGCCAGTAGGGGTGTGATTTTTTTCAGTATCTAGATTTGATTAGATTCTAATTTTGGGGTCACATTTTGATTCAGGATCAATTTTTGATTCAGGGGTCTCTGATTAAATTCAAGTAAATGCAACTTTTGCTAAGAAAATTGGTTGAAGATTATGTAATAAGATAAAAAGATTATGTATCTTATTTTAAACATTTCTTTTATTTTCTGCCTTTACCAAATCTTTATATTCATACAAAAATAGAAAGGTATTAACAGACTGAAATCAGCTGCTGTCAAGTACAAAAAAAATCTATATTAAAAAAAAGAAAATACATTTTTAGCATTCTGAATGGATTCCAAATCTTTTAGGCATAGAATCAGAATTCTTTAATGAATACATTTGTTTCTAACACTCCTACTGGCCAGTGTTTACACTATAATACACTATTACACTATAATACTATTTACATGTATGTTCTACTTTAATTCAAACACTGTAACATTTATTTATTTTAGATTCAATGCAAGGCCCCTGTAATAATTCATAACCAAAGAAAAGTATGAGCAGAGGCAATCGATGTAAGCTTCCTATAGGGAACCATAAAGAAATGGAACCAGCAGGTGGATAATTGAGCAATAGTCAGACGTGACATGAATAAGTAACAGTCTTGTGTCTTGAACTACCCAAATGCTGATGACAAAAAGCACATTAAGCAAATCCTTAAGGAAAAGTATCTCATGAGTCAAAGTGACTATTTATTACTATTGCTGAAAATGAAAATTGTCATCTTTTAAACACATTATATTTGTATTATATACAGTTTTTTTCTGATTTGACTTTGATGACAATGTGACTCCTCTGTTTTGTCTCAGCCTCTCTATACCATAAACGGAGAGTGGTTTAAATAGGATTTTCTTCTGGGGGACAAGAGTGAACAATAATCCACTTTGTAACATTGGCTAATATGACGGGCACAAATCTCAATTTGCTCTAAGTGGCAGGGGAATTGACACATTGCTGAGGTTGCATTTAAATTCTCTGCACAAATGCCCACACTAGTGTAGGGTTGATAAGACTTTAAGATATGACTTGTTTTTTTATATTGCCTGTTAATATTTTGTCTAAATGGTTGTTGTATATTTTGGTATTATTAGACTTTGTCTTTCTTTACCTGAACATACATACCCCTGTCACTAGTGTCCTGAGTGTTCTTAGTGCACGCCTACTGCAAATGTTCCAACATGGCACAATAAAGAAGGAGGCAAAAACATGTCATCAATCATAACAGCTTAAGGCCAAGGAGGGAAAGCACCATCAGATCATTTATCTTTTGCTCTTTCATTTCTTCTATCCTCTCTGCCTGGTTTGTCCCTGATTCTCCTCCTCTCTTTGTTCCACAACAGTCCCTCCTTCCTCAGTGCATCCTTTGATTTGATCCCTGCCATGCATGACTCCCTCATGGCACTCCTTTATTCCTGCTCTAGAATACACAATACTGACCTGATTGTATACCTCACCAGCAGGGCATTAGAAACAATATTGATTATTTTATCTTGTGTTGTACACCGTACTGGACAACAGCACACCAGGGATGTCTTAGTATGTTGGAATTAGTTTTGTTCCAACAGGTCATATGGTCACTGACCAATAGTGGCTTTGTTATTAGTCTTCAGTTTTCTTAGAAACAATGGCCAACAGTGTTTTGCTTTAAAATGTTTAAGAAATATGATAACACCAGAAATAAACTAAATAGAGAAACCATACTCCATGGGTAGATAGCAAGGCAGCCACATGTGTACCGCTGTAAAAGTAATAGCTGTGGAAAAAAGGACTCCAGTTTTCTAGCTGCACCAGTTTAATCACATTTTTCATATGATAGGCTAAGTATTAGAAGGAGGTAGAAAGAAGAAAATATCTCAAGGACAAAGGCATGATGCATGCGCTGCTGTGTGATGACTGCAGATAGTGCCTATCTTCTGGATATCTTTTATTGCTTTTATATTTGCCTCTGTCCTTGGGTTCTTCATGAATTGGAATTTGTTGTCTTGAAGTGCATTCCTCTCAGCAAGCAGAAAAATAAGCCCATTCAAATGCAAGACAAGATGTTTTTCTAAAGGCTTTACAAGAGACCAAGGCTGTCGGTGGATTTGTATCAGTTATCATTCTATACAGCAGTTTTCTTTTTATTACCTGAAGGCTTAGAAGGGGACTAAGTGACATTTCACCAACTAATTTGATCTCACTTTGTGAAAGGATTTTAGTTTTAAATAATACAGTTTGTATACTCGTATGACAAACTACATTTTTAATTTGAGAAAAAACTCAGACACAGCCTTTTGGCTCCATTGTTTGATGCCTTTTTTAAATAGAACAGTAAAGCACAACTGATTGTTGCAAAAGGTACAGTGATCATTAACTTTGGCAAATGAAAAGTTTGTAATCTACACATTTATACAAAATGTCTGATCCACTGATTAACAGTCTAAGGATTTTGTCTGGTCTTTAATTGCTGCAAACGTGCTGTTCATTCACTCTCTGGGGACTGACTTCAGTGAGGTTTCATGTTAATGTCTTCATTTAGACATTTCTTCAACCTGTCGTTTGTGGGATTGTGGCAACTCCACCTGCATATGTTTTTACAGCTCCACAGCCAAACACTTAACCATGATATATCCAGGGAAGGTTTGCTACTGGACCCTTGTGCATTTAATTTTCCTTATTTTAATCAAATGTAAAAGTTCCCGAGTGATGATATATACATATACATAGAAAATCTTTGACATTTTGTTTTCACAAAAGAAAAGACATGCGTGCTGTCACTTTGTTGGTGACAGGGAGCGCGCTGGGATCTGGCGGTTTGCCCCCACTGTCAGCCGCAGTCACCCAGCACACCTCATGGAAAAGTGCTCAAGAGGTGTGCAGCTTTGGTGTTTACTCCTGGTAAGACAGTTTGATGAATGGATATCTGGCTGAATGGATAGATTCTTTAGCCCTTAAGATTTGTTGCATGTTGTGGCCAGTTCCCAATAGCATGTCCCACTACAAATTGTTTCAATAAACAATCAATCACTTGTGTCAGGGCACAGTGCTTTAAAAGCCTTTCTATTTAATGGCATGACCCAAGTAAGACAAATGTATCTGTTGTTTGAAAAAGCAGTGTGTGCTGGATCAAAACATGCTTCCGTTTCTTGTAAGCTGTAAATTAGGCTTGGTATTGCCATTTGAAAACATAAAGAATATAGGCAGCTCAGATAAATATAGAGAAAATCTGTGTTGAAGTCTAAGGTACAGGTTGTCGGGAAGTTTGATAAATGGCTGTCAGATAGAAACTGTAGCTGGAGAGGTAATATCTTTATTGTCAACATAAGACATATAATCAGTAAACTGCTATGGACTAATATTTATTAAATAATCTTTACACATTTTGCTATCATACATTATGGTATAAGATGAAATATTTTTGACATTCATACACAAGATGGGATAGATCTGGTGCCACAAAAATACAAAACATTTAAAAATATGTGGTTTAGGAAATCCTGAGATCAACATGAGAAATGTAGTACGCTTCTCTGATGGTCGCTGCGTTATATCTTATCCATGCTCTAGTATCAATCCTTTCTACTGCTTATACCGCAAACACACTCCTGCTGCATACATTGTTTTACAATAATACAGCACATTTAGCAGGGAGCTAGGCTGTTTCCTCTCATGCTGACAAAAAACAATTTCCCTCTCAGGCCTTAATGAGGATGGCAAAGCCTTTCAAAGTATGGTTCCACATAGCTTATCTTGTCTTGGCCAATATGATATTGATGAGAGGCGAGTGACTGCATTCATGATATTAAGCTTGCAGAGTCAGTGCCACAGAATGCACAGCAGTTAGCATTTCTTATGATGATTTAAGGGGGTTCTTTCAGGAAAGTGCATGCTTTATTGCCAAATTCCAGTTCATAATTTAAAAGCAATGTCATTAAATACTTTGCAACAGAAAGAGAAGGGAAATATTTCAAATGGAAGTTCAAATGGTTGCCAGGGTAGAGATTAAAGGAAGATAATAAGAGAAGCAAAATAACTTATAATGGACAATCAAATGAGCATAAGTTCATTTTAATTACTTAAAAATAATATATTTATCTGCTCCTGGATTTTCCTTGTTTTTTCTCTTTGTGGCATTGCAACTCTGGCTGCTGGCACGCTTTACTCCAATCCTCACCTCATCAGCTGCAGTACAAGAAGCCTGGCTCTTCATCCACTCCTTTCCAGTTCATTGTTGCAACTACTTTAGTTAGTAACCACTGTGTCTTTGTGTGGGAACTTAGAATGCCTTTTTGACATTTTAAACATTTGACAAGTTAAAAAGGACGTCAAGCTTGCTTCTCCCTCAGGCCGTCTGCCTGTCGGCCCGCTCTGCAGTCCTGCTGACAGACATCTGCCTTTGGCTACTTTCATGAACTAAGAATTGCAATAAACCAGTTAAATTACTAAGCTGCTGTGTTCTCAGTTTGGGTCCTCTGCAAGAACTGTGACAATTTTGTTGTCACATTTTGTTTGATTTGGCAGACTCATTAAATAACTCATTTGAGCTAAATTGTAAATTTGATCAATTTTAAACAACAGAGATACAACTTAGGGGCATTTCAAGTCAATTTGAAAGGATTAGTAAGAGGATGTTGTTAAAGATGCAATATGTAGGATAAGTCAGTAAATAAACCTTCACCACCACCTACATTACTCCATCAGGAGTAACCACTGCCAGAGTTTCATTCTTTCTCAAATTTGATTGTTATAACCGAAAACATATTAAAAATGTCAAAAATCCGTAATAACAGCAAGTTAGATCAGGGCCAAGCGCTCATAACAAAATGTATTTTTTGTTTGTTTTCTTTAACAATATAGTGCCACTCACAATTCTATGTAAAAAAAAAAAAAAATCAAACAGATGTTATTGTGGTTAGTGATGCTCTGCTTTCAATCACTGCCTAGAAATAAGATGATCGTGTTCTAGGTAGTTCATTATTATACAATTTCTAAGAACAAACCATTGCATTCCACAGAAGTCCTCTTAGGAAAGTGGCATGACGTGTTTCTATTCAAAGGCAGGTCAAGAAAACGGTCAGCCCTCCCAGAAGAGCGGCTGGAGGAAACAACCAGTTGACAGTTGAAGAGGGACCCAAAAACTTAAACCAAGACTGATTTGACAACGGCTGCCATTAAAGCGGCGAACAGCTGACAAACTGTGTCAAACGGACATACGAATGGACAGACGGGAGCGGATGGATGAGAGGGACAGCTCTGGGAGGCACTGGACACATAGACAGCTGAATGACAGACAGGCATGCACAGACAGAAGGAGGATGACACACACACAGACGGATATAAAATATTTGCTTGAAACTTTTGTATAACTTGCTATACACCATGATCCAGCAAAGAAGCAAGGGAAATCTATTTATTTTTTATGATGCTGTTAAGATGACATGCTGCAATAACAATAATATGAAAATAAAATTGGTTGCAGTGGTTGCTTGCATCCACAACAATGAGCCTTTTAAAATGGGACACAACCTATTGTTTTGGCTGTGAGAGTATGTGTGCTGCATTTGTTGTGAATAGTGAGCAGCCACATCCCAGACTGTTCTCAGTGCGTCTCCATGTTTTAATGTTTTTAAATCAAAACTGCTCAAGCCGTTCATGCGAGTGAGACAAGGGCACGTCCCGATTCCTCAAGCAGTCTCTAACTGCCTAAACAGCATTGCACACAGTCAGCATGAAACAAATAAGTCTTCAGAATGTCGGTTTAATGTGTTAAGGGGGAAATTAGAATTAGATTAGATGACGTACACACATAGATGAAAAAACTAATAACTTTATTTCTTTTTTTTTTGTAAAAATGTGTACAAGAGTGCATTTCAACACCTGCTCAAAAAAAAAAAAACTTACCGATCCCCTTTTCCCCTAGCTATTTATACGAACAACTGTTGTTTTCTTTGTTGATTTTTTTTTTGTTGTTTTTTTTGTTGTTTTTTTTTTTTTTACATTCTTTCATTGTTGTGTACATACTGGTGTTTTGTGCCAAAAATAAAAAAAAATTTAAAAAGAATGTGAAAAGATTGTGATTCAATTGTCATAGTGTATTGTTCTGTGGTTTTTCAGCTTCGCCTCTTTTCAAAGGTTAAACCCTTCTTAAGTCGCGCTGACCTGGAGAAAGCTATTGATGCTTTTGTTAGCTCCTGCATAGATTACTGCAATGTGCTCTATGTGGTCTTCACCGTTTGCAGCTTGTGCAAAATGCTGCTGCCCGACAACTAACTATCAGTTGTATACATGAGCACATTACACCTGTCCTGTACTCCCTGCCCCCTGTCGAGTTCAGAATCTATTTTAAAATCTTAATGTTTTTAATGCACTCAGGGGCCTTGCACCTTCTTATTTGTATGAAATTCTGACCCCTCACCAACCTATTTTTAAACCTATTTGTATTATTTATTTTTATTATTATTTATTGTTATTGTTGTACAGCACCTTGGTCAATCTGTGGTTGTTGGAATTATTGATTGATTGATATTGTCATTCTCTAGGTTCACATGACATAAGATAATACACATCATTGCCTTTAAATAAAGCTCCATCATGTTTATGTAAATAAATAAATACCATAACCACATAAATGCAGCATCAGGGTGGACTATGTGGTATGGCCTTCTAGCAGGCATTTACTCACGTGAGAGGAGTCCAGTTAAATACCCTAAGAGAGTGATGTTTAATCATTTACTTTCCACTCTCAATTGAATGGGTTTTAGGTGTAAAGAAAATATATACAAATAAATTATTTATTTAAGTTTTTTTTTTTTTTTATCTCATCAAATTTAGTGTAATATTTTTTCGAAAAGTGTCAATATAAACAGCCCTCGTGCGAACCAAAAAAAAACAAAAAAAAGACAACCTAATTGCACAATGCTTTCTGATAATGCACACATTTTAAATGTAATGTTGAGAAACTTGCTTGAAACCAAATTGTTTTGTATAAACTGGCATTACATTGAAACCCCATAAAACGTTAAAGTTTTACACAGTACTCCTTAAACTGTCCGTATATGTAAGTAAGTGTCCAGATACTTTTTTCGGAACAACTTTATCATGATATGACCTGGATGACAAGGAATCTCCACAGATAAGTGACAAATGGTAAAAATGAAATGTGAATAAAACTTACAACATTCTGAAACTGTCGCTTTGAGCACTTTTCATGAAAACCAAATGGCAAGTTGTCAGTTATGTGAATGACTAATGACAGCAAGTGTATGACATGATGATAAGGGCTGTTGTTTGATGCCAGCAGAGAGAGGCAACAAATATGGCACACACTGAAAGCATCAAACACATTTTTGAAAAACACGAGTAAACAGCCTTTAAGTGTTTTTATAATATTTATAAATGAGTGTGTGGTATTGTCGGAGTTTAAGAATGTGAAGTAACGGAGAAGCGACAGTGTCTTGGACATGCTTCTGTCATTTTAACCTGATATTCTTAGCATCCAAAATACAATTAATAATACTTCCCTTTTTTCCTGCCCTTGAATTGGCCTGAGAAACTTGAGGAAAATAAACCATGAATACCTGTATATCAAACGACTTCTTGCTTGAACCTGGTGGAGTGATAATCACCAATTCCTTTGTGTGACCCTCAGTTTCACCTTCTGGCGCAACACTTCAAAGAAACTTCAAGCGTCACATCTGGTCCTCAAGAAGAAGATGAAAAAGGGGTGTAACCTTAGGCACTTTTCTTAGAAGTAATAATCTCCTGTGGTTAAAAGTACCTTGATATAAAAATACAGCATTCACAGGCAAAGTCTGTATCGCTATTCTGAAATCATTTCCTTTTTTTATCTTTTTTTAATGGTTTATTTTAGTATAGCTTCATACGCTATTAATGTAAAAAATAGGGCTATATCCAAAGTAAAAATCTGTAAGACTATAATTTGCCCATCTTCCTAGAAAATGTGTATTAATTATTCAGCACACAATGTACTCTGGCTCTCACACCTTAATCACAGTGTGGGCTTCACTTCCATTCTCTTCACCCCAGGAGATTAGTGTGGATGACTATTGGTGTGGGGTCAGCCTAATGAAATGATTTTGAGTTAAGGTCCTACATTACATGCTGGGGAATAGCTAATATTTGCCGCTGTTATCGCCATGTCAGGGTCAGCCCATGTCATTCCCGGGGGGGCAATGGAAACACCAGAGCAGCTAATGATTTCACACACGATTGTATCTGTGCTCTTTTCAAAATGTCACTTCAATTTCATCATTCAATTAACATACAAGACAGACCTTTTTTAAAAGAAGAGCTCAGAAATGTTGAACGTTTAACATTGGAAAATTACGGTTGGAATATTAAGGACTCATTACTACTCATTACAACATAACCCAAAAGGTCTTTCATGTAAATATCTTTAAATAATCATGAACACAAGGGTTTTGTTTAGATTAACTGTGTGAAGAATATCATTTCTCATCTTAGAAATGTCACACTTAGGGGAAGTAATTAATGTTTATGATACGTCGTCAAGATGTGCTATATTGGACTTCAAACCTGTCATGTGTTGGTCTGTTGTGCTGTTGTCTTTAACACTATTAGCACTTCTTTGTCTTACACAGATCTGACACTTGCAGAGTCTATTTCTAGAACATATAGAGTACAAAATATACTTGTTATGTTGTTTGTGGAGTCACAACTGACAACAGAAAAAAAAAACCTTTTAAGACAAAATAAAGTGAGAGTGAGAAGATTCAATATGGAACAAATCGATCTCAGCTGTGAAGGAAACCATTCATCCATTTTCCATCTCTCAACTGGGGCCAGATCTAAGGGGCAGAAGTCTCAGTAGAAATGCCCAAACTACCCTCATCCTAGACATTTCCTCCAGACTTACTTCTCAGGGACAGAGGCCCGAATCTGAACCTTGTCGTCTTAATTTGGAAAAGCAACAGCTTTATCACAAGCTTCTCGCAAATGACCAAGCTTCTCAAAGACCAGCCCCCTTTTTTATAATGGAATATCCTAGAACACAGTGCAAGCATGTGATTCAGTTGAGTTTGATAGCGAGGACATGTGTTGGTTCAGGACGAAATGGGAATGGAGCTTTAACATTAATTAGTGGTGTACATTAATGTGTGGATGCCCCAAGAATGGACAGTATGACGCAAAATCTTTTCTCAAAAGCCTAATCAGAGAAGACTTGATTGGATTATGGCATATACAAAAAATGGATTAGTTCTTGGTGAAAAAAAAATGTCTCTCAATTGTACTATCTGTAAACTTTTTAGATTTGTTCAAATAAAAACTTTTTTGTAATGTCTGCTCCTCTCCTATAAATGTGATCAGTTCTAAATGTATTTGTAGAAATACTGCCATGTGATCATATCATCATATCCACTAGAAATGACGGTGTAGCTGTGACAATGCAACAGACAGCTATGAAGGTTTGCCTTTATACTATTTTCGATATCATTTGTTTTGAGATGCAGGTCCACTTATGAAATCTTGTTCCATTCATTTTGCCTTGACTTTAAGAAAGGCACAGAAGTCCTTCTCTCTGGACGTTCTCTAAACAAAATAAATGTAATGTGAAGCATGGCATGTGGGCAGGTCATTTAGCCAGCGGCAGGGTAATAATTCTGCATGGGGCAGTTCTGTCTGCTCCACCAGTAGGGTCGTATTGGAAAAGCAATAATGAAATCACTGAATGGTAAGTTGTGATACTGAATTCTGTGGCACTCTGTAACACGAGGTTATACCTATTTCTTGTAATAGGAGTATTTATGAGCCATAATGTCAGTGCAAGGTGAATTTTGATGAGTCTTAGTGTAGCCCAACATTTAGCTCTGACTAAAGAGTGGCTATGTTAAAAGCAAAACACTGGGCCATTTTGGCAATTTATCGTTTCATTTTGCTGTTTTGGATTCACGTAAATGCTTTCAAGGTAGATTTGAGATTAGATGCAGACTCTGTAAGGTCCATTAGCAGACATTTTATCCAAAACAAATTTATCATTGACAACGAGGTAAACCTGAGGGCTGGTGCTAGAAGCCGGTTGAACAAACTCAGAGTTGCAGAGTAAGTTCTGATTTGATAAATCCAAACTGGGTAACTTAAGGTTCATCTGTTGAATGACGCATGGTTATCAACTGTCTCTATCATCTCAGGTTAAAACTCTCAACCAAGGTTTTTGACATAATTCAGTTTTTGTTTGATTTTGTCCTTGCTAGTTCAGGTCAGAGGCTGGGTCTTAGTTTAGTCCTCGTCTAGACTTGGAGACCTGAATTGCCCCAGTTTACTCCAGCTTTACTTCAGTATAGACAAGTGGGCATGCCTGTGCAGTAAACAGCCAATAGTATTCAACCTGGAGGGGAAAGGGGGCAGGACTATTTCTGCTGAGAAACAGAAAGCAACACAATCACAGCCAAAACAGGAGGAGAAAAATGCTGAATGTGAAAGCATAAATTGTTTTGTCATTATTAAATAATATAAATAATATATAGTAAGCTCAAAACCAAACCACTCTCTCTGGAGACGGAACACAGAATGTGTTCAAACTAAACCTGAACTTACCTGGATCTAAACCTCAACTGGCTTCTATCAACAGGCCTCTCAAGTCTTCTGTACAAAATAAACTGTTAACTCTTCTTAAATAACAGAAATTTACTCAACTTAAGACAACCCCACGTGTACACAGCTACACTGGTGTTTCCTGGGCCCTGTACTATGAACCCAGTTGAACCCACTCCAGATAGGTCTATCCTACACAGCTAGACAAAAATGTATTTCTCGTTCCTGATTGGTCAGTGTCTGTGTTTCTATCATCTATCTGCAAACTTAACCCTATCCAGGGCAGGTTAGCCTTTCAGCCTAAGTTACCACAATGAACTACCTCAATCTAAAACGAATCAGCTGCGTGATTCCAAAAACCTAGGGTTAACTCTGAACTACGCTAACCTCCTAATCCAGCTTCATCGTACAGGGCCCTGGTCTCTCCTGAATGCATTTTGTTGTCCCGTTCTATTGTGTTTTAATTAAAGCAAAAACACAAAGAAATGTTAACCAAAATACAACAATACATAGAAAACTCAAATAACTCAAAACCAGTTTCCCCCTTGCCCCATGGTACAGCCCATGACATCAGCAAAGTTTTAAAATGGCTGCAGAAAGGACACACCTGTTTGTTCAAGCCATGTGGCAGTACAGGTAAGTGTGAGGACTGTGTTTGATATTAATGTACATTTTAAAATAAATGTGTGATTTTAACCATGTAAAGTATTTTAAATTAAATATGTATGTGTGGTAATTCAAAGTAAATATAAAACTTTTACTAAACAAAACAAACCCAGGATAGTAATGTCCAGCTGTTTAGTTGTTTATTGTCAATCATTTGTAAAAAGTACAAATAAATACACAAATAATATACTAATTAAATAATAGGCCAAAGTGAACACAACCTACTTTTTGTAGACACAGCCTACCCCAAACCTTTTGTTGCTGATTAAGACTCTTAGAATCCTAACGACAAAAATATAAATGCACAGTTTTCTTCAATCCATTACCCACCTGATCTTGTGGATATCTTTTGACCTTTAAGGATGAATGTAATTTACAATTTGTGATAGAGGTATTCTGACCAGTGGAGAGACAGCAGTGCTTTGGAATGAGACATAAGGAAATAATTGCACAATTGCCATGTGCCTAAGTGCTTATATACATATCTGCAGTCCAAATCACCATTTGAGTCCCTTCAGTCTGGGTCACATTTGTGTGAAGCCACTTAATCAGTAATCAAGATACAAGCACAGGTTGAGGCACAGAGTTGAAAGCACTTGTCAAATTAGCCCCAGAGTATTGATTGTGTATTGATCGCTCACACACTCGGAGTCGATGGCACAGTGGGTGCTGTCCCTGGTGCTGAAGTGTGTTGCAGCGTCACGTCCGCTAGTTCTCACTATATACCACCGTGTCTTGGTCCCGATGTGAGAAGGAAAAGAGACAGGTGACAGGTGGTGGTCGGACGAATAGGCTGAAATAGGAATGCAGAGGCTGTGTCAAACGAGAATAGTCATCCTTGAACAGAGGAAAAAGCCTGTAGCTACTTACAAAGTCAACTAAACATTCCAAGCAAAAATTCAAGTGACCTTTATGAGTTGCATGTGCAGCAGCCCTTAGAGTCAAGTTCTGTACAAAACTGATTTTAAACTATGCTGACATGTTTAATTGTTGCAAAGATCAGTGACATTTACTGATCTTTACAAATATCTTTGATTTGACTTTACATCATTTATACCAGTATAATCAAGTAACTAAGTAACCAGTTAGGTTGATTGGTCTTTGTAGAGCCTCTTAGTCACATTGTATCATTATGTTATATATCAATATTTTCCACGGACAAATATCATTGGACATAAGGCAGTGTGATTCCATGTGTATTTCTAAGATGTTTGTCTCACTGTTTCTAAAACACAGTATTTGTGTTTTGCTTCTGGTCTGCTCAAATCCAAACACAAGAAAATGTCATAGTACCATGAGAAATCTAACATTGTTTCAACAGTAGAACCCATGCCTCAAGTCTTTAAAAAGTACACTTTATGTCATGACCATAAACAAATACTGTATTTTGGAAATGTTTAAGCTTTCACCAGAAGCTTGAATACAGTCATTTCTGTTGCTAAAAGAGTAAATTTTGTATTATTAGACAGTAGTTTCCAAAGACAGTATCGGGCTGAAGGCATTAATAGCAAATAAGGTGTTATCAGGCAGTAGCAGTTGTGGGAGGACAGTTACATTTCCATAGAATAGAGTAAACAGCGGCAGATGGTGATGATGTGATGGACTATCAAGTAACAGGCAGTGGTTCTTTGTGCCCTCTTGTTCACCTTGGCATTGCACAGCTGACAAGTACAAGCATTCACACACTCAGTGCTGAGGAGAAACGTGAACATAACATAATGCACTGTGAAAAGGTCTGATCACGACAGCTGCAAAAAACACAAGCACAAGGCAGTTGGGCAGACATTAAATGTAATTTAACTTCTCTGAGAAGGTGATTTAAACCGATTTCTGGAAAATATTACAAGTCCTTATTTTCACAAACTGGAATATGTGTAATATAACAAAGTTCTAGGATATTATTTTATCATTTTGAGCATATCTGTTACAAAGAAATTCAAAGATTTGTGTACAAAGTCTTGAGACAGAGTTTAATATTAATTTAGAAAGATTGTAGTACATGACAATGTTCAGCCCGTGACAGCAAGCTTTGGCCAATCACAGCCTCACATAAAAGAAGAATTGCTCTCTTTCGAAAAAAGGTCGGCCTGATTGGCTGAATTATCTTGGAAAGTGACCATTCCAGGGCTGGCTATGTCTGTTTAAACACTGAGACAACACAAAAGACAAAACAAATAGAGAATAGAGAAGCTAAGTGCGCATAAATATTGGCAATGCATTGACATGATCCTTTTTCAACGTAATAAAAATAGATGGAACTCAATATTTTAGCAACAATGTTCAGAAGTTAGGTCAGTAAAGCTTACTTAACTACTTTTACACAACTGACATGGAAAGTCATGAAAACTCACAACTTACTGTTTATCTAATTAGTTTTAATTTCATTCTGTCATTTGTTGTTTGTTTCAACAATGCTTCAATTTATTTTTTTTAGGAAACCATCATGAAAATCAACCCCAGAAATTCTGCGGTTAGCATCTGGCCTGGTAATGGCCAGTAATAAGGGCACTGCATAAAAGTCATCTGCATTTGATTACTATAGATGCCTTGGCAATAGATAGTGACATTTCAGTGCTAAAAGTCTCCACCGTAGAGGCATGTATTGAGGGTGTGTCTAAAATCCACACAGGCAGAACTGTCACCATGCCATCTGTAGTCACTCCACAGACACCAACCAGCACCATTTATTGCACATATGATTACTAGTTGGCACTTATATTTTTTTACTCACCATCTGTTCAGGAGAGGTGCAAAGACAATTGTGATTCTAAAAAATAAGAATTCTAGCATATTGATTCTCTGCTTTAACACATACATATCAATTCGTCACACTTTTTAAATGGTGTGAGGCAAATCTGTGCGTGCTGTTATTACTCTCATCTTGAGTGTAATTAAAATGAATTTATTCTGATTAGAAAAGACTGGCCAATGGTCCATGATTGTTTTCAGTGCACTTATAGATCCAACTTTGAGGATAATTGTGGTCGGCCTACAAGATAATTTGTTAGACGTTTTAGGTTAACTCAGACGGCTATTGTATTGTTTACTGATATAAAATACAAGACAGAATGGAGCAGAAATCCTCTGCACACAGCCTCTTAACCTTCAACATTTAGATTTCATATCGCTCTGGTCTGGCTGGTTCACAAATGAATTGGGTCTTTTAGGTGAAAGATGGAAGCTGGCTCGTTCATCTAAGGCCCCTTGTTTATGGTGTGTTTGTTTTTCGAGCACATGCGCCCCCTGACATCTGACTCATTTTGTAACAAAGCCTTGGAGTGAATTCTAACAAGGCTAGAGGGGTGCGTATTCCAGCTGTGCCTCTGTGGCTACCATAGTACACGCAGCTGAGGGCAGTTCTGAAAATTATTCACCAGGGTTTAGAAAACATTTGTTTAATATTTTGCAAGCTTAGGGTACAGAGCAGACAAACAAGACACTTTCCTATCTATGTAATAAAAAATAAGACTGTAAATTTCAAGACTTGAACAATGGCATAATAATGCATCTCGTTATTTCAGTTACTACATTGGACATTGATGAAAAATGACTTTCGTCTTCTTTTTCGTAAATGTTCAGATTGTAAACAAAGAGAATACATTGTAAATGTCTGGCTATGAGTAATTGATTCAGTACGTTATTAATGTGCCTGTGAAATGACTTATCTGAGCTGGTGGTATTGTTCTGAGTGATTTGGTGGTGTCACAGTAACTTGGTCGCTCCAGAGAGTTACAGTAATCCAAACACAAATCAACGGGAATGCATGATACAAAACACAAGATTAAGTGGTGACTGCTGTGAGCCTTTGCAGAACAGTTTATCATTGCATTCCTGTTTAGCAGAGCTTTAACTGGTCTTCAGATTTTACAAATTAGAAGAATACAGCATGCCAAAACGTGTTCCAAAAATTACTCTACAACGCTGATATGCAAGAATTGAAAGTTAGTTGAGCCATTCTGCTAAACTCTCCAATGTGTTCATTTGGCTGTAAAGGAGCTCTTTGGGCCAGAGATCAATGACTGACTTTGTAGCTGTCTCATTAGACAGGAGGTGCTATGTCCTGGGTGAAGAGAGGGGCTGAGCTGTCAACCCATCACCACCTGCTGGTGATTTGGGTCCGATGCCCAAAAGGGGAAAAAAAAAGTACTGTAATTTAGAGTGCAGTGCAAGTCTCTCCAAATATGTTGCTGGATTCTGAGACACTGGAAAATGGTCAAACCCCCATGGTGTTGACACCTGGAGTGGGGGAAACTGTCAAGCTGTAAGAAAGGTTCATCCAATTCTGATTGCCCTGTGCAGCTCATTGACGGTATGGGGCAGCTGCAGCTTTGGAAGCTAGTTTCCACCGGCCAATGGAAGATGGAGGAGCAAAAGAGCGAGGGTGACTGTCAAATGACCTCGTATAAGTCCTGAGCAGTCATTACTCACAATGGAGAGGCTGCCAGCCGCTGCACAGACCCACTTCTACGAGGGCACAGCAATGTTGTGGACAGGATTTTAAAATATGCGTTGTATTTCCAACTTATTTTAAATTATAATGTCTATTCAATTATTAATAATTATTAATTATTAATATTATTAATAATTATATTTTAATTGGCTCTCATTCCTTAAAGTTTGCTGATGGTTGAGTCATATAGCATGTTTTTTAAGCTTCCCAGAAATGTATCAAATGTGTATCATCCTTTTATTATCCTTTAACAAACAATTGCTCATATAAACCTACAGTATACCACTTTTTTATTCAATGCACTGCACAAATCTAATGACACATTGTTTGGTGCAATAAACATTTCCCGATCCTTTGACATTTCTGACAGGAACAACAGTAGTTCAGACAGGGCACTTAAGTCCTGCACATCATTAGCCGAATATGTACCCGCTGACTCATACAATAACCAGTCACAACCGAGACAGCCTTAATAATATAACAAGCTTACAGTTTCACTCTGGGTTCTCTGATAATTTATGCCACATTGACTTCTGCTGGTTATGCTTATTACGCCTAGTTTATGTGCTGATTTCTCCCTCTTCAACCTCCTGTTTCAGTGTCCTTATTACCATACTGGGGACAGCCTTGTGCATAATGTATATCCCACGTCTCAGTGTATGCACCCGCTGGCTTCTCTTCTGTATAGGCCTTGTCGTTCTAATGCACTCCCACAGAATGTCCTCGGCTGCCTGGATTCATTTAGGGTGCAACATCATGTATGAGGCCTTTTTTCCCAACTTGAAATATGCACAACACATTGGCTTAGTGGTTTGTGCTGGGGCCTCAGTGAGGGATGGTTCTGCATTAGATGGAGTTCTGGCTACAGGCTCACATTCTCAGACTGGGTCTTACAAATGCCACTATTTTATTTCAGTTAACAGTATGTAAATGTCAGTTTGCAAGGACAGATTTACTTGTCTTTCTTTTTCTCCTCCTATTCAAACATGCTAGCCAGCCAATCGTATGTTGGTCACATAAAAGTGGTGAGTTTCCGCTGGGCTGACCTTTTCACCCCTGGCGTTGGGGCTACAGCTTAAAATAGTTGGGCTATAGTGTTGTGCTGTATCAAAGCCACTGTTATTTCATGGTCTCAAACCAGAGTGACTGCTCACGTCTGATTGGCGTTCAAGTCCGTGGTAAGCTTATTCTTCTATTCCATTTATTCAGTACGTCAGCATCAAGCTTGTCGGAGAATTTGAGATCTACTTTAACTTTACAGTGTCCTTGAACTGAGTTAGGGCCTATCCATTAAGTTGTCAAATAAACATGTTGTTCTCCCTTTACTTGATCAATTCACAGGTGACGGAACACCCTGTGAGAGATAATGGCCTTTCTCAGTCATTGTCTTCACTTGTTGCTCACCTTAGACAGATGTCACTCAGACGTATATTGGATAACTCGGCTCCATCAAGTGAATGCCGTTCGTTTAGATTTGGCCTTGACTTACCATTAGGCTTTTTTAAACTCCGTCATACAAAAGCATGCCAAGACTCAAATGTTCAATGCCTAAGACATCCAAAATATCTGAAGCCTGTCTTTTTCTCTCAAGTGACTCCTCTCGGCTCTAAAGGACAGCTCAAATATCCCAAAGCTAACTGGTTATTGTTTTTTGCTTCACATGTGCTGCTGCTTGTTTAAATAAGAATAGCTGTCGATAGCTGTCCTGTATCCCGTCCTGAATTTATTTCTATGTTATTCTAGATATTTCTATTTCTGGCAGAATCAAACCAATGCATTCATTGGGGGTCTCAGAGAGTTACAAGGGTCTGTAAATGCAATAAAAACAATTGGCTACAGCAATTTATTGATATGAGAGAATGCAATTCTCTACTTTTAAATACCTCAGTACAAAGAGTGTTTTGAGTAATTTGTGATATATTTGTGAACATAAGTCAAAACAGTGCTAAACTTGGCTGAATGGAATAAGTGTTAAAATCGAAGAGCTGTCTGGGAACTGAAAGAACAGGGCTTTTCTTGGTGAACTGAGCAAAATGACCAAGCTCACTAAAAGAACCTGAAATCCTATCACTATTTTTAATATATTGGGATAGTCGTAACATACTTTACAATGACATTTAGCCAACTTTCCCCAACCAACCATATTATTATTATATTATTAGGTCTAGGCAGAAGTAGGTGTTCAGGTTCTAATTATTAATATCATTTCACTGCATGTTTCAATATCTTACTCAATAGATTTAAAAATGTCAGACCATGGGACATGAGCTGTGGAGGTGATATGTTCTAGTGTTAGCCTATCTTTCAATCTGCCACATCTGCTGCACCAACTGATGGGTTAATGAGGGGCACACATGTCCTGTCCTATTTCCTGCAATCAGCTCATTCAGACATTTTGACAGGAGGCAATTATGGTCAAAAATACAGAGGAGGCTGCAAAATTGCTTAGACACATACACACGCGCAGAAACATATCTATCGCCAAGGGTCAAAACTGCATTCAAAGATCTCCCTACGGAACTGATTGGCATTTGCACTTTGGGATTAATCCTGACATGTGATGACTCTTCACCATATAAACCTCCACCTCAATCAGCTTTGTACTTCGCAGCAATTTTGGTTTGTAGATGATTTGAGGTCAAGCATTGATAGGCCAGCCATACATTCTCATTTATTTTCTATTGAAAGGATTAGAATAATGGCTGCTACCAAAAAGAAAGCAATAATTATAAATGTACTGTAATTTTTCTTTTCTTTTTTTATTCTTGGAACACACACTCAAATGGGCATGACCTCACAGCACTAAACTCTAGGAGAGTGCATCTGCATGGGAAGCTGCTGTCAGCCTCACACTTGGGTAGAGTTAGGGTCATTAAAACGTTCTCCCAGAGTATCTCCATCTCACTGAGTGATTGAGTGATAAGGCAGTCACAAAGAATGCAGCCCAGTCATATATCAACCAAATACTTCATAGAAGCCACCTCCACACCCCTGCCTTCCCAAGGTGATATTGACTAAAGCTTGATAGAAAAGGGCAAGTGAAAAATGTCTGCATTCAGCATGTTGACACTGCATTTTAATCAATCTGATACACGTCACAAACGATCTCTATTCTTTTGTAAGTTAAAGTAGACAAATTGAAATCACAGTGAGGCTGATGTAACCAATATATATATATAATCCAAATGTTTCTGCAAATGACAGAATATGGTATAGTAAATTTGCTAGAAGAATATAATATCTAAATAATAAATAATATCTTAATGAGCTAAAGGCAGCTGGGATTCCCACTGGAGATAACTGACTGTAAAATAAAGGTATAAAGGTTATGACTAACTGCTTCAACACCATATTTGCACCTGTTGGCCAGCATATTGCATTCATCTCTTAACTTACAAAAGCTGGGCGTTTCACCTGAGTTAACCTCTCGCTCATGTCCGTTGTCTGGTGTTGTGCACCTCTACCGTGTCAGTTCTGATAGTTTGTTCCCACCATGCTGCCTCTCCCTTTGTTACACCAGTAGGTTGCTGGTCTGTATTTTGCCTGTCATTAGTCACCTGACTGCCATACTAACATAGAAGTGTGACGACTGTGCTTATGTAGTACTGTTTTTAGTGATGACTCAGTGTGAGATGCAGATATTATCAATGTCTGCCCCAGACTGTATTTCATAGACCCATTAAATAGGCCATGCAAAATAGGTGTTGTGTATATATTATTAAACGTGTTACTGTTATATTTGAGTTTTGTTTATCAAGATGTCCTTCTAACCATTTTTTTCACTCATACCATAATGTAATTTTGTTTTTGTTTTTTGTTTTTTTTCCACAAAAACCTATGAACTCTAACTCATTATGAGACCACAGCGGGTGGTCTGGTATTTATTATCATTTTATTAAGTTGTATCAGCACATGCTGGCTGAGATGCACTTGACTGGGTCAACTGTTTTCATACAGCTCCTCTGTGGTGGAGCGTTAGTGCACCTGGCTTGGGTGCAAGCCAATCACAGGCATGTGCCGAACCCTAGCCCAGGTAAATGGTGAGGATTGCGTCAGGAAGGGCATCTGGAGTATAAACTTTGCCAAGCTACTCATGCAGATTAGTCCTCTGTGGCGACTCCCTGAGGAGGAAAAGCTGAAAGGCATTTTTTGTTTTTTTATTTTATTGTTTTATTATGCTAAGTATGTTTTAATATGCAGCTGAAGATTCTTATGGTATTAATAGCTACAATCAGATAGTGTTTATAATTACAACATTCGTCCCAGTGGAAAGTTTGCTTATCAAGGCCTTAAAAGACTGGAAATAAAGTGTTTAGGGAAGACTGAGGAAAAGACCTATTCTAATCCACACATGGCTTCTTTCTGACAAGAAGCTGATTCGAACCTGTAAAGTGTCTCCTAATCTACCCTCCCACCTGGGGCAATCCATCTTGATTGACAGTGTGTATTCAGAGGTAACACAACACAAACATTCAATCTAACTGCTGAAGGTCCCACGAGACATTTAATTTCCCTCAAATGAGACGGCGAGCCGGTGCACCCTGTGATTACAGGTATAGCCCTGGTTAAGGTTAAGCCTGACAGGAGGCTGCTCTCAGGTGATTCTGCCGCATTAACATCCCGGACACTCAAGATGATTTGCATGCATTGTCAGCCCTTTTAAAACATCACACTAAGCAGTTGAACAGCTTGCCACTGCTGGGCCAAGAGGCCTCACACCTCCCTGCTGTCAAAGATTTGTACACTCACCACTCTAATCGCACTGCTGCAAAAGAAGGATTTGCATTTTATCTAAAGAGAATGACTGCTGTCTAATTTGTTTTAAATAAAAACTTTAATCTTGAAGTACAGTTTCTATATATTTTAAAGTTACAGGATATAGTCGGAAAATACACGTCATTACCCTAAATGTGTAAAATGTGAGGAAACATACAATCTGACGGGAATCTTAGACCTTGGTTGGTTGGCTAATTATGACTGATAATTTACAATTAAATAGAATCTGAAAGAGCTGACATTTGAATGCGAGAGCCCAGCGAGGAGTACATTTGAGAATAATTTCACCCAGTATCATCATCCACTTAAAGGGAGAGGCAGGCAGCAGTGCTCAGCTCTGTGTTGGGAATGCATTTTACATGGTGCTCGAAAAAAACAGCAGCTGACACTGTTTCCAGATCAAGTGAATATGGTGTGAGCCAATGTGCCAGTGTCACAGAATGGGTAGCGATAAGCCTCAGATACTTACAAACAGGCATGAAAATGAGCAAACCAGACAATTTCAAACACACTGAGATAGCAGACACAGCAAGCACAGATACCACTAAAGAGCTGCCAGCACTCAAAGCAAAAGATCAAAAATTGTTTGTATTTTTCAATTCAGATAATTTGAAACAGATTGTTCTTGTGTATAAGCCTATGCCTGGAAGTGGATTGCTATTTCCTTTGCTTCTGATGTGATGCCCTGAATAAAAATGCTGTTTAAAGAAAAAATGTTCTACAGTTCAGTGCAATATTGTCACCACTGTCACCATCAGGTGTAAGACCTAGGCTCGGGGGAATTTATTCAGTGACTTGCATATGTTACCATTGCTAGTATTATTTCCTCACCTGGTGTCTGTGTTTCTAAAATGTAATATGATCCACGCGTCTTCGGAAAACCTTTTTAAAACTAATTTCACTGCCAGCAGTCTTGTTGTTCCTGCCTGCACTTGTTGTCTCCTTCTGTCTCTGCTACAGGTACAAGTTGGTCGTTTGTCACACAGATCAGAACTCGCACTGTGCTGCCATCCAGAACAAAACCCAATAAAAGTAAACAGTCCAGTGATAGTGCAGCATGATGACCCACCTTATCTTCCATCAATAAAATCTCACCAGCCGCCATAACACTGTCTTTATGAATTATCTCAGCCAAGCAGACCACCTTTTTGGTACAAAATGGCTTTTCTCTTGAGATATGAAGCGTCAACTCACTGTTATTTTGTTTGTTAATTTTTTTTTTTTTTTTTTATTGAACAAAATGCATATATATAATTGATAATTGATAGGTTACAGACAAAATATTAGGAAGTTGAGACAGTTCCCTTCTGTGTAACTTTTAAACAATTCTAATCAATGTGGTGCAGTTTGTTTGTTTGTTTGCAGCCTTATACCGAGCAATAAAAGATTTATCAGGCTTCTACTCTACGTTGAAAAAGAAGTTTTATAAACAAAAAACCTACAGTTGTTCTTGGCCAATATCATAAAAACTCATAATGGTGACTTTTATCTGGCAAATTTTGTCAACTAAATGTTAAGAAATTATTACATTTTATAGCCTACTTATGAAAAATAATCTAATATTCTAGAGTTTTTTCTATTATCTATCAGGTTTTTGGTATATCCGTATGAGAGAATTGGTTTTCCTCTCAGTTGAACTGTTTGTAAATCCTCTTAGTGGAAAGAGAATTATCCAAAATGCCTGCTCAAAAGGGATAATTAATGTGGCTTTATTATTTGTTCAATTATTTTCCTATTTGACCATTCATCCATGGTGAAAAGAACATGCTGTTCATATCAATGTATAAAAGTGGATCATGCGACCATGTCCACGATGGCACTGAATGTAAAATTGGGCTTCTGAACAAAACCTAACCTATACTCAGGTGTTCAGGCTGAGACTAATGCTGCATAAAGCTTTGTGCATGTCTATCCTGCATTGCTCCACAAATCTTGTTTGCTTCACCGAATATGCCTGTGAGATTGTCAAACTACAGCAAGTACCTCTAATCCATCAGGACATCTGCTAGATCAGATTGAGTGATGCTTCCTTAGACAAGAAACAAGCTAAAGTAAAAAAGGTAAAGCTGGAGAGGAAACACAACTAACGTAAAATGGAAACTCAGTAGAGATACAGTATAAATAATACAAGCTATTCAATTTATTAAATGATAGAAACATATTTGTGAGCACTATACTTAGACTTAGACAGACTTTATTGATCCACAGATGCAATTGCTTTTTGTAGCTCAATTGCACTTAAAAAACACTTTTAAAAAATCTTGTACGGTACAATACCTATTGTATAAAGCAAAATAATTGTATATAAAATTTTATTGTATAAACAGTCAAATTTATACCAAACTCAAATAAGCAAACCCAATACAAACCAATGTGACCTTTACATGGCATGACTTCTATGAGTTTTAATTATTTTGTGGCCAGGGTCGACTGGCTATGAGTGCAAAGAGCATTACAGGCTCCAGCTCTCACCCACTTTAAAAGCATTGCTCCCTCACCGTGACACACTGACAGTTTGGTAATGGAAGAGAGAGTTCAAGGCAGCTTCCCTTAAGAAAAAAACTAATATTTTCATAGGGCACGCAGGATTTTGGGTCTCATGACGCAGCAAGCCAAAAGGTAGATAAAGTTTGATAAATTTCACAATTGTTTTATGGAAAAAACTAAACAGGATAAAAACTTTAAAAAACTTTGTTTTTAGTTTCAGACTTAAATGTAAAGAGTTGAAGCTGAGACAATATTCTCAAAGCTCATGCCTTCACCAAACAGGACACATGCTATTGTTCAACATTTCTCCACATATCATCATTCTGTTTTCTTCTATTGTGGTGAAGTACTTTGCACAAAAGCCATTTCTGCTTTCTTTTAAATCACAACAGACTAGTTAGTCTCTTGTCTGAATGTGTAAGCTTGGAAAATGTCAGATCTTTTCCAAGCTTAAGGGAAGAGAGTAATCAATTCAGTTGCTGCAGGTTGCTTAGTAACCAGGGTTATGTGTGGCCATTTTCATAGGTTATATAGCTATCTGTTCACAACAATGTCCCTGAGCAGTACACTAGCTAAGCTACTTCACCAGTTAAATCGGCCTGTCCTTGTGCACACATCAACAGAAAGCATTTTAGTATTACTGTCTCCCCCACAGAGGATCGGGAGCTGCGAGTGAAAAGCTACGTGAGTCGCATGGCAGCCTCAGATTTTACCTTCAGGCGCTGCTGTCAACATCTCGACCACAGAATTACAAATGACAAAGTAGTTCCTAGAATCACGACCGGAAGATGGCGGTCATACACAGAAGAGAAAATCATGGACAAATTAATCTAGAAAAGGAAGTAGCCAATATGGCAAATGTCTGTGCCAAATGTTTCACAGAAGAAAAATCAAAAACATCATATTTCCAATAGAAATGACTGGTTTACTAGTTTAACAAATCAGTGCAATTTATCTAGTGGTGACAGTCTAGGCCAACAGCTACACTTTAATTCATCTGTGGTGCTTTTGTAAACCCATTAGCTTGGTATGTACAAATTACTATGCAGTTATTCTGATTTCAGGGATTGTGCTGATAATGTGTTCATTTGCTTCTCAGTGCACTGTTCACTTTCCTCCATTTGGAAATGTAATTAGGTCAGTGAGGGAAAGAAAATGAGAGACGCATGAAAAATGCTCCACACAATTACATGTTTTCAGATGTTAGAGGTTCTTGAAGAAACATTGTCATTATTTAACATTGTCACTTCCTTGTGCTTGATCAATCCTGGTTAAAAAGTAGCCTCTGCAAATACGTATATATGAGGCGAGGTCTTGTTTTTGTGGATTTATTTAATTCATTTATTATTTATCTTTAATTTTTGTTGTCTTCTGTAGTTCTGTAATTATAATCAGTGTGATTAAAAAACTGAAAGTTTAAAACTACTGGAATAGACAGTTTTGACAGTTTTTAAATAAGACATTAAACCAACGGGGACAAAATTAAAAATAAAGCAAATAGTACCTAGAATACTTGTTTATTAATGTTACAAAAACAGCATCTGGAAGTCACACACTGAACTGTGACAGGTTTGTTTAGAAAGACTGTAATAACCCAACCAGTGCAGAAGGTGAAGGTCATGTGGATGTAGGTTAAAATAAGGACAAGTGTTTATCTTTTTTTCATTTGCACTAATATAATCACTCAAAAATGATATAACAATCATCAGATTCAAATACAGCCGCTAGACTTTTAATAAAGACCAGGAAGTTTGATCACATTACTCCGGTCCTGGCTTCATTATACTGGCTTCCTTTTCATGTTGGAGCTGATTTCAAAATTCTCTTGTTAACATATAAAATCCTTTGTAGACTCTTACCTATCTGACTTTATCACCTGGTATACTCCAGCTCGTACTCTTCGCTCTCAGGACGCTGGCCTCCTTCAACTTCCTTGAATAAAGAAGAAGTCTGCTGGCTACAGAGCCTTTTCTTATAGAGCACCATTTTTGTGGAATGGGCTCCCGGTGGAAGTGCGGCGATCTGATTCTGTTGTGGCTTTCAAAAGCAAACTCAAAACTTACTTATTTCACCAAACGTATGGAGACTGATTGATCATAGGGTTAGGTTTACACTGGTTGTAGCTGTAGGTACACACTCAGCCGCTCATAATATTATTACATCTGCCTATTTTTGCAGTAGTATTTAGCACTTTTTTTCCTTTCTCCCTCCTCCTAGGCTGGACGCAAACCTCTGATCTGCTAGGTGATGTGTACTGTTGTATCTGTTGTTGTGATATTGGGCTATACAAAAATAAATGTCACATTGTCTTGTCACATTCCTCAAATCCCTTTTTATTCCACACACGTGGCTTTCAGAACAATGTGAATGTATCTGTATAAAGTTTTCCTTTGTTATTCAGCAGTTTACTCATTTGTTTATAAGAGAGGAGTGTTTCAGAGTCTGCAGCTCTGACTTAAAAAAAACATTCACAAAAGAAAGGAAAATTGAGTTTATATAGAAGTCATCATAAAGCTGGTTTTCACCTATACCCAGGATGAGTTCTGCTCCACATGGGTTCATCCTCAAGACTATATAGTCACCACAATTCTCTAGTATCCCAGTATCAGTAACCCAGGGAAATAGAGAAGGAAAGGACTTTTGGGTCTTCCTGTCCTTTCCTTTAGTGTGTGTGTATATATTTATAATATTATATTCAGTTTTACGAATGCTTGTTGCAGTCCATTTAAGAAGCACTATATTTTCTTAAAGGCAGGTTTAGGGTGCAGATGTTGGTGCAGGGGGAGCAGTGGCTCTACTCTGAGTTCCTCAGTTCCTCCTGAGCTCATCACCCTATCTCTAAGGGAGCGCCCAACCACCCTGTGGAGGAAACTAATTTCAGTCGCCTGTGTCCGGGATCTTGTTCTTTCAGTCATGACCCACAGCTCATGTCCATAGGTGAGAGTAGGAACGTAGATTGACCGGTTAATTGAGAGCTTTGCTTTACAGCTTGGCTCCTTCTTTACCACGACAAACCGGTACATTGACCGCATTTCTGCAAAAGCTGATTCTCAACCCAGCCACTTCACACTTTGTCATAAATTGTCCCAGTGCACGCTGAAGGTCCTGGCCTGATGACGCCAACATGATGACATCATCTGCATAAAAAGTACAGACAAAATTACGTGGTCCCCAAACAGCCCTTATCAGAGGGCCCCGGACTCCATACTCCCAGAGCACCCCCCACAGGATGCCAGTAGGGACACAGTCGAATGCCTTTCCCAGATCCACAAAGCACATCTGGACTTGTTGGGGAAAACTCCCATGAACACTCCAGCACCCGGGAAAGGGTATAGAGCTGGTCCAGTGTTCCACGACTGGGACAAAAAAATGAATCCGATGTTCGAATATCGGCCGAATCCTCCGCTACAGTACCCTGGCTTAGACTTTTCCGGGGAGGCTGAGGAGAGTGATCCCTCTGTAGTTAGAACACACCCTCCGGACCTCCACCCTGGTCTGCCAGTTCAAGGGTTCTGTCCGCAAATGCCACGTGATGCTGCAGAAGCATGTCAGCCCCTAGTGCCTTTCCACCGAGAAGCTTAACTACCTCGGTGAGTTCACCACTCTTAGTTTGACCCGACCTGTTTGCCTTGGGAGACCCTACCAGGTGCATATAGCCCTGGACAACAGCTCCTAGGATCATTTGGGTACTCAAACCTCTCCACCACGATTAAGTGGCGGTTAAACATATTATGAATACAATTTGGAGTATTAGTTTTTACGTTTACCTCAAAACATTTTTTTTATTATGTACAATAACAACCATTTTTGGTGAAATCAGGCATTATAACCTGTTCTTTGATACAATATTTTTTACTTTTCTTTCTTAATCAAATGCTTATTGCAATTCCCTATTAAAAATCTACAATTTTATAACACATGTCTGTCTTTCTCTTTTTACTCCCAGAGAACATATGCGACTACATTAAATTGCATTTATTTTTAAGTGAACACTAGGCCCCTGCCAACCTCTATTTGAAATGAGCATTGTGACAGAAGTCTCATGGTATAATACCATCTGTCACTAAATAGACTAGATTGTTTTGATGGGTCTGCACTCAGCTGACACCACTTAGGATTAGAGCCTCACAAGACAAATATCACAACCTCAGTAGCACTTTACGAAAAAGCACTGGGTGACAAACACTAGCTCACTTGTAAAGGACATTTTTTATTCTTTCATTTCTATCCATTTCTCATGTATTTGCACATATGCAGTAAATATAATGACATATGTGCCTTTATTTTGTCAGATTTGTCATATCACCACAAGGCAAGCAGGTTTTAAATAAAACCTATGTCATTCCATTCAAGAACAGGAGTGGACTGCACTGTGTGCTATGAAGCCTGGTATTGTGCCACATTTTATTTTTTAAGCAATCGCATTGTGATATTAAGACACAGTGTACAATTCTGCTGTACACTTTGATCTTCTAAAGTATACTGTAGAACCAATAATATTTTTTGCAAAGAAGAATTATATAGATTTTTAGACATGAATTATTTTATTGTCTTTTTGTAAAAAATATATATATATATTTTTATTATTATTATTGCCCACTCAGACCTTGTGTTTTTCATCATTTATTTGATGCTTCCTATCTACACTAATGACCTCACCTGGGTGTGTTCCACGTAATAAATGTGGCAAATGTTCAACATGTCTTTTTTTTTTTCTCCTTGTCCTTTTCATGTCAAGTATGTGGGCTACAAAGAGTCGTCAGTGTGGCACCAGTGGCTAAGCCGGCTGCTGTGTTGTGCCCATAAAGCCGTGAGTAAAAATGTGAGTTTGCAGCAGGGCACCGGCTGGTCATATTGTGTTAATGGATCAGACTCATACTATGGGAGTCTGCAACACAATCCTAAATGAGGTTCCAAACCCCACCAGTTTTATGGGCAGTTTTCTCTGGAGATACTAAAGTTTTTATCCCAGGAGAATCATAAAGTGTCCTCATAGACGTGTGGCACCTAAATCAAATTCTGTGGAGGGTCTTCAACATATAAAAAAAATCCCATGAGTGTGCTGAGGAGCCGCTCAAACCAGTCTTTACACAGAGGGGAAATTCACTTCAGCTCTTAGATAAAGTGCAAAAAGTAAAAGAAAGGTGCGCATGCCATAGAATAAGAAATAAATAACAAACATTGTGTTGCATATACAATCTTAGTAGCATTTTAAATAGAATAACATATGAAGGTTGTTATAAGAATTCTTTATCCATAGTATCCAGAGCAAAACGTAGACAGAGTATAATTTAAAAATCAATGGTCAGGTTTTATTCTTGCAAGAATGCAGAAAAAGTACAAGCGTGTCAAGTGAGGTCAATGAGGTTTGCTTAGAAAAGTAAACAATACATGAGATTTTATATCATGCAGTAAAGGCTGTAGGAGGCGTATCTTATACACACTCCCAGGACAAGCTCCCAGGGCCAACGAGTCTCTGGCAAGTTTTGTCTGTCTAGTCATGTCTATGTTCATGTTTGGATTAGCATGAAGGACATCAGATTTGACATGGCCTGAAGAGAACTATGAGCACCCAGTAATTAAACACATTAGGAAATAAAAACATTATAACAAGGGTTAAATTAAACTAAAAAAATCTATATACATATCTTCAAAGTAAAGGAGGGAAAAAATGGACTAGGTTATTGTTACACATGTGAATTATACAGTCCAACTTCAGCAGGTAGGAAGGACCTGCGGTAGCGCGCCTTGCTGCTCTGGGGATGTCTGCTGCTGGAGGAGCTGCTCCGAGCCTCCATGGTCTGATGCAGGGGGTGAGAGCTGTTGTCTCTGATGGATGTCAGCTTTGCCAACATCCTCTCACCCACCTCTTCGATCGGGACCAGCGGGCAAACCAGGACAGAGCTGACCCTCCGGACCAGATTAGCAAAATAAAGCTAAATATATCTTTAAATGATTTTACTCTAAGCACAATTTATACAAGGGTAAAGCAATGTACTTTACAGAGATAAAAAACAAATTTAGTACACAGACAAGATTTAGAATAAGTAACATAAGTAAAATCTAGAAAAATAATTTAAAAATAAGACCAGAGCATTCACTTCCTATTTACACTGGGTTGTTTTTCATATAGTTATAGAGAACAAAATGTGTTTTGACTTATTAGCGTAAATGAATTATAATGCTTGAGCACATAAGTCTTTATTAACATTGTATGCTCTGTACAAAATCACACATTGCACCCATGGCACACACCTTGGGAGCTGTGTAATATTGCAGCAGACTAGTGTACTTCTCATCACCGTCACTGTAGCACGTTTAGTCTAGACACTAATAAACAGCATGGTGTGATCCTTGAAGCAGTATGAGGCTATATAGTCTTGTGTATTCCAGAAGCAGGGTAGGCTGGTGATTCAGAGTTATACTGTGATGAGTGTCCCGTCTCCCCGAGTCCTGTATTGACAGTCAATAAACTTCAAAAATATTTCAAGCCTGTCTTTTTCTCTTGTGTGAGTCTTCACAGATCTAAGAGCAGCTCAAATATTCCTCAACAACATGCACTCATGGCTTGCAGCACATTTTACAAAAATGATATTGTGTAATAGAAACACAAATCTACAGAACTAAATTCAAAGTGAGTTAGGATCTAGAGTCTGTGTGTCTGTAACAGTACAGATACTGGTGGCTACACTTCAGATTCTTCTACAAATAACCTGCTTCCAGGAAACAACTATGTAGTCCTGCATTGTTGTGTATGGCAGCTACAGTCACACGATCACTGG
Source organism: Neodontobutis hainanensis (assembly GCA_024349245.1). Classification (NCBI taxonomy): domain Eukaryota; kingdom Metazoa; phylum Chordata; class Actinopteri; order Gobiiformes; family Odontobutidae; genus Neodontobutis; species Neodontobutis hainanensis. The sequence continues at coordinate 1,617,992 of JALDNG010000041.1, forward strand.
CCTATTGTGCATGTGCATTTGAACAATATGGACTAACAGTCAGGGTGTTACTTCCTAGTGGTATTTTAGATGACATCTGTGGGGAGGTAATCTCTTTTTTCCAAACTATTTCTACTTGACAGAAAAGTCCTTTTATTGAGCTTGTTCTTAAAATGGCATGGAAATTCTCTGACATCTGAAGACAATTTGAAACTTTTAGATGCAAAAGTGCTGTGGGGAGACCAGAGACCAATCTCCAGTTTGAATAGAGAATGTATCGGAGACTCAGACACATATGGTTCATAAGCTATTATTGTAAGGACTCTTTGTTTCATATATCGCATGATGTTGCAGAGATTTCTTTCTATAGTCAAACCAAATATTGTGCAACTAGAAAAAACAATTTGTTAAACCTTTATTTAATCAGATAAAAACCTATTGAGATCCCTTTTACGCTTTTACAAGGGTTTTCCTGGCCAATAGGTCTGCAGCACACAACATTTTGAATAATACATTACAACAAAAATAACCCTAACAAGTTCCAACAACTAACACAAAGAAAAAAAAAAAAAACAGCTTAGACTGGTTAAAGTGCATTAGTATTAAGTGCATCATTAATAACACAATAACATTTCAAAAACACAGGCCCTGACCTATAGTCTCACGTTCTCCAAATAAAATGAGATCTGATAGTTTCAGATTAGACTGTAGCATGTTCCACGCAGAGGGCACAGTTAGATGAAGAACATTACAAGCACATAAGGCATAATGGCATGTTCAAGTAAGATGGAACTAATCCAAGAAGAGAAAAGAAGGCCAGTCTACCTTAACATAAAGTTCACAGTGACGAGTAAGGCGACTACATCCAGTATCATACTTCAGGGCACAATGATAAACGGTATTCAAGGACTTTAGACACAAATATTATACATCACCATAATCAAGTAAAGGCAAAAACTTTGCAGATACTAAAGTTTCTTGGCTCTGAGAGAGAAACAGGCTTTATTTCTAGAGAAGAAGCCAAGTTTCACTTTTAGTTTGTAAATCAGCTGGCCAATATGTGCTTTAAGTGAAAGCTTGCTGTCAAGAAGAAAACCCATATATTTATAATTTGAGACTATTTCAATAGGTTTGCCTTTGAAAGTTAGGCTTAATAGGATATTTCCTGGTAACTCACTGTTTTAGAGAAAACCATGAGTTTGGTTTTGTTTGTATTTAAAACCAATTTAGGATTCTACAGACGAGATTGAACAATGTTTAAAGCTGACTGCAAAAAAGTAAAAGCTTCAGTGATGGATAACGAGCAACAAATAAGATGGAATTACCTGAATAAAAGTGGTGTCTGGCTTTGGTCAAGTTGTCACACAGGTTGTTGATATAAATAAAGAATAAAATGGGTAACATTTAGCAACAGTCTGTGATCAACTGTATCAAATGCTTTTGACAAATCACAAATAAATGCAACACAACATTTTTTACTGTCTAGAACAGAACATCTTTAAGAACCTTGAGACTTCAGTCTGATGCTCACTAATTGAGTCAGACTTTGTTAAATTAGGGTTTAAAGAATCAAATAAACAACCAGAAGAATTAAAATGTTCATTAAAACAGTTAAAGATGTCTGTTTTGTCTGTCAGAACAAAAGAGTGGTTGACTAAACAGTTTGGGAGTTCATTTGCTGCAAAATGGTCTGAAGAGGTTTTTATGACCCATAAAATTTTCTTTGAGTCATTTAGTTTTTTTTTTGTGGTTTCAGAGATAAATTGAATCTGATTTGGCCATCTTAATTAAATGAGTGCACTTATTTCAAAGCCCAGTCAGCCTCTGTTTTAGTTTTCCTAGCTCTGGTGCAGGCAGCATCTCCGTATTTGAGGAGATCTCCAGTCTCAGCTGAAAACCAAGGGTTATTTCGCCCTTTAACCCTATATTTTCAAAATAGAGCAGGTTTATTAATTCATTTCAAGAATTTATTGAGAAAACATTATAAAAGGGGGAAAAAAGGAAATCAAAATATGTTTCATTAGGCAAAATAAAAGATGTTTAAAAGGTGTGACAAATCGCTGTTTTTGGTTAAACTCAGCAATCTTGTGGCATGTCCTGGTTTAGTCTTTGCCTTATTTGACATAGAATTAATACTGATAGTCAGGATTCATACTGACAACCATTTCATTAAAAAGGCTTCATTCAACTTCATATGCCTAATACAATAATCATAAGTCCAGCAAATCTTTAAAAAAGTGTGGTCATGCATCATGAGCTGTAGTTACATGTGCAGCTGATCAGTCACTGGCCTCGTTGGACCAAGCCCCAGACTAGCCAAGACTGCTTCTTCTGTTGCCCAGCAACTGACCATGTCTGTTTGTCTGATGTCTGGCTCATCAGTTTAAATGCTTTGAAAAGAAGAATCCATTTTTATCACTGGCCAACAAAAAGTTCCAAGTTCATTGTCAAGCCGTTATTTTTGGGCCTTGCTCTCATTTTTGTATTATATCCATTTACAAATACAGTTTTAACTTAATATGGTTTACTTGATCACTACATGTGGTGTATCATTGTCAGTAGTGAGCCCATTTTCCTTGAAATTCACTAAAACCATGGAACACTGTGAGTTCAACTATTTCTAAACTATAGACAGAATCAAGCCCCGTGTCCAACAAATTAAAATGTAATTTTCTCATTCAGCAGCAGGACAAAAAGATTTTGGATGCATTGGACACTGTAAGAGCTTCCTGTTGTATGTTGGCTCCAATGGGATTCTCTTGTGTGAATATCTTGTGTTGTAATGTAAATCTCTTTTGTTTACTCAGTGCTTTCTTGCAAAATGGTTCTTAGTTGTTTGAAACTATTCTATTTAGAAGATCATTTTTAGGAAAAGATGAGTTTTCTGTGGTGTACAGCAAAAGCTCTGAAGGAATGTTTGGTCCTTTTTCTCTGGGATTACAGGTCTGAATTAAACATACAGGCAATCCAGCTGCGAAAAGCACCTCGTAAGCTTTGAGGAAAACATCTCATAAGCCTGTGTGCTGCTGGGATAAACAGGTACAAGCCATTCAGAGGCACGCTCCAAACATGGCATCACAGGCACAACAGAAATAGAGCAGTCCAGCTGAACAGGAGAGGATTGCACCTCCAAGCCAAGTCCTGTGAAGAGAACAAGGGGGTATGAATAGCCTGGAAACTTCCCTAATCTCCTAGTCAGCATCCAAATCCAAGCTGCTAAGGCTGGGGGATAGTGCTCATCCGTGAGGAGTTAGAGGACCTGTCTCTTATGTATTGAGTGTATGTTTTTTGTTAATTCCACCTATTTTTCACTCTGCATGTGACTTTCACAAATATCTAAGTACTGAACTAAATCATCAAAACTGTACTTACCAAACTTTCTGTATTATTAGGGTGTACAAAAACCTGATCAGCACACAGGATACCTTAGGGGCAACATTTGCACTCATACATTTTTGATACAACCACATAATAAAGTATACATTTAGTATCATCTTTATTTTTGACTTTATTTAGTTAAGACAACCTAACTTTCAAAATGAACTGGCATCTCCCTGCAGTCAAAACTTTCTGGTGACCGCGAGAAGGAGCAGGAGTGTCATCCTGTGGCCTGCTATAAACCATACCAACCATAAAGCAGCCATGATCTTTGGACGCTATACTCTCACAACCATGATCTTATGTTCTTCCTCCTGCAAGCACCACCTTCACCACACAGTACTTTTGAGAGTTGTGCAGAAATCCATCTTGTCCCCATCAGAGCTGTGTGATTTCCACTAACGCGGCTGGTCTGGACAGATGGTGTAGCCGTAATGTTGTGATAGGTGGTTACTGGCAGCTGGTTCACTCAAATACCCACTGGATATTCATCATCATCAAAGTACCAGCCCGTTTGACCAGTCGGGGGAAGAATTCTACTAAAGCTATGTTATTCAAATCCTTCATACCAGTGGTTCTCTACTTGTCCCGTCCTGGGATCCAAATCTTTCCCTTATCATTTTGTTAGGACCCTCTTTTACTTGTAAAGAAACTTAACCTTAATTTGTGTGTATGTCATAATGTGAGTTTCACATTATATCAAAACACAAAATTTTCCATTAAGAACACACCCTCACCCCAAAGCGTTTTTTTAAAACCCGTGAGTGGAGCTTGTGGTAAATTGAGTGCTGGCCCTAAAAAATGTCACCTAGATTGGATTTTTTTATGAATACAATTAGCTACTAAAATGCTTACTACAATGCTAAATGTAATCATTTTTGTAAATCAAATTATAATTATTATTAACTAACATTGTTAACTCTGTTTAAGTATATATCTCTGAATCTTTCTTCTTCTTTCAACTAAGTATTCTATATTGGATACACTTATGTGAGTCACAGATAATAATACAAGCTTGAGCATGAAATGTGTTCCTCTCGCATTTAAGGTTCACTGGGTTAAGTCTGTTCTATTGTTACTACAAGTGCAGACGTACCATGCTTGGCTGCACTAGCTTTTATAATGAAAAAGCTGCAACTATAAAGTAAACCTGGCACAATGAAAGAAGAGAAATTCTGTAAAGGTTTTTACTTAGTCAGCAAGCTTGTAATTTCCATTTCAAACAGTGAAAGGAAATTACACAAATTAAAGCAGGTCAGCGACGACTTCACATGCTTTAAGAAAAAAAACAAACTTGTTTCCTAAATGTAATTCTGTTCCATAGGCTACAATTATTATGTATTGAAATATAAAGAGAAGGGCTGAATATCACAAATTGACTCTCCTCATTTCGTATACGGTGCCTCTTTATCATGTTGTAAACTTATTGTGTTTTGATTAATTTCAAATTGCTTGCTTTGCTTCAGTAGAGTGTGAAATGCACTTTCCCTTTTGTAGTTTTTCAATTTCTATCATTGTAAGCACAGGGGGATTGAGTGGAGTACGTGGTGGGCACAGAGAATGAACACATGGATGTCTGGTGTAATTAAGAAACTGAAGTATTAGAACAGGCAGAGCCTTCACCAGCTATAATTCATCAAACATGGTCTTAATTAAATTGTTTACACAGATGTCTGCAAGCTGGCTTCCGCCTTTCATTATAACGTCACCATAGTATTACCAAACTCTATAAAGTTGTTAAGTTCAAGACCTTCATGACGAAAGAAACAAAATAGCTCATTTCATAAATAATGGAGCACTTGTTGGGAAAAACATCCCTCCTCTGAGTTTTAGGTGATGAAGTTAGGGCTCCAGTGTTTGTGCATGCCAGCCTGTCAGCACATAATTCATGCCTGACATACAACAGGTGTTTCACTCACAAGGACCATGCCACAACTATAAAGAGTTGACTTGTTTATTAATTGAAATATCAGAATGATGAGATGATGGAGGATGAAGTGTGATATTAGTTCTAGAGATGATAGTTGGATGAGACTCAGTGTGGTGGTTCGGTCTTTGGTAGTTCACCCAGCTGAGTAGGAACCCTCTCTATTTGCTCAGATAGTAAATATGACCATTCTTCTCTGCAAAAAGCCTTCAGTTCTTGTAAATTCTTGGGCTGTCTTGCATGAACTGCACGTTTGAGATCTCCCCAGAGTGGCTCAATGATATTGAGGGCAGGAGACTGATCATTGTCATGTTGGAACGTCCAAGTACGTCCCATACGCAGCTTCCGAGCAATTTTTCCTCCAGTATATTCTGATAATATGCTGCATTCATCTTTTCCTGTACCTCTGTAGCTCACACATCCCCAAAACATCAGCGATCCACCTCCATGTTTCACAGTAGCAATGGTGTAACGTTCATCGTAGGCCTTGTTGTATCCTCTCCAAATTAACGTTTATGGTTGTGGCAAAAAATTTTGCAGAGTAATGGTTATCTTCTGGCGACTACACTGTGCAGCAAGTACCTCCTTATTGTGCATCTTGAAACAGCCACAACACTTTTTTTTCAGAGAGTCATGTATTTCAGCTGAAGTTATTTGTGGATTTTTCTGTCATCCTGAACAATTTTTCTGGCAGTTGTGACTGAATTTTTGTTGGTCTAATTGACCTTTTTATTTTCCACTTCGAAATTAGAGTTTGAACACTGCTGATTGACATTCTCAATTCCTGAGATATTTTTTTATATCCCTTTCCTGTTTTATACAGTTCAATTAACTTGACTCAGACACGTCAGTGCAGCACTGGATGAAAGATGCAAGGGTCTGCAGGAGCCCAGAAACTCACTGACATTTTAGTTCCTGTTATCATTATGAATTAAAAAGACTAAACACAATTGTTTAACAATAAATTACTTTACCCAACCACTAACTATGAGTGCAAAAAAGGTTTTTGTGTTATCATTATTTTTTTCTGAAAATGGCCCACAAAAAAAAAAAAATCACAAAAAAAATCACAAATCCTGCCAGGGTATGTAAACTGTATGAGCAGTCACATGGCGCCAGGGGAAAGAAAGGGCTCAGTGTTGTTCCCCTTTTTAGCCAGTTAACAAAACTCAAAATCTTTAAAGACTGAGTCACACCCGGTTAGGGCCACAGGAGGAATGCAACTGCTGTCTCGATCACTCTCTTTTATTAGCCCTAGACCGACCGGTGGTCCGGCTGCCCTCATTCCCACTGTTATCGGAGGGATTAAGGGCTTGAAGTCTTTGACCACCCCCTCTTTCACCCGGTCACACAGTAATAAACAAACACTCTGAGGACCCCACACACACACACACACACACACACACACACACATACACACACACACACACACATACATACACACACACACACACACACACACATACATACACACACACACACACACACACACACACACACACACACACACACAAAGACAAGGCTTTCCTTGCTGCAGAGGGAATGACTGACTTTAGATGGGGATTTGGTGGATATCTACAGACAAATGTTGCTCAAAATAGTAACTGTCTGAGTATGGTACTAAGCCAATTAGACCAAAGCAAAGGCAAAGGGCACTACTGTCTGTCTCCTGACTGCCAGCTAAACTATGAAAACCAAACTTAAAATCCCCAAGGTTTTAAGAGGCACAGACCAATAAATAAACATAGATTGCATGAGTTTAAAAAAAAATTCAAATCAGTCTTTTAATCAGAATGAAATGGCAGTGCCCAGCAGTGACTATGATCAAAAATAACATTTGTTTTGCAAAACTTTTAGCACTTACTTGTTCCTGCTAATGGATCAGTCAGCCACCTCATTGTCACTTGGGAGTTTCACATTCTCTGTAAAACATGAAATGAATGTCTTTTGCATGATACATTTAAAGGGGATTTCATACAAATGCTTCACTGGTATTTACAGTATTAAAAAAATCATTTGAGGTAATAAGTATTTATCAGACAGAAATTTAATCTGCACTTTTATGCTCATTTTACATTCTCAGAAAATTGTCCAGATTTTATTGTCAACCTTCTGACTTTAAAACAGATTTGCACTTGCAGGAAAAAAAATAAAAGACTAAAGCACATTTATGCAGCTTTATATTTTACTTCTGATAGGTATTGTGAGGTAAAGCTTAGTTCTGTTGAGCTATATCAAGTATGTCAATGCGTTCAATTGAGGCTTCAGCAGTGCCCATCTTTTTGGATAAAACTTCCATCTTGACAAAAGGACAGATAATTAAAGAACAGGTTCATGCAATGTTGTTTTGGCACGTACTTAATGCACTTCTCCCTTAAGCATAACCTTCAACATGAAACTTAAAAATAGAAAAACAAAACTTCTAAAGAATCTTGAGATAAAACAGCCAGTTAAAAGTTAAAAGGTCTTTAATGATCACAGGGACCACCTTATTTGTCTTCAGATGCTAAAAGCAGTAATTGAGTGGTTCAATCATTGGAAAAGCTGTGTACCGTTTGAAGCCTTGTTTTGAAGGATGTTTGACAGAAAACAGGAATGATAGCAGCTTTGAAATTCTCTGATTCATTTAGCCAACGGCAGCTGACTGACAGGTTGACACTGGTCCTTTTAAAGAGTGTTGGTCTAAAGATGAAGCAATAACATGTGTCTTTTTCTTTTTTTAAAGCCCCCTATTCTCTATGACCTATGACACTCACATCTGCCTAGTTTAAAACAGGTTGAAATGCATTTATAGTAACCTCAGTGTCAACTTGAGCAAATGAAAGATTTTAATGTAGATAATTATATTTGAAGCTCCTACAGGGAAAATGACTTACTGAGTTGCCAACTGAGCAAACCATTAAACTGTGTCATATTTAACTTTATTCAACACCTGCCACACACACTTCTACCTACATGACAGTTTGACCACATATACAAATAGACCATATTTGCAGGTTTCACCCTTTGTTTCCATTTATAATGCCCATTACCTCACACACGCCAAAAGACAAATTAGCTGTCAGCTTTTACTGGCTCTGTGACCTCAAGAAACGAGAAGAGATAATGATCTTAGACTGAGGACACATCACTATTAGTTAAACTGCTGTGCACCATTGTGTCCAGTGACGCCCAGCTCGAGATGAAGGATCAAGGGGGCTTGGTATGAAAATAGAAAAGGGTGAATATGATTGTGACGTGACTAGCGTTAGCTGTCTCAAACGTAGTGATAAAATTTGAAGTGTACATAAAATTAAAGTCTGCATGATTAAAACTGTGGCAGGCGTCTGCACAGCCGATGTAAATGAAATTAATGTTTTGTTGCGTCAGTTATCATCCACAGAAGCATTTGCATAAAGGCCAAGTGACATTTTACACATTTATAAAATAGACACTTGATTGCATTGGTTTTCACTCACCTTGCAACTCTGCACAATAAACTAGAGTAAATATTAAGTGATGCCTTAAGCTCCCAAGAAAAAACATCAGCTAAATTTGATTTAATTTGATATCCCATGTTTATATCAGTTTATTGTGCTGTACATTTTCAACAGCAAATACGCTCTTTATTCCCACTTAAAGCATATTGTGTAAATGAAAAACTGTTAAACATAGTAGAAAGTGACATCAGTAATAAAAGAGTGGACAAAAGGATTAAGGTCCAACCATATTATTAGGCCGTCTGGCAGAATTAAACTATATAAATACTGGGCTCCAGTGGTTCAATAAAGCATTGATTGCCAGACTTTCACCTGTTTGAGAGTAAAGCTATTTTAGTCCTGCCTTCTCATGGGCTGTTACATGCCCTAATCCCTTTGTCCATTAGAGACACACAGCATTTTTGGCTTAATGCAACTGGACCCTCGCTAATGGCAGCAAATAGCTCTGTCGGCTACATGACAGCAGCTGAGAACAATACTTAATGTTGACATCACTTGCTATAAGGATCTATTTCTGGTTTCTGCCTTTTATAGTGAGCTGCTGGAAATTGCTATCTGGCTTCCCAGACAAGCACATATAAAAGCTTTGAAAAAGGAGGTGGACCTCTGTGCTTGTGAATCACTTTCAATCCCTCCTGTCTCACGCTTGTTTCTCAACAAGTACAAGCTCACCTCTAGAATCCCTTAACAACATGGCACCAAAGAAGGTTGAACCGAAAAAGCTTGAGCCCAAAAAGCCAGAACCTAAGAAAGAAGCAACTCCAGCTGCTAAACCTGCACCACCCCCGGAGCCTGAGCCTGAAGCTCCCAAAGAGCCAGACTTTGACCCCAAAAGCATCACTATTGAGTACACTCCTGACCAGATTGAGGAGTTCAAAGAGGCCTTCACCCTGTTCGACCGCACACCGACTGGAGCGATGAAGATTACTTATGGCCAGTGTGGAGACGTGATGCGAGCTCTGGGGCAGAACCCTACCAACGCAGATGTGCTGAAGGTTCTTGGGAAGCCACCACCAGAGGACATGAGCACAAAATTGGTGGACTTTGAGACCTTTCTGCCAATGCTCCAGCACATCTCTCGTGCAAAAGACCAAGGCAACTTTGAGGATTTTGTGGAAGGCCTTAGAGTTTTTGACAAGGAAGGCAACGGCACCATTATGGGAGCTGAGCTGCGTCATGTGCTGGCGACACTGGGGGAGAGAATGACAGAAGATGAGGTGGACAGGCTGATGGCCGGACAGGAGGACGCCAACGGATGCATCAACTACGCCTCTTTTGTTAAGCATATTCTGTCTGGTTAAATGGGACACTCATTTGCAAAAGACTTGTTCTGACCTCTGCTTGCTCTAACATCTGGATCTAAAAAGTTGAATATGCTACAGAACTGAAAATACAATTTTTCAATCAATTGAAGTCAGAGGAAGACCCATTAAGAAAAAGTAAAACAATAAAGGAATTGTGAAGATAAAGTGTGTGACTGATCTTATTTTAGTTCAGCCAAAATTTTGAATAATAGAAAAACTTAATGACATACCGTATTTTAAATAAATAAACTATTCGACTGATTAAACGTCTGCTCTCTCTATAGCTATATGGAAGGAACAATTGAATTTGGTCATCTGAAAATAGAACACATTTGCTTCTATTCTCTCACACAAAGACCGCCTGAATGAAAGAGCATGTCATTGTCCTCAAGGGCCAGCTGCTGTGTATCAAGATCTACCCCCACATTCAAAGCTCTTTGGTTTGCAAAATACACCCAGGCGTACAACCAACTGACAACTACAAGACAGGTGCTCGGAGGAGATGCTCCCAATACAACGCAGCGCCTCACTTTACAAGGGTTGTAAACTCTGCACTAGACTGGCATTGGCATTCTCAACCCTCAGAAACCAGACCTATATTTTTAACATCTAATGAAACTGAAAAATAACAAAAATTGAAAAGGCTGGTTTGAAAATGAACTATTAAAGCAAGGTCACAGCATTAAACAGATTTAATAATTTAAAATTAAATAGCTCTAACCTTAGGAAGAATGTTTAATTTTTTTTTATTACCTTAATCATTTATTCAAAGTGTATTTGTTCTCTCTCACTTACATTTTGTTCATGGTTGTCTGTGGCTGATGTGTTTCAAAGCTGGCCTGAGGGGAGACAAACTTATTCAAAATTCTAAATTTTAAACTAGCCTTACACACTCATCTTAATATCTTTCATTTTTTGGTGTAGTGCCTTAACAATGGTGGTACACATTTGCTTGATTCGCCGACAACATTCGCTGATCGCCTGTGCAATGTCAAAATATTGTGTATACTAATTAAGGACCTATGCTTAATGGATTCATTCTTTCATTTACTTATTGTTCCCGTTGAGATATTGTTGCCCTAATAGACCAATAATTTTACTAAAAAGTCTTGCATCGAGTAGTTTCTTTAAACGAAGCATACAGTAAAACAACACAGTAGCAGATTATAATGCAGTGTCATCAAGTCATACTTGTCCAGGAATTGTTTAACACCAAATGTAATATAAATAATTTTTTGTTTGAAGTACTGATGAAGGAGTAGGAGGATGTTGCTAAATGGGCATCACGGCACTTTGTCTTTGCAGCTGTCAAGTACGTGTATACAAGGCTGTAAGTGTGCTGGCCATGAAGCTCCATACGCCATTGTGAGCAAGCCATCGCAATTAATCAGCAGCTGTTAGTTTATGAAGTCCTTTGTCAAATATCTGGGCCTCTTGGCTCCAAGGATCCACCAGCTTGTGTGCATAAGTGTTAATTTTAGTTATGCAGAGTATTCCCTGTCCTAAAGGTTGATACACCATGTTAAATATTTATTCAGTCAGCAAGGTGATTGTTTCCACTGTAGTTTTTGAAGCTGCATTTGGCTTTGTTTATTCAAGAATTTGTTATCTGTTAAAATGTCAGACATACAAATAGCTCTCTGTGTGACTTGAGCAGAGTGCAGCCCAGGTGGCATCATAAAACACCAGAACACACAGACCAGCTTGCTCAAATTTATCAAGGGGCAGTATTTTGTCCTGTTTAGGCAAGTCATTTGTGAGATCTTGATATTTTCCCCCAAGTGTACTCTATGATAAACTGTTAGTGCCACAAATTCTTAATTTTTCTGAAGTGCCTGTGTCATTGTTGTTTTTATCTCACTGAGAGAAATCCATCACGCATTAGTGCACTTTTGGTTTAGGTATTAAAGAGTTGGTTTGAATACAAGCAGTGTTCACGTTTTGTTTTTGTGGTTATTTAGAGTTATATGTGACAAGATATATATGGGCTTAAAAAATATAACCCCCACCCCTTGAGTTAAGTAAGAGTAGTGTGTGCTGAACAATTTGAATTTTCTTTGCACTCAAAGGTGTAAGCTAATTGTGTCACCCACATGGACTTGATAATACAGAAGTCCTTGTCATTTAATAAATTCAACTCAAAAAATGTTGTGTGTAAATCTGCTCTTATTTACTTGAAGATTTAAAAACTTGCCGCACAGTGACACAGGCCTCATCAGCCATTGAATTACTGATATTCTAATCATAATGCATAACACCACTGAGCTTGTTAGTGCTAATGACATTAGTGTGCCTGTGTCCTGTTGACTAATGATAGCTAAGTAATCGCATGGATGTACTGCTTAAAAGAAATTACAGCCAAGATATATAACCCACCACTTCTTTGGGTTTAGCCTAATTACATTCACAAATTATCCTCATATTTGTCTCTGAAGACTTTTAGCACTTTAAGTGAAACAACATTGCCCATAAATCAAACATGTGCTACTCTCCGGAGTACAAGCATGGTCATGGTGTAAGAGTAAACTTTTTTCATAATCATTTGCATCATGTGCACAGTTAACATCGGCAAGATTACTCTTAAAATATTTTAAATATACTACAATTATCTATCAAACTGACTTAAAAATCTCAATTAAGCGATTTTTAACATATTAGAAGTGTTATCTTTATAGACATGAACGAGAGGTTGCGTTAACCATATATTTTCTGTCATTGATGTTGTTTTTTTTCTTAGCAGTGACGGAAAGATCTGAAAGCCTTCCATCATTTTGATGGATGACTCTGAGGGTGATTTATTATAATTCCTACTCCAGGTCATGTTGGTGGCAAATGTACATATTAATTAGTAATTATCTTGAATCGTCCCGTCTTTGTCACGCTGCCTTCAGTTGTAAATGTCCCGGCAGCTGAGTGTGAGCAGTTTCTTTAAATAGTTGTGATATTGTTAATAAAGGTACAAATGCAGTGGAGGAAGATGGAGGACAAACAGACAATACTGAGCAGGGCAGACAGACAACAGAACAGCAATTAAATTATTATTATTATGCTCATTTTTCTTATTTCCTTTTGTAGTCAAAATTAAATTGTGTAATATTCTGTGTCCTAAACCTGCCTGTTCAAGCACAAAATATCCTTTCGCTGTCAGTGCAGAAAAATAAATAAATTCAGCTTCATGTTGAACATGAAGTGCAGTTTTTGTTCATCTGTTCTCTAGGTTCCTCTTGTAAATTCGTAAGATGTGAGTAAAAAAAAGCTGTTATAAGTATTATTAAAGTATGAAGATTAACAATGACAAGTAATAATACATTATGACGGAAATTGTAGTACTCTGTTTGTCATAATGACGGCCAGAGAGAAACTTATGTTTAAAAAAACATTAATTGCATGTTTTATCAAAGAATGGACAGTAAAGTTATGTGTGTTATGGGATTCATTGAGCCAGTAGAGTCTGCAGGTTTTTGGTATGTTATTTTTATGTTTATTTTTTTTTTTTTTTTGATGGGGGGCCGCCTGTAATAGCACTCTGCCTGGAAAGCCTTTAGAAAATGAACATGCTGAACACACAGGGATCAAACTTTTTTCATTACCACTCATTCAAACATGCGGCGTCAGAGATCAATACTTTTTCACCTTTTGAATCAGAAAAGCTGGATTAGCAGTACCAAGGGCAGTAATGAGCAGTACTTGCACTCTATTCTATTTGACACATGAACCTGTAATGTTCCAATTGATCTCTTTGAGGCAACCAAAGACCAGGTGTGTTAGAGATTTAATCTATTTCCATATATTCTGTCTTTTTCACTGTGAATAATAATAATCATTATGGCTTTGATAGGACTCATAGACAAAATACTATTAGGTCCTATGAAAGAAGAATTATGTCTTTTATTTAATTTTTACATTCTTTCATTTTTCAATGGTCTCGTTTTTGACAAACATAACCAGTGACTGAATTTATTATGTTTAAAGCAATAAACTATAGACTGTGACTGGAGTTGCTCCCCACTTAATCTACCTAAAGATTTATAAATAAACTTACTACTCATTCATTTTCTTGAATAGCATAACATGAAAAGTCAAGGTTACCATAATTCATGTATGTTCTCTCGTGCCATACGTACACTTTACTGACCTTTTTCATCCTCAGACCAAGGCCTCACCTCTCATCAATGTTTCACGGAACACAGGATCCAAGTTGTTTGGTTCACCTTTAAAGAATCCTTCATTTGACATTTATTATACAGGCCAGCCTATAAATAAAAATAATTTCTAAGAGGACAAAGTTTTCTGCCAGGTTCCTGTTGCCTATAGGGAAGGTGAGCCTTTGCACAAATCTCCAGAGATGTCTCCTTTGGCATCCGCAGCTGCATGAAGCTACTATTTTATTTCCTCATGCTTTCAATTTTATCAAGGAGTCAACTGAACTTCAAGCCTTAGCTAAAAAGGATAAAGAGCACCTTGAGTGTATTCACATGTGATTACATTTTGACTTATTGTGGAGATATGAATGTTGCATGTCTTCTGATGTGATTTCACCGGACATTTTTATTCACCACTAAAGCGATATTTTTATTCACAATCAGCTTTCATTTACGGGGGCCGCAGTGGCTCAGGTGATAGAGCGGTTGTCCTGTACCCGGGGGGTTGGCGGTTTGATTCCCAGTGCTCCCCTCTGTTTATACTGCCTCTGTGTCCTTGGGCAAGACACTTAAAACCACTTTGCCTCCAGTGCCACAGAGGTGAGGTGAGTTTGGTGGTGGTCGGAGACCCCCTCCACCACCACCACCACCACCACCTCCCGTCTGCCCCAGGTGTGAGTGTGTGTGAATGAAAGCTTATTGTAAAGTGCTTTGGGTGCCTGGGAAGGTTACAGAAAAGCGCTATATTAATGCACAACATATACAGCTAGTGAAAAAAAAAGTAAAAGTGAGAAAGTATTGAAGCAACCTATCAATCACTAGGAATTACGTCATTTGTGTTGTGCATCTTATTGATGTTTTCCACTACCAGAGGGGGGCACTTCATGTTAATCCATGTCCGCAGGTCTAATCCTAATTGAGTGTTCTTGACAGTCTGATCCTGATTTTTTTTTTTTGCCGTAAATGAGAAGCCATTGTAGGGATTACAAACACTGCCTCTAGCCAAAATTTAAGTAGCACCAGGACAAAATATATCTTTTTTTCTGTACTTTCTGTACAGACAGGTTTCATATCTCTAACCTTTTGTTAGTCACAGATGCAGATTACAGACTATACCCCAAACTAATATCTGCTGTACCCATGTCAGACAATTTAGAAAACTGCCTCTACAACAAAAAAATTAAAAACCAAGTAATTATTTCAGAGGGGAAATTAAATGATCCGCTGAAGTAGTTAAGCTTCATTACAGTTAAGAGGATGCTGATTCTTCCCCTCCCTTTTCCACATGGAATTTATTTATTTTGATCAGCAAGCATTCTGGAAAATTGATTTAAATACCAACATTACTAAAAGGAAAAGGTGGGCAATCAAATCTAAGAAACATTTTATTTTACACTACACTTGATACATTGTAACACACTGTGTAACAAACATGTAACTTAATTGAACATACATACCCTAACCTACAATGAGTAAGTACATGTAGTTACATGTTATTACAGTTTGTTACACAAAAAGATAGATACAATTTTCACCCAAATTTAATCAAAATCTAACACTAATGGTGATCTAACTCTGATGAGTAGAAAAGATATTCTGTGTAAATTTAGTGGAGTTAATAAGAGAGGAATGACAAAAGATGATGCAAATACAGAAATACAAATACAGTGGGGAGAGTATGAAGCTTTTAAAAGCTTTTACTACACTTCACAAAGTGCTGACTTAAAGACTTACCTGTGTCTAGAGGTTCATTACAATTAGACCCCCCCAATCAATGCATTATCGCTTACTTTTAATTTAAAAAGAAAACTGCAGACTGGGACAACAAAACTTCTCATAACCTTTCGGTGGCGTTAACAATCAGTCATTAGACAACGGCTGCTGCAGGCAATGTGAGCTCAGAGAATTGGTACATACTGTGTGGACATCATTTTACCCTGCCGAGGTCAGGGAAAAAGATGCTTGCACTTGCAGTCCATGTGCAGGAAAATCCTAAAAATGGCAAAATAAGTTGCCTTAAGTTGTTCAACCAGAAAGTGGATATCACATGGGGCTGTTCATGGCATTAACCAGGGATGGGCTCAAGTTCTTTCCTACATAGAATTCCCAAAAGGAGAACCTTTTGGGAGTTTGTTTGTTTGTAGTAAAGGACTTGGGGATTATCATTGTCCCCATGATAATATAATTTAAACAATACCAAGACAGAGCCAGTGGATCCAGTCAATTCTCCACACTTGTTAACCCTCAGTCACAGATCCCAGTAAAGTTATGCAAATATATTTCTATAGTTTCACCTGGTGTTAGCAACCTCTCATTATTTATTCCTTCATTCCAGTTTCTGAGAAAAATCTACCTGACCCAATGCACTCTACATAACAATCTAAACAATCTACCTGACTAACTAATTTAGTACACTTTTATTTCTCTGTTTATGTTAGCTGTAGATAAAGTAGGCTAAATAATATTGTCAAAACAGTGTCTTCAGTGCTGGCCGTGTGGTGTCCCTTCAACTTAATAACAAGCTTAAGGTCAAGTGAAGTTGTATCGTGATCACATTGGCTGAAAATGCTGGTAAAACTTCAGATAATAGTAGAGACTCACTATGGACGGTGTGAAGGGCGCTAATGGACAGTCCACATAATGGTGTCTTTACTTTGTGTTTAATGGTGCAGTGGTGTGACAGCATAGTATTTTCTGATAACCTACTGTGTCAGACGGTCTGTCAGTGAAGATCCGGGAAGGCTTTTAGCACATTACATTAAAAAAAAAAGTATAATAACAGAGAGAGCAGCGAATAGTATTGTCTGCTGTGCTGTTTTAATTGAATGTGGATGGTCCCTGAACAAAAAGGTGAGCTAGATGTTCCTTTCCGACAACCAGAATGTTAAACCAGTATTGACTGCAACCAAAGCAATGGCCCACTTCAGGAAAGAAAATGAGCATCCAGGACAATAGTTCCTTCAACAAAGCATGGTATGCAATTCGTCAGAGTGCAAACAACAATGGGTCCATCCCATTCTTTACCTGCCCACCTGAGGCAATGTAGCTTACTTATCTCCCAACAATTTATTATGCACTCAACTTTTAGAAGGGAAGCTTGTTGTAAATTGCAGCCTGCTTTCTCAATGTTGAAGCTCTCATAGTGTCAGCTGGTCAACTGTGAATTCACGTTAAAATCCCCATGGGCATGCAACATGTGTAATGTCTCTTTATTTAACATAAGTAAATCATTGAATGAAAAATAACAGTGGTATAAATGCATTTGCACATACAATTCCCTGCTTCCAAACAACCCACTTTTTTAAAAATAAAAAAACATATTAATACACAATCTATTTGGCTTTATTCACAGTTTACATTTTTAAATAAAAATAAGATAACTTAATGTGATTGTTAGCAGTCCATAATGACCTTCAAAATATCAGCTTTTTATTAATATTATCAAACGTAACATTGATTTAATGTAACACAAAAATATAACCCCTAATTATTACTTTGCATTTATTACTGAGAATTCTGTTAGAGTCTTGTATTGTTTCAGCCATAAATCAGTCAGAAATTCTTCTCTGAGCAGTGGACACTTTAATATGGTGTCTTCTTTGATATAGAAAAGTCCAGATTTCTGTAAAGGTTCAACACTGTTATGGTGTCATTAGCCGTGAATGTAGCTCAACACCACAAGAGCGTTTTACTGAGACGCAGCGGGCTATCCTCACTGTGCTTGTTACATCTGCACGAGACCTCAGCATGCTACCGACAATCTGCAGGAGCTCCCCCAACTTCCTGAACTACAGAGGGCTTTCAATCCGCTTTGAATAGGGCTTGTAATATCTGATTAGTGACAGAGTAATTGGCTGATTATGGGCGACTGAATCCACTTTTACACAAGAGTTCATGTATGAGGAAGAAGAATATCTATAAGGATCTATTTGGCTATATATATACGTGGAATGGACAAATGAGGCGCACACAAACATAACAAGACAGCAAGCCTAATAATTCTGTAAAAAAAAAAAAAAAACATTTCCTAGAGGTACACTTAGTTTGACAACTGTCCATCACCTGAATCCTATTACTCCCATTAGTGGCCAAATGTGTTTCTATACTGCTGCGCAAGGCAAAAATAATCTGACAGTCAATTGACCATGTACTAAACCAAGGCCTCCCAATTGAACCAGGAATAACCTCATTTTCTGGCAACGCCTGTCAATGGTGCAGTCATGTTCCAATTAGCTACACTGTGGTTGTCACTGGCCTTGGCAAGATGTTGAGGGCCATAGGACCATGAGCTTTACTAAATTTATTGTTTGACTTATATTACCTACTTGGAAATCTATTTAAATTGTAGATATTTTATGCTAGAACCAAATACAGAAATAGTAGCAAAAATGAAAGTATCAGACAGGTAATTACAAAAAGAACAATTTAAAAAGAACTGGTTAGCACACACACGGCCATCCATTTGACAGTTTTGACAAGCAACCTGACATCTATTAGAGGTAAATGCTGCCATGCAGGTTTGCAAATGCATGAAAGAGAGATTGCTTCTAAATTCTTACTTGGCTTTACCTTTCCACATCTTACTGTGGATCAATATTGTCTTGAGAGCTTTTGATAAATGGGAAGTCAATGTGCTTTTCCGTCTCCCTCTAACTGTTCTGCTCTCAATCTTTTATTTAAAAAAAAAAAACTGCAAGCCTTATCAACAGCTCTCTTTGTAATTGCACAGAAAATTGAAAGCACTGCTTGCAATTAGATTAAGAAAAGTTTTCCAAGTGTAAGTCAGATTTGACACTAACTGTGTTATCTGCATAATTAACACACCAGTGTGCCTTACTTTGCATGCACTACTTACATAGTTCATAATAAGGTCATGGCTTAGATTTCACATTAATTTGGCATATACACATAACACAGAATTTCATAATGCAGGTGGAAAATGGCTGCACTGAGCTTTATTATTTGTACCTGAGTAAATTGAATTCCTTTGAGCTTAGTTTAAATTACTAAGAACCTATTGGTGGCTCCGTTAGCTTCAAGAACACTCTCTGACTGACTAATTACATTTTATTAATCATTTTTTCCTCTAGTTAAATTCAAAACTCAGCCAGTACACAATGGGAGCTGTAGATGAAATGTTGGTAGGCAAACACATGAGGCAGGTTACCCATCAGTCCTGTGCTATATTATGGTTGCTCAAGAGAAGTGACACAACTTGATTGGAACACATTTGTTCCCATCACAATGTTTGTTCTACCATCATGTTTACTGTAGTGTATACTGCTGGTGGTGTGCTGCTGTCATTCACACAGAGCCACGTTTAGCTGTTGACAGAGTGGACCTGTTAAAGCCAAGTGTTGATTGAGCAAACTGTAGGTTGCCTGAGATGAAAGCCCAAAAACTGCTCTGTCTTCACATCCACTGAATAGGAAGTTGCTGACAGAACATCTGTCCTAATTATTATATTTTATTTCCGTTATCAATTTAATTGCTAATAAATCATTATAGTATATGTAATTAACACAGGATAGCTTTGTTGGTAGAGGACAATATATATACTTTTGATATATTGATAAAAACATGTAATAAATGAGTCTGTGAATGTTTTCAGTCATCCAGGTCATCTTGAAGAAAAGGTTAAAGCAAAGGCATCTGGACTAGTTTTTAAGGTGAAGACATTTTATCTCTTGTCCAAGAGACTCACTAGCGGCTCACATGAGCCTAATGACTCTTCCATCAGGAGTCACACTGCCTTTTCAAGGCAACAACTATCAGACCAGAACAGCCTAGTCTAATTAGAGTTAGTTTCCAAGTCTCTTGGAATTAGAGACAAAACATCTTCACCTTGAAAACAAGTCCAGATGCCTTTGCTTTAACCTTTTCTAAATGCAATATATGAGTTAACTGAAGACTTTGGGCTCCCTTTTAAGACATAGCTAACTACCTCAGTATTATTCCACTATTAAAAGCTGCCACATTGTGGCATTTTCACAAAACGTTTGCTTCAGCAGGAAAACACGATGGCTCCCAATTGAAAGCATGGTTAAAAGGTCACACATTGAAAACAAATGCCAACAATGCCAAAGTATTTCCCCTTATATGAACACTCTAGAGCTGGCTGCTCACACAAGGAGAGGGGTTGATTTGGAAGGACATAATTTAATATAAGCTTGGCCTTTAATTAAATAGCACTAGATTGATTTTTTTGGGCCACACACAATAAAACATAGGATTCATTATGACAAGGATTAGCATCCAATAAGATTGGATGTATCTTGGGAGGTAATTAAATGTACTGTATCTGCGGGGCGGTTGTAAATATCTATTACCTTTACTTGTATTTATCAGAATACACCATCTACTATAAACTTCATTAGAATAAAAGTGTGCAAAGGCAGTGAACTGAGCTGATTTTACTGTATGCTTTTAACATAAAAAAGACAAAAAGTGTAACAAGAATTGATATTCTAAAGTTTACAAACTACAAAATCACTAAAAACAAATTAAAATCATTTTTGAAAATCCCAAGCAAATAACAAAGAATACATTTATTCTTTGATTGGCCACAACAATATTTCCTGATGTTACATGTCTCTCTCTGTTGAGCCAACCCAAAGCCAACCTCACACTACATTTTTGCAGATCATCTGATCATCTTTCCAAAGCGACTCTCATTGGCTTCTTAAGTGAGTGCATTATTGCATGGGTGAATGGGTGTGTCTGTCCTTAAAAGTTAACACTGGAAAGTGCCTAGAGTATTATAATAGTCATTCATTCATTCTTCTTAATGAAGAATAAAGTAGTTACAAATATTTAAAAAATGCCTTATTATGTGTGGTCATTAAAAGTGTATCCAGTGTTAAATGCTATTGAACAAATGTTAGTTTAGCCTTAGTTTAGCCATAATCATTTATTCAGTTCGAGATTCATTATGGGACCTCACTGTAAACGTTAACCCTGGGCTCACGCTGTAGCTCCCTGCAGGTCCAGGCTGATTTGAATGATCTTTATTAGAAAATCAACAAGAGCATCTGTTCATTTTTCTTATTATGTTTCAGGGTCACAGATGACTGAAGCCTATGGAGCAAAGGTTATAAAACATCACATGAACTACTAAGCATTTACAACCCACTCTTGGTGTCTTCAGGGAGAGAGCTGCACTGTTTAATGTGACCTAAAGTAAACAGAGCATGGACTGAACCCTGCAGCGGCCTGTTCTTAACTTATGTGTGATATATTAATACCACAAGATCTCAACTGAAAAAACACAAGTTAAATACTCCCATGTCTGAGACTGCATAGGGTACAGACTCTGCCCAACATTCTCTACAATGAATACGGGCTGAAACTGTTTTATTTGGTTGGATTTGGATAATGTCCTGTTGCTTTTCTAAAACACTAACATCCATAATGGTAGCATTTTGTCAACATAATGAAGAAGGAAATGGTCTGGGGTAAAAAAAATATGAATTTGTTAAATGAAATGGAAAATGAAAGGGTGATGCAGTATGTGTCTTTTCACATACTGCATCACAGATTTACACTATGCTCTCTGCACTTCACATTAATGACACTCGGCAAGAACTAGCTAACACATTTTGACCAAAACCTGGTTTCAACACGCACAGGAGTATATGGGATTTGTCTTTGGCATGAAGCGCAAAACAAAGACAACGCTTATTTCAGCAGTGTGGTCTGGGCTTGTTTGTACATTGCCTGAAAAAAAAAAAGTGTTGAAAAATGTGCTTTGTATTACACATGCTTGATTTTAACAACTATTTTTCCTAATGCTTTAGTGATCTGTTGTAATGACAGCTCCAAAAAACTGCCAATGAAGAAAAGAATATGGAAGAATATAAAAATCTTTTTTTTAGCAGTCATGTTTTTTTGTGCAGCACAGATATCTCCTGTGAACCACTGACGCCTCTGTCAGTGGCTGGAGAGTCTGTAATAATACCATAAAGAACACTCTCTGGAGCCTCACTGAAAACTACCCTCAAGCTCCAGAGGCATTGTACAATACAGAGAGATCTTCCCACACATGCGGCTACAGTTTGACTTGATTGATTAATTGCTTTGCTGATCTCCTCAGTATCCCCAATATGAGAAGAAAGTAATAAATGTTCAGGCCTCTAGGTATTTTGGAGGTCTGTACAAGGCAAGCCAGAAATAAATTTAAAGGGAAAATGCTGTGCAGAGCTTTGCCACGGAGTGTGTGATTCCCAACAGAGTCGGCATTCATTTTCTCTTTTATCAGCACAGTGTGTGCATAATTAATGATCATATATCATGGTGATATTTAGTTGGAGTCTCACAATACCTAACCCATTTGAAGCATTTTCAAAATTAGAATATCGTAGTTATAGTGATGAATGTGCGTGAACCTTCTAGCAGGAATTAGTATTTACTTAAAGAAATTGTAATAACATCAACAGATTGGTTTGTTTGATCATTCAAACAGAACAATGGAATATTTCACTACAGTTTTGACATTATGACAAATAAAAACTTAACTCATGTACTTCATTTCAAAGCTAGAGTTGCATTATGCTATTTGTATGTTAATAACCCACTAATAGATTTATTCATTCAACATGGTTCTTAGGCTTCTGTCTTTGCTGACAACACAGGGCTCTGTTTGTCAACTTAAGTGTGCTGTGCTTCCAGGATGGATAGCCTTGTCTGACTGTGCTGTTGCACTCAGATATCTTAAGATGGTGCGGAGAAGCATCAGACTAGAGTCTAAATCCTTTAAGTTTGGGCAGCTGTGTCAGAACAATGCACGTTTGAACATTACGCAGATATTGAACCATATAACTTTGTCAGATTGCAGTGTTGTCACTCATTAATATGCAATAAGAAAAGGTCTAATAGCTGGATCATGGAAAACATTTTCATATATAATTGTACCCACCATATTTGTGTTTGCCTTAGATGGACTTGCTCCCTTCTATTATCCACAAAACTTGCTATTGCTTCTCTTTGTCATTTCCTGAACTAACACCCGCCTGTCTGTCTTCCTGTGCTTTGCAACTGGTGCGTCCTCTTCAAAGGCTGCCTGTCTTTTGCCCTGTACTCACTGGAGGAGAAACCACAGCTGTGTCCTTGAGGGAGTCGGATGGGGCTGCAGGATTAATGTGATGTTTAGGTCTAAGCGTATCGTCCATCATCCTGTACCACTTGCGGGATGCAGCAGCAGTTTCTCCCATCCTTGAGGGTGGGTGTCGGAGCTTTAAAAAAAGAAATAGAAAATATTTTACTCATGCATGCTTTAGCATTGCTTTTGCTCCTTTTTTTATTTTTTAGGGCAGTTTCCCAAGGCCTTTCTACATTTTAAGTCTGTCCACTTCTGCAGTTTCTCCCTGTACAACTCTTATAAATATTAAAGCAGTGTGGTCAATACTTGGGACTCTTGAAAAGCCAGTCAAAACATAGAAGCCTTTAGCCATACATTTTAATATTCTGTTAATGTATATGCACACTGTTTTTAGTATAGACTATCTTTGGTAAGTGCGTGACTAATTTTAGGTGCTCACAAATGACTAAAATACTTGACGTATCGCCTATTGTGACTTCAACATACATTGTGTTTGAACTCTTTTATATCTAATTACTTTGTCAAACAGTTAACCTCGGACAACAAGGCTTGATGATATGAGTATTTTTTTTTATTTATTTAAACCCACCCCAATAAATACCCCATAGTAATTCTGCCACCCTGAGTAAAGTTGGCAAAACTGAAGTAAAAAGAGTAATGGAGTCTCACCAGCTGGACGCTTGGCACAGGAAATGATTAATGTTTATGTTTAACCCAGGAATCATTTAGTCAAACTAATTGCCAGAGCAGAGAAGAATATCAGTGTGTTCACTGTGTCGTGCTGCTCTGGCTCAGTTACAGTGAAGATGACATTGATACAGCAGGAAGGACATGCACTAATGTTGTCTTAGTTTATACAACAATTTAATATTGTCTATTCCATAACTATAATAAGTTGTTTGGGTTTGGCAGATTGTCATTCCAAGATCTTTACTCGTCCCAAATAAAAAACAAAATTGCATCTTCTTTTACCAAGATTTAGACACAGACCCCCAGGGTTTATTTGTGACTAAATAATAACAGAACATTTGGCAGGAGGAAAAGTGAGTAGACATTGTAGGTAAGAGCTGATTCCACTTCTGCCCTTCTCGGTGTGTGACGAGACAGCTGTTAATATAATTATAATTTATTGGCCCCTTTTTTTTTTTATAATACTCAATGCATGCAGTTTCATTTTCCTGATGTATCTTGGCTTCAGTTAAACAGTACGCTACCCTCTCACTAGCAAGGAAACTGTATTTATCATCTGCCAGTACCTCAAAACAAGAGCAAGCCGCATTAATCACATGATAACTATAGCACCTGAAAAGGGAATGATATTACGTAAAGTATGCATGCAAAATATAATCTTTTAACCAGAAATGAACTAACAGCTAAACCCAATCTAATGTATTGGACATCCCAGAACACATCTCAACCAAATTTCAGCACAGTATGAAAAAAAAAACATTTTTAAATCTGAGAAAATATCATGTCTATGCTGCTAGTTTCAGAAAGAATATTTTAATAATTATAGTATTATCTAAACATAAGCATAAAGTTTTGGAGCTTCCACCAAGGTAAAGTAAGTGAAGGAAACTAATGAAGAGTAAGCGACAAAACTTTTCACTATTAAGTCTGAAGAAATTAATGGCAGTGTTCCCTGTGTTCGTGAGCTCAGAGTGACAGAGCTAATTATAGCCACCAGGGTGTTCTTGTGTACAGAAGAAATAAGACAAAGCCAAGCTCAGGGAATACGTACTCAGCAGGTGGAAACAACTGTGCAGAGTCCCTGAGGACAGCAGCACATTCGTTAGTGTGTCTGACTCTTCTTATTAGCTACAGTTTTGAATAAGAACTATGTCGTTTTGACTTGTAAGGTGACTCTATTTATCTGCTCAAATAAACTTTATTTTCTTTAAACTATTCCACCCACCTATCTCCTACCCCACACTTATTATACATTTAACATGTCACTGTTTAACTGCAGCTGTTTTTTTTTTCTCCAATGTGTGACATGCACTACTAATGAGAGTCACTGGGCACATTACTGAGGAGACATCTGCCAAACACACATTATAATCATTCCTTACTTACTCCAACTGAAGCAATTTCTCCTACAGTGCAATGGGCAGGAATATACAAAGTGTCATATCAAAATTGACAATCGGTGTTGTATTTTTGTGCAGTGAGACTGGATAAATACGTTTGTCATATGTAAATGCTATTTGGAGTTTCAGAATGAATCTGAAAAAGACAGTATTCTTAAGTTGGCTTCTAGGATACGGTCTTAGCAGAACTTGCAAAACCCGACTGTGTTCACACTTGTAGTCCACTTCATTTCGATCCGACCAAAACAGAAAACGATCCATTTAGTTTGGTTCATCAGCAAAAAAAAGCCCGGTCCACAAGAGTGTCACACTTGAATCTGAAAGGCAGAGTTCACTAGGAAGTGCTCCGAGGCCCCTGATGGGATCTCGACGCACATGTTTGGTGTGTACTGAGGTCCGAATGGAACCGCACTAACAGAGCAAACGCACCAGAGTCCGTTTGAACACCAACATCCCATTGTAAGTGTAAACCCACCCTAAAAATACAAAAAAAAAAATAGAAATAACTGATCGGTGTACCATTTGATCTTCATTCAAAATCACATGATGTAATGTAGTGTCTTGTCTTGTTTGATTCTCAGTGCTTTATAAATGTTTGTGGAAAAGTGCATGTTCAACATTTCCACAGCATTTCCTACATGTAAAATTTGGTTTGCTTTAGGCACTAGATGTGATTAGACTGAATAATGGCTACAGTAATCCCTGATTGAAGCTGAAGAAATTGGTCTTTGGTCAGTTGCAGATGTGAAAATATGCTTTAATACAGCCACTTTAGACTATGAGTATAATACACACCCACTTACTGCAGAAAACAAGTGGTCTCATTTAGTCTGTTAACATTAGAGCCATGTAGGATCCCCAACTGGGACGGCTCACAGCGAAATCATTCATGTTAATTTGTGCGTACACAAGGTGCAACTGTGAGTAGCCATGCATTTTAATGAAGCTGACACTGAACTCTTGGGTGGCAGTGTGTTCAAGTGTGGAAAATATGCCCGTTAGATTGTCTTTGGCACTTTGTGCTTTACTTGGCCTGCAATGGGACAAATTGCAGTGCATGTGTGAAAAGAATTAATGACTGCAGTGCCTCGATGTTACTCAGTTTGATAGTGCTGCTATTTAATGCAGTGTTAATTAGCCATAACTTATCCATATCTTCTGCAATTATTTTTATAGAAGAATTTGGTTTAACAGATGAGGTTACTCTATGTTACTGTGTATCATTACATGTACAAACAAAAGAAGGGTCTTTTGTTTTCAGGGCCATTCACATGCTCTTTAATTACACCGGTTGGAATTCATGTGCATTTACCAATTTATATAATCAGTCACTTGTCAGGTCATCAATTTTAATTCACACACTTTTCCCACTTCAAGTTTTATCTTTTTTTTTTTTTTACAATATGTGAGTTCATTTATCACACACGGTATCAGCCCACACGTTTCCAATCCTTTTAAAGAATTTGCATCACATGTCATTTCACTTTCACTTACCCTGTGGAAATGTGTGAAGGTTTTTGTAAGGGAAAATACTTTATAAGAGATGTGAAAATAAAAAGTAAAAGCAAAAGCCTGCAAACACAAAATGATTCATTGGGTTCACAAGGTTCATCATAGAGCACTTGGAGATGGCCATAGAAAATAAATGAGATTTTCAAAGAATGTGTAGGAGGAATATATCTGTGTTGATGCACTTTGCTATAAACACAATTATATGTCAGACCCTTGATTGTGGATTCCGGACAGACTGAGAGAGAGGTCCTTGAACATTAGCATATTGTATATTAGCTGCTCATATCTATTAATAGATTAAAATATCTCCAGTGGTTACAGGAAAATTCTGATCTTACTAATGGTGTGCATACGGCAAAAGAATATGTTTGAGATCTGTCAATAATTCAACAGAATAGACACGTGAAGCAGCACATACTGTCTATTCTGTTTGTGTTGGCATTGATTGTTCCACATTAAGCCTGAGGACACACCGGCTCTGTAGAGAACTTAATTATCGTGGATAGTATCCAAGACAGCAAGCACATCCCTCGACTGAAGCACTACTGTTTGTGTAGTCATGTCCCATGATATCAACTCTACCAATACACATCGGAAAAACAGCATTAATGAACTTTTTTTGTCTTAAACTTTCAATGTTCAAAGACAATAAAAGCCATTCACCTTTACACTACTGGTGTTACTGCATAAACAGTCACTATAGTTACCAGTCCACTTTGCAAACACATCAACCCACCATCTCAAAATATATTCTTTACTATGACTGCACACTAAGGATTACTGCATTAATTATAAAATAAAACGTGTTCCCTAATCCAAAGCCAGTAGATCAGCTTCACCTTCAGCTTTTGCTTTACCAAGCTAATGGTTTACATGCTTCAGTGTCAGAGAAGCCTGGGAAATATGACCAATAGATGACTGTCCCAGCTCCGCAGGGATTAACCACCTGTGAGCATACGATTACCAGACGCTGGAAAAAAACACCAAGTCATGAACAGGTGGGCCATGCTGCAGGGGTTTTAACTGGGCAAAAATAAATGATTTTATCAGTTGGACTTTGTGTAGTGTCTACACTTGGAGGCTTGTGTTTATTGAGTACTGGTTTACTGGCACATACTGTATCTGTTTTTATTTTATTATTCCCCAAACAATGAAAACATGTGCAGTTATTTTTTTTAGTAAGTAAATAAAACACTTGTTAAATTTAAGAACCATAATGACAACAAACAAAACAAAACCATTCCAATTCAAGCTTTTAAACACTACTTTCTCATTTGTCTCCTCAAATTCATTCAGTGCAAAAAGATTAGCAATGTTAGCCTCTCTATTAAAACCAGAATGCTATATACTGTTGATGCACCTATGCATCACAAAATAATCTAAAGGTATATTGTCTGAACTGATCCACCCCTGTACACAATTGCCTTACTGGGAATAAATCACCTTTGGCCAAGGTTAAGCCAGAGCCATCTGGTCTTCACAGTAAACAATCATCGCTCGCAGAGAAAGCTCTCTCACAGCTCTCGAGTCCAACAGAGCAGACAGCCAAATGAAAAATTGACTTAATAGATTTCATGTTTGGATCAGGTACATGTTCAGTATACAAGGTGGAGTCTATGAAAGCATTGTAATGGCTGCTTTGGTCATGATGAAGCCAAAAGTATAGAGCAGACCTCAGTGTCTACATGTCTGCCAATACAGTACATTATCACTTTCTGATGCATTACGTTTTTAGCAGACTAATAATAGCAATAGATTCATAAACATTTTTCCAAAATAAAGTAAACTCATTGCCTGACACAGAAAATATAGCCGTAGTAGTTCTGAATGTGTAAGGACTCAGAATCTGTGGTGTATAATATGAAGAGGAACGGAGCAAGAGCTGTACCTTGAGGAGTCTCTGTGTTAAAAGGCCTGACATACTGTGGACTACATGTCAGGTAATCAGTAACACATTTTAGTTTGTCACGCTGTACCAAAACACAAATACCACCAACTTTGCTGTGTTGCCATTAATAAACTATTCTGATTGTGATAACAACAGCACATTATGTTATGGCTTTTTAGAGCAAAGATGAGAAAAGACTGAATAAATGGGGAAGTTGCTGAAGGAAAGTGGGCTGCACTACTATTTTTATTTAATAGGATTGGAGCATCATTAGGTATCCACTGACATGTCTGAGGTTGAGAGGTCATGTACAAGTTGCCTTTGCCCACAGGCAAAGACTGTTGATTCCATAAGATTCACAAACAAATTTATTTCAAGGAAGATGATGACACCAGCAAGCATAATGAGAAGTGTAGGTTGTGTCGGAAACACTGAGTGCGTGCCAAGAAATAGAGAAGTAAATTAAATCCAAAGAAGTAAATTTCTATAAATAAATAAAAAGAATTTAACAAATTGCACAGATAGATGAAATTACTTAGAGACCTGCTGCAAAGTTCTTCAGTTGATTAAATGCTCCCAAGGGTTTTTGGCAACTACAACTAAACTAAACCCACATCCTGCTAGTGTTTCAGGTGTGTAATACTCAATGGTGTCTTTCAGGCCATCATCAAGATCCAAAGTTAATCTATAATTTAAGAAGAGAAGAAGAGTTCTGATTAAAAAAGTCATATTTGAAAGCACTCTCACAACACAATAGACACTTACTGTAGGCTCCATCTCAATCCCCAATGATGGTCTTTAGTAAGTGAGTTAAGTTAAGCAGAAGTGAACAGTGTCATTTCTGAGCTCAACACAGAGTACAAACGGAATCACTGAGTCTAAATACACTTCTGACCTTGTGTATAATGTATTGACTATTCACAAGTATCGTAACATATAATTGCTTCATTAAATATACATGTTGACTTGTTCTTGCATGTATATTTGAGCATAAGCATTTGAAACTCACATCTAAATGCATTTAATTGCCTCTCTTAATAAGAGCATGTTTGAGACTGAATGATTTATAGTCAGATGGCGGGGCAGGAAATGGTAAATTCATTGCCGTGTGTTGCACCAACTAAGGTGCCACCTGCTCAACAGCATGTCTAAGGGGAATCACCGCAATCTATTACAAGCTCTCTCTAGAGCAGGGCTTGTTTTGTTGGTCCATGCCCAGTGGGGGATTTGGAACCTAGCCCACTGTTTTCTGAAATATTCACTACAATTATACCAAATGCAAAAGCTACTTATTTATTTATTTATTATTATTATTAGGACAGGATGCTTTGACTGTATTATGGTTTCTCTTTTAGCCAAGTGATTTTTTTTTTTATGTGTTAAAGGTATATAAGCAAAAATGCCACTTTATTATTATTATTATTAGTATTATTATTGTTGTTATTATTATTATTATTAGTATTATTATTATTGTTGTTGTTATTATTGTTATTATTATTGTTATTATTATTATTATTATTATTATATTACAATTGGTATGAGCTAAGAATCATAATGATAGGTCAAAAGAAGTGTGTCAGTGTGTGCATTCACTCCAAACACTCAGAACTAGGAGAATTACAGAATAGCGGCCTCATATGTGTGCTGAGTTTTATGCTAATGAGGAATATCTACAAGTAGAGTTCACTTTGTCGACACTACGGTAATCAACACTCAATTAACTTTCGACTCAAAGGCAGGGGGTCACACCCATGAAATTAATCCCCTCACTTTGAATTGCATGTGTTTATTGTTCCCCTTTAATAAATAAGCAGAGAGAAGTGAGAAGGCTTGAGTAAGCGAAATGCAGAGAGGTGGCTGATTTGCATCTTGAATAATGATGACAAAAACACATAAAATACGCTTTACACGTTCTATATTTGCATTGGAATGTCTTGGTATAATGTTTGTCACACCTGCTGCACATAGACTGTGTCTTGTGTGGCTTGTTTCTATTAGATATGACAAACAGAACAGTTGTAGGCGCCCTGTCGACAATTTCTGTTTCTTCTTTAAGTTTATTTATTAAAAATGCTTAAGATGTTGGTATTATTTATTGTTGTTATTAGATGTTAAAACCTAATATAAAAATAAAAACAAGATTAACCCAGACCTAAGCCAGGACTTAAACTATATTTTTTTTAAAAAACAGATCTTCTCACGTCATGAGGCTGTCATGACTAACAGTCAATCTGTGATAACATTATCATTCAGTGAAATTATGCATTTTAAAAGTGGACATGTTTGAATCACTGAACTATCATTATAATGATGTCAAAGTTAAATGAGCTTAACATTTAAAGGCAGGTTTATGCACAACATTTCAATAAAGGCTTCTATTTAACATGTGTTGCTATGGAAGCAAAAATGTTTCATCAGATTTTGAATTGTACATGCATGTTCATTTCTAACTTATCAATGTTAATAAAAAAAGTGTCTAAATTTTCTGCCTCTGAATTTAAGTGTCTAAAGTTTATCATTTTCAGTTTTGCAGTGATCAAGATTTCACACATTTTGTGGACGTTTAATGAGAATAATTTAACAGCATGAATTACAATTTTTATTCTTAAAATTTAACTGAAAATGAGAAACTGAAACTTCATAGACTTAAATGTGACACTTTTCTTCAGCATTAAAAAGTTCAGTGTTAGAAACTCATGCATTTAAAATTCTAAATCTGAATTATAGTCTCTACAGTTTTCATTTGTGAGGCATTATGTTTTTTCATCATGCACAAGCTCGAGGAGGTGAGATTACAGCTTCAGTATGCTCTTGTAGGCCTACTGTTTCTTATTACTACAACTGATATGTTCTATGAAACATGCTGTAAAAATGCAGAATATTACCAAGCATATCTTTGGCATTTTGTGTTAAACATTATTTCCTCTTTAGAATTTAAGTACATTTTCTGGTATAGTTTCAGTTTTTTTTACTGCAGGACTGGGCACTGAAGCTAGTTTCATCATCTTATTATAAAATATGTATTTAGAATGAAATAAAAGTGAAAATATAGGCATGACATAGTATGTTGTATGTTGAAGTGTAAGTCATGAATACAGTTTTAACGGTGCATGGCAACATTGGTTACAACATGTGTTTTAATTAAAAAAAGACATAAGGGATTTACATAGATAGCCTCCCGTTTGAGTCTAATAGTCTGAATGGTACAAGATACACTAACCACTAGGGATTTTTTATTTAAAAGCATTTTTGGTCTCATCCCCACTGCTATGCGACACTTAATTAACTCCGCTCTTATTCCTATTGCCTTATGACCAGTGCAGCAGCATATCTCCTTACACAAAGATTACCTGAGTGAAGAATGTCCGGGAGCTTGTCTTGGAAGAATAAGCCTTGTCAGCCTACACATGGCTCCCCTTTATCAACTAAGCAGACTTCCCTTATTCTTTTGATGTGTGTCATACATGCTGTAATTGATTCCACTCACTTCTGTCATGCTTTTCGCCCGCAATTTGCACCGCAATATGCCACCCTGAACTTTTTTGAACCCGGACCATAATGGAAAGCTGTAGGGCCCATGAAGCGTAAATTATCACCTGGTCGTGCACGTAGCGCTGCTGGCACGAGAACACACAAGTACACACAGCATCCTGAGTTGAGGGAGAATGATATTTGTAATGAAGTTTGCAGAGGAGGAAGTTATTGTTGCTTGACACCAAGTAATTCATTAGATGCTGTAATTTTCTTTGCACTCATAACGGTTTGTCTCTAATTCCCTTTATTTTTTAGAGAGGAAAAAGAAAATAGAAAACTAATAAAACTTTACGCGGAATGAAAATGCAATATGAATGGGAAAACATCGACTCACAGTGACAAAGTATGTGTAGAAGGTAATTTTTTATTAATTCATTCTTATTCTCTTGTTTCTCTCACTCTCATTAAGGAATCAAATTCTGACATTGGAGGTGATTATCAAATAATTGGTATGAAACTAAACAAGAAAACAATAAGATTTGTTTGTGCTGATGCTGCTTTTTACCAAAACAAAACTTCTTGACAAGGAAAATAAAAAAATGATGTTCAAGTCTTTGAAATATATGGTGCTTATATAAATAATTTTGGTTTGTGTTTATTCTGTCAGTCTCCCGATTACGTGGATTAGGAGATTAAACAAGTTACAAACATGACTTGACAAGCAGCAAAGCTTTATGTATGTGAATATCTGTTTTTGTTATATTTTTGCTTCCTCTTTACATAAGTGAAGGCGTGCTTGCTACAAAAATCCTAAGAGGGGGTGCAGTTTTGTATGTGATCCATTATGTCATTGTTGGAAATTCACTGACTATTGATTGTTTTTTTTTTGTGAAAGTAAATGCAATGTAGATGAAGGAGGTTTTGAAGATGTTTCACTTAGACACCTGCATAATCCAAAGTAAATATAGCTTTTAAAGCATGCAAAATACTTCTCCCACACTGTCACTCTGACTGCTGATCAAACCTTGCAATGGCAGTTATTTATGAAAGAGAAAAAGGTGGAAAGGATCAATCAAATGTAAACATCAAAAGAACAATATTACACACATGCACGCTAAGTTAAAATAATGCGCTTTTGTTCCTGCACATGTAGATGTAGAGACATCGTTAAGAGCCCAAACACAAATGCTAACCCAGAAACAAGCACAGCCTGCAGGAGGGAAGACACCAGAGATAAAACAAAGTGACTGTGTTCTTTGCGCTAATAGTGTACAGTGTAACCCGCAATGTTTTTCAAAGTCAGCTTCCGGCAAAAATGTCATTTGTTTAATGGTTTTATCCCAGCAGGAAGCTGACAGTCTATTTTTACAACAAGTGATGGTGATAGTCAGACCACACCTTTAGAACACCCAGGGACACTGCACTGTGTTTGTTTCCCTGAATGTCCCCAGCAGAAGTTCATGTGCACAATTTTAATGGCCACCTTTCCAATAAGGACAAGAAAAGAGTGTGACTCTCTTAAACATAGCACAGCGCCAGTTTAGAAGACTAAGGGGATGTGAAAACACAGCAAGAGAACATAAAGACCAGGAGATAAAGACCAGAGGAATGAGTCTGAAAGAAAAAGGCACCTTAGCCTAGTGTATATCTGCTTGAATCAAAGACATCCAAGCCTTTTTCCCCCTTCTTTCATCCCTTTGTCGGCTCTCTGCTGGCGCCGATCTCTGTGGACACAGAGCCTTTTTCACTGTGACTTCTCTGTGTGGTGCAGCAGAGGACCCCTCAAGACAGGAATTACCACAGCAGCGAGTGTGGATCTCTGCTGCCACCTACAGGCAACCACAATAGTAGCATGACATCAGTTTTTATTTAGATCAATTACAAGATGGATAACCTGGATCATTAGCTTGAAGA
Organism: Neodontobutis hainanensis; assembly: GCA_024349245.1. Classification (NCBI taxonomy): domain Eukaryota; kingdom Metazoa; phylum Chordata; class Actinopteri; order Gobiiformes; family Odontobutidae; genus Neodontobutis; species Neodontobutis hainanensis. Next base: position 1,652,176 of record JALDNG010000041.1, read on the forward strand.
TGTGTGAAGATCATGACCTTTGTTGAGACATAAAGGTCTGTGTTGATGCTTAGCAATGTACTCCACACTTAGCACATTTGAAAACCCCAGGGTGTGACACTGCTGACTCTGACTCGTCCTTTAATGTTGTAGAGCTAGGGCATATGGTTTATTTTTAAAGGAGCCAGTCAGCAAAGCATTCTAACACGCAGCTATATTTGAGTCTACTCTGCCTTTACTTTAAATGAACTTGCATAAGATTTTATAAGAACTTCACAGAGCTTATTCTTACCTGGAACGACGAGGGGGAATAGTGAAGATGGGACTATTTGATTTTCACTGTGCTTTAAAACCACAAGGGTTCTGTTGCTTAGAGGAAAGGCTTGTCGTAAAAAAAATATAAGTTTCAAGGTTTTCAGCAGGGTGTAGTGTAAAATAAGGACAAGCTCGCTTTTTCTCCTTCTACGTCCTAATGAGTCCTGCAACATTGATGGTGGATAATGGTGTGGTGTCGAGCGAACAGGACTATAAGGTGCTAAATAGGGGTCTGTCTTGAGCTGCCCTGGAGCAGAGGTTAGGCACTAAACTCATTTACTTCACGCACCTCACCTCAGTCCTACGCCATAATGAGCTGAAGCCGCTTTGAGCAACTTCAGCTTTAGCTCAACCCTGAAAAAGGTGCAAAATAGACTGTTTTAGTTACACTGCCAGCCATCCCAGCAAACAAGGCTTCTTACTAAAAATGTCACAGCCTCAGCAATTTACAGTAGAACTTCACACATTTCTAAACATATTTGGATTAATCCTGGATTTGCATACATTGTTCAGAAGTGCTTTTTATACATAGGAAAAAGTCAGCAATATGAATCCAGAAGCACATTTGGATTTTGTTGTCCAGGTATTAGTGCAAAAGCAGCACAAGGGAGCAGATGTTTTTTGTGTTTCTGCAAATTAAATCATGCAAAATACAACTTTCTCTTGCTTTAATCACACATGTATTTCTCAGTGTCATGAGACAAGTAAAAGTACATTGTAACTAAAATTGAAGATTAGAAAGTGGGGTATCAAGTTTGCATTATACACATTTATATTATAGTGCCAGGTGACTTAACCATCATTTAAAATAAACAAAAAATAATAAATTTCTAATGTAAATAATATACTCTACTATGTGCATATTTTGGCAGATTTTAGAAAAGGCTACATAGATTTATTAAATTGGGACATGAAACATAATGTCGAGGACTTTAAAGAACCATCTTGGGGCTAAATACCCAGATGATTTGTCTTTGATTTGGAAACTATGACGCTTTTATTTGAATGTTAAGATCTAAACAAATCTATGTTCTCTCTGTGGGAACACACCGGGGCTTATGTTTAATTGAAGATGTCATCACAAATCATGGAAGTTAAACAATTACAAAGCACATCAGAGCCTTTAAGACTTTTAGATTCCAAGACAGGGAATAAGAGCTGGCCACTGGGATCAGGGATTTAGAGACCCTTACTTCACAGGGCAAGCAACAAACCTGGCATAAGAAACAGCTGTGTACACACAGAAGTACCAAAAGCACGTGTGTGTGTTGTGCTATATGAAGCAATACTAGTCACTTAAAAGAAATGAAGAAAAACATTGTAAAAACACTGACAGTTATTATTTTTTCTCCCTCTTGGCAGCTGTGTGCCCCATTTCCCATGGCTCCAATAAAGTCACATAGGCCACAATATGATCTTTAGAACAGCTGTGGCTTGAGATAAATCCTTAATCATGTGAAGGGAGCTTGGTAATGTAATAACCTAAAGCTAGAGAGCCGCCAAACACGGGTCGATAGACACATAAGGGCACTACAATCTTAGATTGTGAGATAACCCCCCTCCATAGCCATTGTGACCCACTTAGGCTACGTGTGATTGAAGGAATGAAAGTGCCTTTTTTTGAAGACAAATTATGGAAGGACAACAATAACCATGAAAATTACCACTTTCTTATGCCACAAAACAATTAGTCACATTTTTAACAGCGATTATGTTTCACTGTGTCACTGCTCATCTGTGGTTAACCTGACAACACTTAAAGTTCCACCCAGACTATCTGATCTTCTTTAATTACAGCTAGCAACTGCAAACCTTCATCCAAATATGGGAACTGTTCAGGGTTCTTAATGCAATGGGTGTCCCCGACTTTATTAGTCCAGTCCTTCTCACTGTCAATGACTTAACCCTGCTGCTTTGTGGACTGCAGTGGTTGCACTGACTGCTATCAGCCTCTATAGATTATAGGTCTAAAGACTTGTTCTTCCACTCCAATGATCACAGCCACTGAGTTGTCCAATAATAAGATTTCTGGATGTCAGCCACTTCCTTCGTCTGACAGTGATATGTCTTGAAGAAGGCCTTGGTCTCCCATAGCAGTTTGTCTTTTTCCCATCACATGGTGCCTGAGGCGTTTCTTCCCAGGGAGCCATCGTTCTCTGCTATCGTTATGGATGCTCCTTGTTTTGTCTGTTCATTTGCATATTGACCCTGACACCAAATAATTATTATCCCCTTTTTCATTGTTTGGGCAGTCAACTCTGATGCGACAGTGCGTTTGATGTTTTTAGTATAACCTACATGTAATTGAAATCTTTTACTCCCTTGCTATGACTAGCTTCAGTAGGAAGAGTGCATACCTCATAACTAACCTTCCTGAATCCATTTTCTTCATGACATCTTTTTTATTTTATTTTACCTGTCTAGCAAATGACAAATTAATAAATGCTGCAGTAAAAGGCATACTTTGATCTTTATTTTTTGATATAGTCCTGCCCTTTGTAGGCTAGGTTCAGCTGTGTCTGTGCTGTCATTAGTAGGTCTAGTTATTGCTCCTTCCTGTCTTTTGGGTGGCTCTCACAACCAGATTTAAATTTGTGCCACTCCCATTGTTTCCACCTTTGACCTCAACACACTTCCTGGTCATGGATAGTGCAAGTTGTTGTTCTCTTAACTGTTATTGCATGGGTTTTCCTATATTTAATTTATACATTGGTTATTCGTGTTTAACTTTCAGTGCCGCTGAGCTGCTGTCCCAATACCCGCACTACGTCCTGTCGTCTAACACATATGGTGTACTTGATGAAAGTGCACTATAAGTGTGCAAGGAACCAAGTGTGCAGAATTAGCAGAATTGGGACAACAATGTTTACGTCATCGACATGTGTCTGTACGTCATAATTGCGACGGAAAAACTGATTGCGCTTGACTCAAGCCTCTCTTATGGAACCCCTTTAAAGGGCTTCAAGTAAGGGCACCACCAAACTGCGATATACCTCCGTCCACCAGAGGGCAGGCTCAAAAAGCAGAAATATAAGGATAAATCCAATGGCAATATTACAATTGTAAAAATCATGTTTGCAGTCTGGTACAAAAGATGGCTCTGGTCTCTAGAGCTAAGTTTTTACTACATGACAACTCTGGTGGAAGTGAATTTTTTATTAATACGTCCATTAATGCTATCTGAAAACTATTGTTTTACTATGGAGTAACAGCCAAAAAGCCTGGATGTAACCTCCATTTTATTGCCCTGTGGTAACAACAATGTCAGTGAATAGGGAAGCAATGGGCAGAAAATGTCATTGGTTGAAACGTCCCAAAAACAGAGAAAATGTAGGTAATACGCTTCAGCAGAATCCGCTTGCATGCATGTTTACCAATATCTGCACTTACGCCCTTTTTTTCTCTCAGTTCTACATTCTCGCCGATGGATGAGAGAGCGTAGGGTGTCCCAGTTCTCCAGAGTGGTTCAACGCCCCACACACGCTCGGTTAGCGTGCATGAAAGCAGACTTTGCTAGTACTACCCACAATCCCTCTGTTATTGTGACTTTTCAAACAAAAAGACGTAAAACAGGCACGATTGAGTCCAGCAAACTTAACTTAGAAAAGTCTAGACATAAAGTCTCTCAGCTCTGGCGCGCTCGGTCCAGTTACCCAGCATGACTGTTAATCAGGGACCCTTCATGTGACTTCAGGTGCAAGGTTATTGGGCTTTACTGGCTCTGTGTAAGTGTGCAGAGAGCTGTATTTTCCTGTGTTTGTCCCTCTGTTATGTCCTTAAACATTTTTAAACTAAATAATTAAATAAATATTTTGTAAACAAATGGAACCTTGCATTCTGTCAACTAATGAACCTGTGCGCCTTGTTATTGGGTAGCTTTCTTCTGGTGCCATTTCTGGGCTGGCGTTGCTGGTGTTTTCCATGTGTATAGATTATTTGATTACTACTTTTAGTCTTATTAAAATTGTATTCTGCATTGCAATTGACTAAATCAAAACATCTAAATATTCCCACCAGGCTGCAGTTTGGCATTTTAGGCTTTTTGTTAATCATATTCTCTGCAATAGCCTAAATTCACTGAACCCCCTGTGCTCGTGCCACTACACATATAACAACAACAGAATCAGTTCAATAAGTAACCCAACGTCACCTAATGATAGTGTGGTCTTTTCACTATTGTGTAAATATTAAAAATACACTAAAATTACACACTATACATACATTTTTTTGTAACTCACAAAGATAAACACAGTTTTCTGTGAGTTGTGTGTCCAGTGGAGAACAGTCTGAACTCTGCGGCAGTGCTCTTAGCTACACCCTCAAAGGACCAGAGAAGTTTTGGGCAGTTTAGATCTGAAACTAGAGAACACAACAAACCAAGCTTTAAGCAGCTGTTACTCCATGATTCTTTTAACAAAAGAATAAGGCTGCATTGCATGACGACAGTGTCCTATGTAACCTTTACGAGAGGGACTCTATTAATGGTGTGCTTTAAAATAGAACATTGCAGGTGCTTGCTGCTTGTTTGCTCTATGGTGAGTATAAAAGCTTCACTGGTAAGCAGCAAAATCTCAAATTAGATCTGATTTACTTACCTTGAATATGCAGTCTACATCGGGATATTTGATGCTTTTAACATTAAATTAAAGCAAAAAAAAAAAAAAAGTTGTTTATCACAGTTTCCATTTAAATGCCTGATGTTTTAATCAGCAATGATTGCACAATTAAATACCCAGGACAAAATGACCCAAAATTGGGCTTATTCTCTTTCTCTGGTAGGTCAGTTACATATTGCAAGCTAAAATGTTCCTCGGTAAGCTCACCGTTCTAATAATAAGCAAAGGGACACTTGATGAATTGCATTGCACTGTACAATACATTTTTCTCCTGTGCACTTCCCTTGCCCTCCAGCTTTGTTTTCTATAGCTTTGGTCTTTTGTTTATGTGCATAGCAATGGCCATCAAAACACATACCTCATGAAAATGTGTACTTCCAAGAAGAGAATTGCTAATGTAGTGTCAGAGAAAGAAGACCATGCCCACAGATCAGCTGGAATCTTGGCTTTCATTTATCTGCCAATAATAGCCTGAGAGGGCTCTATAAGCTCAGTCAGAGGTAGTTCCTTGAGGGTTCTGCCAACATGCTCTTGTGATATTAAAGCCAGCCTTTGCCAGAGATCAACCAGTGACCAGTTCATCAAATACCCAGCACTGGACATTCATAAAACATGCCTTACCCAGTTAGCTCTTGGCATTGGCTTAGATGTCATAAATCACATACTGTATATTTTATGACCCAACTGGCTGGGGTTGTACTGAGGGCCAGTGCTAAGACACTTGCCTCATATGGTGAAGATGGTCTTTGCAGAATGTTTAATGATGGGTTTAATCCAACATCACTGACCACTGCACCATGCTTATAAATCATTACAGCCTCCAAATGATTTAGCTGTGATCAAAACACAGCATTGACTGTCTACATCTTTGATTCTCTTTTCAGTAGATTATTATAGTTTGCTGGCAAACCATTCAGACAGCAGTTTTTTCTTTTTCTTTTTTTTTTTTTTTTTTTTTTTTGCATAAGTGCCCACATACATTAAATGAATGAGCATTTTTTTCCTTTACAGCCTTCTTGTTATGGCCAGTAAACTGCCCCTTGTTACTGCCTCCATGTATTTCCAATTATTTTATATGTGAACGAGGGCAAAGGGACAAAAGTGAGTGCAGTGGAGGGAGAGAAAGAGTGCAGCAATGCAAGACACTTAGTAATTCCACGGGCAGGTTATAAGGAAGATAAATAGTGTGACACCTTAATGGAGCCATACAGTTATCCTTTATGAATAAAGCAAGATTGCTTCATAAAAAGTAACTTCGATGATTAATGATAGCACTACACTGATCCGGGGACGCAAAGGACTCTCAGGTATTTACAGCTGTTAATGTTAAAATTAATGGCATTGTAAAAAATTGGATGTTCTGTTTTTTAGACGAAGGCTTTTGTCGCTGATGTTGTAATGGTCATCTAAAGTCTTCATTGGGAGACAAAAATGATGGACCTAATTCTAGAGGATATATGATTTAAAGCGATCAGATTCTTGTTTTTGCGATTTCACTGGGTTTGAAGACTGGATATTAGCATCTCAAAGTCAAGTGCCATGCTGCTAGCTGCACCATGATGTGCACTACAAACAAAACCATGTTCTGACTTAGAAGGTGTTAGACAACAGCTCCTTCTACCTGATGTTGGAGAGCAATGATCACATGTTGTTAGAAAACATTAAAATAAAAATAAACGATGGAAGTGGAATGTTTTGTGATGCTGCTTTTCTTTGAAACATTTCTAGTTAAGTGGCATATAGTAATTGGTAACCTCTGACGGTGAAACCAAAAATATACTTCATGTGACATGAGAGTCTATTTATGTCTATTCCTCAGGGACTGTACTACTTAGATTAAGGACTGTACTACACTGATGCCTGTCAATCCAGTCTTTAAAATCAAAAAAGGTACTACCCCTCACATCCTGAGAATCTGGGATGGATACAGAGTGAGGTAGACAAAACTGAGACTATATTAATGAAGAAATATATAGTATATACTGTATATAGACAACCAATGTATCTTCCTTGGAGTGTGCAAAAATCATAAAATTAATAAAACTTTTCAAAAACTGGCCCCGACAGATCAACATTGTTTCACCTTGATAATCAACTCACCACCATTCTATTTTCTCACTCGGACAAATTGACTTGAATGTGAGTCTAAATGCTTTGTTAAGAAGCTATTTTTCTTGCAGCATGTCTCCACTTGCGATGATGATCAATAGGCGCAGATGTTGTTCAGCTCAATGGCTTTCATTTGGCCTGTTGAACCTGGATCAATAGCTGCTGGCGGAGTGAGGACTTCTTCTCTGATTTGGTGTTTCTCACTGTCAGACACCTGCTCATAAGCTACAGTCACTCTTTGAGCTGCATCACTCCACACACATAAATACACTTGCCTGTATCTCTCAGTCTCTCCAGGCTAAATGGTTGGCTGGCACTCCTGGTGCAGGGTTCAGTCATCATGTTTCGTGACAAAGATGGAAAGCATTATTATCTGACGCTGTTGCGGATTCATGCTGAATGAGTCAAAGGTGAATTTGGATCAATACGGATATAAGTGCTGTGGCTGGTCCAGTAAATCTGACTTAGTAGCCTTTAAAGGTTGCATACCCCAATCATTTGTTTTGTATTGTAGTTACATTGGAACATACATGTTGCACTAATAACTAAACTCCGATTTGTTTCTATTGGACGTCTTCACATTTATTATTTGGTATTTCAGAAACGTTTATAAACAAAATGGCTCTAGGAGAATTGTTTTTTAAAAAAGAGTCAAACTGTAGTTGTGCTGCAGATTATTTTTCAAGGGCTTAAAGTTTCCATTTATTACTCAGTGCCCCAACAGCAGTGCTCACTAACACACTTGTGCTGGTATCCAATTATGTTTAGAAAATGAAATTATCTATCATGAGGAAAACACTGACATTTTCTCCGCTTTGTAGCAATTGCAATGAAAAGCTAGTACTAAAATGATTTGCTAATGGAGTTAGCAGTGATGGAATGAGAAGATGCAATAATTTTATTTAAATAGCAGGCTTTTACCAGTAAATGTTCAGCTTCTTAGAGACATGAGCAACCATCAGCATTTCACCCCGAAAAGAAAAAAAAAACAAACACAAAGGACAGCAAGATGGCTGACTAGTCCAAAACAACAAACAGCTGACACTATAGGATGCTATTCGGTCTTTAAAGCCAATCTTGCACACACATTCCTGCTCTGAACAAACATTCTGCATAATCCCAGCTTCCTAAAACCCCAAAAGGTTAAACTTAATGATTATGAGCGAGTGGCTTTTAACAGCATGCAAAGACCTTTGGTTACTTGTAATTTGCAATTCCGCTGTGAAGATTATGCTGTGCCTTTGCATGAGGTCTGTGAACACCTGGTGAGAACTGGTTGTGTCATCACTATTCTGTCACATTCCTAGCTTAGGACTTTTACCAGGGTACAGCCTCATGCATCTTAATGAAGATGTTAAATCAAGTGCATTCTATGGAGTCTGGCAAGAGTGTAATCTAAAGAAAACACTGCTTGAGTTACAGGTAAACCTACGTGTATAACCCTTGCACGGCCGGCTTTTAGCTGTACTATGGGGTATAAGAATTAGGCATAACATTCCATTATTGAACACTGGTAGTCCACACAGGCAAATAATTAACATTTGGCAACAATTAAACCAAAAAAATCTATTTTGTATTTTATTACCCAAGCTTCCATAATTGAAATAAAATATGGCCACTCGTTCAGGTGTTGCCATAGATTGTAATAGCCACATCTCCTGCAACTTAATTCTTAAATGGTGGCTTTAACACACATCTTTCCTGCATTATTGTTAAATAATGGACATGGAGCTGTAGGGAGAGTGGCTCATGCTCAGCTCTGGGATGTGGCCCATTCATATATATATTTTGATTATAGCTCTTGGCTATTACAATTATGAAGTACAATTACTGTTGCAGTAATGGAGCCTATAACACACCCCATACTGCCCCTGACTGATCTGCTCCACACACTCATATTCACCTGACACTTGTGCTTACTGGTGCATCCTCCTGCCCTGAGTGCTATAAGCATGCACTTTAATGAGCATGCAACCTTAATTCTGCCTTTTCTAAGGAAGATACTCTGGACAAACTCTCCTTCTACAAGAAGTCTTGATTTTAACTTTACAGTATCAATCTTTTACTAGAACCTCTCTTCAGTTACTCCTCTTTGGTTCCTTGCACAGTGTATCCACTGGATTTCATTCTGGTTTAGTTATATAAGTCTTATTAAATACACTTGTGAGTTTAAATATAAGAGCTCTGTCTCCCCAATTCAGTTAAAGGTTAAAGTAAAAGGTTTTGCCAGTGTATTTTATTGTCAGTTTTGTTTGAAAGGCATTTAATAGTGTCCCGTGTGCACACTCCCTGTGACCGGTGTGGCCTCTGATAAAGAACAGTTTCAAATAAGAGTGATGAGAATAAAATATGTTTATGCATAAAGCTGTGCCTAAGAAACATTAATGGTCCACAACAGTCAACATTTATCATTTAATACAGATGCATATCAGCCAATGCTATGAGCCACATTAAATGTTCAATTTGAAAAAAGATCTACAAGCTAAAATCTGCATCAAATCTGTCTTAGCACTTAAGAATAAAAAGTTATTTTAATCATGCATCTGTAGGCTTTTAAAGAAGAGAAGCATATTGTGATAAAGCCAGTCAAAGATTGCATTGATGTGCAAATCATCTCTGGCAATCATTGTACTCTCTGTTGAATACAGAAAAAGCACACTATCTATTAAGTAAATAGATGAATACAGACATTCCATTTGGGACGTGCATGCTATGCTCCAATGTCCTCCTATTTCTTTCACTGAAATTCATTTATTGGCCAGAGAGGTACAACTTCAAACGAGTCGCTCCCCAGTGAATCCCTCTCTTGACTCTTTGATTGTTAGCTATTCCAACCATGTATGAGGTATTGTAGTGGCTAAAAAAAGTATGACCATGTTTTATTCATAGCTTCTCCACTTTCATAAGATAAGGGTGTCATTGTTGCAGCAGCATAAAGTTAGCGTAGCTTCTATGGGACTGTTTCATCTTCAGCTTTTTGGCAACAAAATTTTTCTAATCACAAGCTGCTTGTTAGAAATACTATAAAAAAATAAAACCGTTTATTTGTATTAACATTTTGGTTGTCCCAGCATACAGTGAGTAGTTAAAGGAAATGTGATGCCTCTAAAGTCTTACAAAACGTATTTGCAACTGAAGTATTTGCATTGACAGAAATGTTTGTTACCCAAGGATATGGATATGTTTGCCTGCAGCACTATACGTTTGTTCACATACATAAGCATGCAGTGTGTGTTTTCAAAATAAGATGTTGTATTGCTCCAGAAAATAAATTTGTTCCTGCTGTAATTTCAATGCAGTAAGCTCAAGAAAAAAAAGAGGAAAGGTTTATTTGTATGCTTTTCTGTGGTGCCATACCCAAGTCATATAGCCTGCACTGATATATTTGCTCTGACACCTGGGATAGCCTCACTGTATTCCATAATTATTGAACAATTTCACCATAAAATCAGATTTAGCGGCTCAAACAAAGATGCCTGAAGTAATTTGGCTCCAGCCAAGACTTCCTCTGGTTATTTTATTCATTTGTTTGCTACATTTTGTCACTGCATACGCTCCAAAGAGGAATGATGATAGGAATTATGTGACAGAGCAACATTGCCCCCTGTTGGCTAGAAAAAAACATTCACTAATGTAGCAGTAATATGTATGCTGAGGCCACAGCCACTTTCTTTGTAGTCAGTTTAGTTTTTTCTTGTTGCAGCTGATCACTGTCCTTGTCGACATATAAACCCGATGACTTTTATGACCTTTTATTAGAGGCCAGGACAGAAGGCCATACAGCACTTAACATAAAATAAGCTAATTCAAATTGAATTTTAAGTAGCATTTCTGAAAAACAAAACAAAAAATGTTTCCAGGAAACAGTCATTATATGAAAGAATTTAAAACTTACTTAAAATGGTAAATGGCTTGTATTTATATAGTGACTTCACCCTACACCTGGAGAGAGACAGCCTTCACCAACAACCACCAGACTTACCTCTTTGGACGGTGGGAGGAAGCCGGAGTACCTGGAGATAACCAACAGTAACACAGAGAGGACATGCTCCTCACAGAATAATTATATAAAGTTAATTATATTACATTATAATTATATCCTTATAACATCAATATCTCACAGAAATGTACCTTATATCCGACCATGTGTGGTGTTTCACAAATAAGACAGTCCACCTGCAGTAGACTCAATCAGGAACCACTTGTATCTGGTTTTTTGCTACATTACCTGCGAAAAAGAAACCATGCATGTTACTGGTAATGATTAAAAGGTCTAGATTTTATTGCATATATTGATTCATTTTTCTCTTGCTAATTGTTTAGTGCAACCATTTTGAGAAATTTATGACCGTCTCACAGCAACTGTGGCAGGTCATTTATTGTCTGCTAACCTAATCACAGCTCCATATTGTGCCATGTAACATTTAGGAAGGTCTGCTTATTCACCTTACGATAATGTATGCCCTACGCTGAAATAGATTTATTTTTATTTTTTTACATATTGTGTATTATATAGGCACGCTTATGTCATTGTTTCTTAGGGAAAATATACACTTAAAAATAATTAAGCAGATGATGTCTTCCAAATTAAATGTGAGCCATTGGGGTTTTTGTGCAAATGGTGGAAAATGCACATGTCACTATTTGCTACAAGCAAATAAAACCTAAAGAAGATTGTTTTTTAATCACACTTTAAAACAAAAACAAAAGTACATGAAATATAACAATTGTTTTCACTGTTCGTTCTTCCAGTCACATTTTACAAAAAAGTTAAATGTGTATCCTTGCGTAGTATTTATAAAGCAGGCTAACATCAAACAGATCATCAGGTCGTTGCTTTTCATTTCATCTAAAAGTCAAAGTGTAACGTGATGATGTCTTCATGCCAGTCCTCCAGGCACATGTTTAGTCACAGTGTTAATTATCAGCTGCTCTGATTGCTCTCTGTGTCCATCTAATTAGTTTGAAGGCTTTAGCAGCAGTCAGTGTGTGGGAGGGTCACGTCAGGAACGGGCCTCTTACTGATGAGCCATGGGCTAAACTGCACCCCCACCAGATGAAAAGATACAGTGGCTCTCTTAAAATCTCTGCTGCAACATTAGCAGCTTTTCTCTCCTTTGAAATGCTGTACAGTGTAACTCCTGTGTATCCTTCTGCAGGACGGAAGTTGTGAGTTCAAACACCGGCCGACTGGAACATCCTCGTCCAACTACAGCCTTTCAGTGAGTCTGCGTGTCCTCCCTGTGTTACTGTGGGTTCTCTCCGTCCAAACACGTGCATGTACAGGTTAACTGGCGACTCTAAGGTATGGATGAATTTGAGAGTGAATGATTGTTTGCCAGTGTCTGTCCCTAAATGTCAGCCCTGCGAATAACTGGCCATTGTCCAGGGTGAACCCCGCCTCAGGCCCAAAGTGGCTGGGACAGGTTGCATTCTGAATTAAAAAAGTGTTAGTTTACTAGATTTACTAGTTTTAAATTTTGTTCTACGTCCATTTTTCTGGGATTGGCTGAGCGCTCCATCCATAAATAAGACCCTTCTATGTAAACAGAAGCTAGAAATGTTACAATTTAGGTAAGGGGACGTTGGCTTTTTGTTTTAATGGCTGTAACTACAGGCTTCTTCTGAGTGTACCCAAAGTAATCAGTTCCCGAAAGAAGTTATTAAAAAATAAATTCTCTGCAATATAGTATGCTCAACCTGACCTGATATAACTTACATAAGACAATGACTTTAATAATAAGACACAATAACTTGAATTAGAAAACCAATCAGTTATTTGGACTGTGAAAGCTGTCGGCTGAGTAATGAGTAAAATCACCCACAACAAGGGGTCAGCCCCAATTAAAATGAAATTAGTATGCTTTTACTTCCACTCACAATGTGTACTTTTAGATTTTTAATCAGAGTGATTAACTTAATAAACCTGCTTAGAGAAGTTTTATTGGGATGGAAATGATAGTCTATTAAGGCTGACGAATATATTGCAGGTTTGTTGATGCATGGGACAGATTTTGGGGGAGGAGTTGTAACAGGAAGTAATGGCAGCGATCGAGGCCAGAGTGATGAAGGGGAGCCCATTGTGGTGACCTTGCCTTATGGTTCCACCTACTCATCCATCAGCAGCAGTAGGTAACGGATGGGTGACTCACTGGACCGCAATGGGAATGGTAAACTGGGATGACAGCTGACCTGGCAACTCTGAGAACAGGAGTGATGGTGCAGTGAATGGGGTAGGCCTGGGTGAGTGGGGTCATCCAGAGGTAGATTTTGTAATGGTAGGAGTTTGTCACTGAGCCACAAGACTGTTGATGAGCTGGGACATGGCCCTGAATGATAACGTTTCACTGCGCCTCCACACCAACAAGGAAATGAATCAAATTCATGGTTCCACTGCCGCAGCATGAAACACAAGTCCCCACAGTCTGGACCTGCTCTAATGACACACTGAAAACATATGGAGAGATTATGCACAGATTTGAGCTCAAATAAAGGGAGCTCTATCAATCACTTTTAGAAAGGCTTATGTTCATTTCACACAATATCTGTCACCACACAGCTGCTAACTAATGACTAACATAACAAATGATCAAAAAGGTCAAATGATATTAGTTTTAACAAAAAATAAACAAATATTTTGATTAGTTTTAGCAACTTGAAGGTTGTGGGCTTCTTGTGTTGAGTGGAGTTTACTTGTTCTGAGCCCGATAGCACAAAAGTGGTTTCAGTCCATATCCAGGTAAGTTACCATTAGGTTTGAGTGAAGCCTGTTTCCTGGTTCAAAAAGGTGCTTTGGTTTTGAACCTATCAGAATCGCTTAACACGTTTCACTGCTTTTCTACTGTTAGTCTGTAAAAGTGTGGAAAAACTGTCTTAAACCTTATTACAAATAAGACAATAGAAAAGAAAAAACAATATTAAATAAATATAATGAAAAAAGTTTAAATAAAAGTCGATTAAAATAAACATTTTATTTAAATATCTGAATTTTATAACCTAGAGTTCCTTATCCTTCCAATAACAATTCCTTTATTTCCAACAAGGTTAAGACCTCATCACAAGTCTGAGCCATACTTTGGGCACTTGCCTCTGTTGGAGAGTTTTTCATATTTTATTTGGACATAAATAGTAAATTACTGTGTCCTCTATAGAGGTCTAGAACAAAAGCAAGCACTGTTTGCGGAACACTGAGCTGATGCTTCTGCAAAAAATTTTACCTGATATAAAGCACATAACTGTTTAGGGTCCAACCCCCACACAATCATCCTGCAAACGTAAAACTGATTTGAAGTTTGTGCACTTTGAACAGAAAGACTTATCAGCAGCCTACATTTGTTATAGAATTATGAGATCAGCATGCACTAAACCAATTTGTCACCTCTGTGCTTCAGCGTGTTCTGTGTGTGTGTGTGTGTTTGTCCTCCAGGTGTAACCCAGTTTCTAATTGAGGAGCTCTTTGTTTACACCTGCAGAACCGGGGCAGTCTCCAGATAACTTAAACTAATCAATTAACAAAGATAGCTGAGGAAAACACTGCCAGTCAAGCACAGCACTGAAGATACACTCTACTACACTTCGAAAATCTATAGACTGCAGTATGGCCTTGTGCTATGTGCAGATATGGCATTTGCAATCTTATGGAAAGAGTAGGTCAGTGGCCTCTGCATGAGCAACCAAAAATAAACTATTCATTAAACATTTTCTTGAGGCAAGAATCCAAAAGGTGCTTAACTGAAAACTGACAATTATAAGAAAAGCATATATAGAAAAGATCCAAGCAACACTGAGACAGCATCTGATCTAAACTTTTATGTTCTTGTTGTTATTAATGTAAAAACAATCTCAAACTGGAATACAAGCTTTACTCATGAAATAGGGCACAAGAGGGAATTTACAATCATTAACTGACATCAAACAACACTCAGCAGTTTTGCTGAAGAAAGCAGAGAAGGGAAAAAGGTCCGGTCCTCTGCTCATCACACCACGCAAATCTGTTTAACCATCACAGTCTAGGTGCAGCAGACATTAGCTTGTTGTCTATCAAATTCAATTTTGGAAGAGTCAGAGGCTTCCTCGGTTTCAGCTCAAAGCAATTTCCTGAGCAATAAATATGATGTAACCGACCACAGACTGTGTAAAAGCTCTTCATGAGCTAATAACAATTCAGCTCTCTGTATAGTCTGAAGTTCTTTGCTCGTTGCACTATTAGAAGTTGACATTAGTCAATCCTATCTCATGCCTTGTTAGTATTTGCCAATTAGAGACAGACGGGGCTCAATGAAGTGTATCAGCTAAAGCCGTCATGTCTGCTAAAACATAGGGCATATGCTCTGCAAGCCCACATTAGATCTGTCCACAGTGTCAGCACTTTTACAAGCTGGGCAGCATAGCTTGTCAGGCCTGCCCTTTAGGCTAATCTTGGTAGCTAACTATTCTATCAGAAAATTATTATGACAGACAGAGTGACATACAGACTGAAATGTCAAATTAACACAGGGACGCAAAGGACAAAAAAACACCCGAATTCAAATCACTGAAGGGGTGATGGATGTTGCAGTGACTTAGAAGTGTTTACTTTGAAGGCAGCTTTTCGCAGCTTTGATTAAAGCCACCGACGTTTAAGAGTCACCTAGGGACGCTTTCAGCCCTAGCTGTTGGTTTACCTAATGTGTGTGGATATATTAGGATTGGGGCTTATGCAAATATTGGAAAAGGAAAACAAGATAAAAGTAAAATTGGATTATAGTAATATAATGTTAATGTTAACATATACAATTTAATATTATTAATGTTGATGCAAATAGGTTTTAGTATTTCAGCACCATGGAGAGAGACTCCAGAGTACTGTCTACAGTACACTTGTCTTGCATATGTCTTAGACTCCATGGGGAAATAAACAGGTCAAATAGAAGAAAATAAATGTCATAAAACGCTGTAATTGTCTGTAAAATTAAGAAACTTAAACTGGTTTATGTAAGACTTGAATCACAAAACGCACAGATGAACAGCACACCTAAGTTGATGTGTTGGAGTCAAGAGAAGCAGGTTAGAATAATTAGAAATACTGAAAACTGAAAACTAGTGAACTGAAATATCAACACAGAGTGGATTGTTTGATTTACCAAAGTAGAAAAGAGCAGAAAAAGCAGACCAACTGACAGGAAATACAGGCTGACCGAGTGAAGTAATCATTTAACAGTATAAGCACTTGAGTAAAAGTTCAGTATCATATACTTTTCATGTGCAGATCAGTTTGTGAAAGGTCCGTAGGTGTTTTGGTTGATTACATAAATCATAGTGAAAAGAGTATCTGGCATTATGTTAAAAATGGACTGTAATCATCGGCCATTCAGGGTCTAAAAACTTATGCTCTCATTCTCTGTGGCATGTAAACACTAGAGGCTCCGGAATGTGTGGCACCGGAAACAACAGTGCAACTGAATGTTTCAGCACCACAGAGAACCCACTGAGAGAGAAGGCCTGCTTGAATATTTCAGCACTGTGCAGACTGTCACGCTGAGAAAATGGCTCTGCACTTTTTCACGTTAATCCAGTGAGTGTGTTTTCCATCAATATGTTCTGAATAGTGGCAGAATGATTGAAGGCCTATGATTAACTGTAATTATGGAAGAATTTTGTAGTAGCGGACATTGGTCAGTCAAAACCAGAGAACAGAACCAGATAGGAAATAAACAAAACTCACCTCACACATTGACACCCAAAACAATATGAGGACATTTTTATTTCTCACAAAAGTCACAGAGGCAGGCGATGTGCTGGCAATAGGTGTGTGAATCTATTTTATTGATTTATGATGCCGAGTAAGTATCACCACAAACTAAAGAGACTTGATCTTTTTTTGGGCACATAAGTAGCTATTTATCTATTCCTTTGCAAGTGTATACGCCAAACTTAAGAAATGAGTAATAATGTCAAAATAAAAGCACTCCAAAGTAACAGTTAAGATAGAACTGGGTAATCTCCTAAACAGATAACGTAACAATCTCGAAGAGGACAGACCACGTGACGGTCATGCCCAAATAGCGTCTAATGTGCAATGTGCTGCTGACTCCACGTCATAATATTCCTCCACGAGGACACGTGCTGGTCCATGTTGTACAATTTGCCGTGGATGCAGCGGGGCTACAGAGCCAAGGAGGAGATGCCATTGTGTGTGGAGTGCTACACCTGTGCTGCCGCCTCCTGGACGGACGCGACTCCTTTTCGCTGCGACTGTACTCGCCTATAAGTGAACGGACAGGCTTATGAGCTCCACTCAAAGCGGAGAAGCGGGATGGCGAGGATAGCTCAGCTGCGCCTCGGTTGCGTCCTTCTCGCGGGGCTCCTGGTCACGGCCACGCGGTTAGTCCGGGCCAACAAGGGGGCAGCTTCTACGGACGAGGACAGAGACAAGGAGGGCGACGCGGAGACGCCATGTGAGCTCAAATCCGTCACCGTGTCTACTCTGCCAGTGCTCCGCGAGAACGAGTTCAGCTTCACCGGCGGAGCCCCCGGGAGTGGTGGCGTTAGTGGTGGAGGGGGTGCTGGGGGAGCAGGTGGCGCTGCTGGAGGAGGAACGGTGGGAGGAGGAGCAGGAGGGGGGGAATCCCGGCTCCTCTTATTCGTTCGGACAGACCTACCTGGGCGAATCTCAGTAATGGATGATCTCGACAACACAGCTCTCCCTTACTTTACACTCGGTAAGAACTACTGTGCTACTGTTTGTCCTACACATGACAAGCCTCTGCACGTTTCTGCACTATTGGGACAATTCACAGTGTTGTAACACGTGTTTACGGACTAAAACTTTCCTTTCGGAGCTCATAGTAGCTACCTCAGTCAAATAATGATTGCGATGGAGACAGAAATAGCCTGTGCTTTTCTTTTGCTTACTTTAAATGACTCCTGTCTCTTTCACTTCTGAGCCCTCTCACTTCTGTCTCCCTGTTTTGTCTTTCTATAGGATTATGATTTACAATTTCATGCATATCTCAAGAACGGGGACCCAATCATGAAATGTAATTTGGTCCTGCAAATTTGCATGAAATTGGTATTTTCTACTTGCACTTGAGCACATAGCTCAACTCGTGGCCCGGTGTGGTCACATGAGCTTTGGCAACAGTCAGCATTTGTAGAAACTCTTCTTTTGTTGTCTAGATATCTAACTGTGACTCCAAAAAAAAAAAAAAAGAAGCAGAAGCTCTGTCTGACAGGTTCCTTGAAAGCCACTTACTTTGAAATGGGTTTGGGGCATAGTACCACTGACTGTATAATCATAAATGACATAATAACAGGAGGCTTTACACAAAAGTGGGTGGCAGCTTGGGGGTGTACGAAAGTAATGTGTTTTACTTCAGAAGTAGTCTTTCACTAGTTAAGTGAAAGACCACACTTGTACAGTATTTTTTTCCAGTGGTTTTGGGCCAAGTGGAGTGATAGGGAACTACAATAAAAGCCAAGCTAGACTACACGGTGGCTTGTGGAAGCCAGTGACGGGAGAAGTAAGAGAATCCACGACTATGTCTCATTACTTCTGTTTTCAGACACTGCCTTTGCTATCTCTTTTATTTTTACTTTCCCCAGTCTCGGTTTCATCCTCACTATGAAGAGTGCAGACACAACTGGCTGCATGAAGCTGAGGCAGGCTCAGGGCTTGGGCATTAAGCTAGTAAATCACTTTCTATTCTCATTAAGGACAGCCGTTGACTGGCGAGAAAGGCCCCTCTGTCCTCCCAGTCTGCCAGCTAGCAAATTTGCTGCTTCGCCCTTCCATCGCATGACTGCACGCTGTTGAAGGAGGAGGTATTTAATAGGTTCAGTATATGATGCACAGTGTACTCCATGGGATTTGCAATAGTTTAAGAATGCTATAAATGTATTTTTGGCCAAAGGTTAGATCAAGAAGGACATATTCTGTTGAATGTAAATGTCACATGCAATCAATCTGGCCAAAAAAGGTAAATAGTGCTGCTTTTCCAAACCAGTAGCATTTTTATATTGAGTACATTTAATGATTGACTAGAAGAACATATATGAAAACAGCAGGTCCATCTTTTGTTCAGTGTCCATTGCTCTAATGCATTGGAGCTACAGGACATTTTCTTATTGGATTTTTCTTGTAAAAGCATTGGCTAAAATCCCATGTAGACTCTCTCTGTTGCACTGTAAACATGGCATAGATGTTGTTTGCTTTTATGTGGACTGTGCAGAATATAGGTAACCACCTGCTGACATTCTCTTCTTTTTCTTTTAATGTTGCTGGCCTTGAAGCCTTTCATGAAGCATTTTACTGACAAAACTGACAGACACATTTAACAGAGGAAATGCTGCCCACAGAGAACAAAAGAACAGAATTGCTCTATAGTATTTATCTCAGCTACGTATATAGCCATTCATTAAACTACATTCTTATCCAGACACGCCACATAAAAATTAGTTATATAATATGTTATCTTTAATCAATGTTTTTTAATGCATAGCTACAGACGCAGTCATCCATGACAAGTATTCATACTTCATGTGGACAGAATGCAGTCTCTTTAAGGTGTTGTTTTCTGTGTTTGCGATGCTTGATTGGTTTGTCAAACCCGCGTCACAAGTTAGGTAAAGCTGGCTAAAAGACAGCCTGTCTGCCTCCCGCAGTGACCTGCCAGTTCAGCTTTGATTTATTACTCCAAGTGTCATGGAGAATAAATGAGCTGAAAGGGCAGTGGACGGGAAATGCACAGGGCTTTTTTTCACCTTTTCCTTTTTCTAATTATGTCTTGATGGAAGAACAATGCCATGCTATTTTGTCCACCACCATGATAAACCTTTTTATTGAAATATATAAGGGTCATGTATTCAGATTTCTAGTTCTTTACTATAGGGAGGCCATGTGTTTTGTTATGTCACACAAGATCATTTTGTGCTGTCTTAAGTGAAGCTGCGGGACAGAGAAAATCAATATGTTGAGCAACATAGCTAACTTTGTAAACAACTCATTAGGAATTCACATTTTTGCAAACCTCTAGGCACTTAGATTTAAATTGTTCAATTGTTTTAACCCATTTAAACCCTATTTTACTTTCTTTAGAAGATCTTATTCCACCGCCATTCGAGCAATCCTTTGCTTTTTTCACTCTAACTTTTGGTTTCTAAGATTGAGTTACAGAAAACCATGCTCACTTTGAGATGGAAGATTAAAAGCTGTAGAAAGTAAAGTGAATAGACTGCCTGCACTAGTCTGCTCTATTTCCTGTAGCACCAAATATGTACACACTCCACTACATCTCAATTTGTTGTTGGGAGGCACATTTAGCCCTGGAGGACAAGGCAGTGAGGAGGGGCCAAAGGTCAACTGGAGCAATGCAAGTTGTACTGCGTTTGATGAGATGTTGAATACCGCATCACCTGATTGAATTTGTTAAAACATTTTATATGCTGTAAAGTACTTTTTTGTTTGGGAATGTAGTTGTCAGAATCCTGTTTAAATACATACATTTAATTGTTTAGTTTTATCTTTTTACAGAGTGCAAAGTAAGCAAATGCACATAGAAAAATGGTATGTCCATTCTTTACTCTGAAAAACAGCATAAATTCTTCTAGGTTTTACACTTGCAGACATTTTGACAGGTAGGTTGCTCCACACATTTTGAGAACTAACCACAGATCTGATGTAAGTCTCTTATTCTTCCGCCTCTAAATTGAGATCAGGGCTAGTAGAGGCACACCTTGACTTCCAGGACTGTGTTTATGCTATATACAATTCCCAATGGCTGAATGTTTGTGCATTTTATATTTGTGAAAAGATTACTTTACAGCATGTTCTTCACACCTGCCTAAAGCCTTTTAAAAACATTTTGCTGATTGGTAAAAGTTCTGAAATCTTGTCATTGGCCAGTGTTGTTTTCCGGTCCTCTGCAGACAGGATTTGTATTTATTATTTATTGTACTAACAGTGTGATTAACAAGGCCTTGTGGCCGCGGTGGACAGCTTTGATCTCCTGGTAATCATTTAATCATTACCATCACTGAGAGCCCTATTTAGTGCTGATAGAGCAAACAAAGGCTGGCTGTGCATTGTTTCTTTTTGTCTTTTGTTATGTTTATGTTCTAAAGAAAAGAACCTGCACTGTTCAATTGTTCACATATTTTGTCAAGTGTATATTAATTTCAAAACACAGGGCATAGGTAATTAACCTTAGGTTTCTGGTCTATTTAATGATTAATAATTAATCCTTTTTTCAATAAAAGAATGATCAAAATATATTAGAACAATGTAAGCAACTGCACTTGCACACTTGTAACTTGCAAGAAGTTTTTTTTTTCATTGATAAACTATAAGCCTTTTGATTAAAGTTTTTTTAAATTAACCTTTATTTATACAGGAAAGTCCCACTGAGATTACAAATCTCTTTTTCAGAGGAGTCCTGGCCTCATTGGGGGGTGGGTTATTGTACATGTTTTATTTGGTGGTAGGGTGAACTGGAGCACACGACATGCAGGCACGGAGGAGAACATGCAAACTTTACACAGAAAGGCCCTGCCCTGCCCGGGGATCAAACCCAGGACCTTCTTGCTGTGAGGCAGGAGTGCTAACCACTCCGCAATGTGCCGCCCCAAGTTGGAAAAAAAAAGTATGCTTAAAGTTTGCCTCGTTTAATAAAATTTTAATAAGTTTATTATTTTTTTTGTGATGAAAACAATTTTAAGTGTAGGCTATTGGCTTTTCTTTTTTAAAGGCAACATTGTTAGTTCAATGTCTGTTCATAGAATCCAGCACAAAAGTGATAATATAGTGCACAGCAACCTCATCACTTTTTTTTTTTTCATTGACTCATCTTAAACCTTCACAGTGAGTATTAAAAACATCCATTGTGTATTTTGCAAAATGCATGCCTTAAGACAATTCTCATGGTTTCTCCATTCTCATGGTTTCTCTAGTCTGTATGCTGAATGCAAAATGTGACACTGATTTATAAAAGCAATTCCATTTAGTTGCTGGCTCTCTATCAACATAATCCACCCCATGTGGTTAAAAGTGTGTAACGCTCTCTTAGTCAAATACTGTTAGTAACATGACATACACTCACTGGCCACTTTATTAGGTACACCTTGCTAGTACCGGGTTGGACCCCCTTTTGCTTTAGAACTGCTTCTATTCTTTGTGACATAGATTCAAAAAGGTGTTGGAAACATTCCTCAGAGATTTTGGTCCATATTGACAGAATAGCATCACAATTTTTTGGCTGCACATCCATGATATGACTCTCCTGTTCCAGCACTTCCCAAAGGTGCTCTATTGGATTGAGATCTGGTACTGTGGAGGCTCCTAGAGTAAAGTGACCTCATTTTCATGTTCAAGAAACCAGTCTGAGATGGTTTGAGCTTTGTGACATGGTGCATTGTCCTGCTGGAGGTAGCATCTGAAGATGGCTGCACTGTGGTCATAAAGGGATGGACATGGTCGCCAACAGTCTTCAGGAAGACTGTGGCATTTAAACGATGCTCAGTTAATACTAAGGGTCCCAAAGTGTACCAAGAAAAGATCCCCCACAACATTACACCACCACCCGCCTAAACCGCTGAGACAAGACGGGGTACAAAATTATAATAGAAACTACAATAATGTTTTTCTAGCTGTAGCTTTTTTTTTTTTTTTGCCCATCACTCAGAATGCACTGTCCCCTCTCCTGTGAGTGCTATCAGCAAAGTCTAGAGCAGCAGGCCTTTTCTTTTACTGAGCATATTCCCACTCTTCTCACAGGAGCTGTAATGGAAATGGGTTCATACCTACAGAGCAGATACTCGGACGGCAGACTGCACCGTGCACATTGCTCTGAGCCAACTCTCTGTGACACGTAAGAAAAGCAGCTTTTCACAAGCTCCGGTGTTGCTTGCATACCAGAGAGACCTCTGTAAAGCTGCTCTGTCACTTTTAAAATCCCTATTTGGATGTGAGAACTGAAAGTTTCGCATGTGCCATTTTAAAGATAATTAATTGCAATAGGCAGTCAGTCAACAAATGACATGCAATTTCTGTTTTTCTACTGTAGTGTTTTGCATTAAGGCAGGGCAATATACCCTCGAGACAGCAATGTAATTCATTTGACTTTTAAAATGATTTATAAATTAAATGACTCGCATATTCATTCTACTTTAATAATAGAGCAAAGAAAAGAAATAACAGGAGATTGGTTGAGTATGTTGTAGTGTATTATGCAAAAAAAGCTCTTATTTCTAAATTCTGTGAAGAACTAAAAGGAGACTTCCAAACTGTCAGAGCCTCAAACTGTCAGTAAAATGTATTTTTTTTTTTCTCTCCTTGAGAACCTGGCTTCCTTGGGATTCAACCCCATTTTTCACCCGTTCTCTGGCTTCAAACACACCCAACAGCCTGTAAACGTACTCCTACTGGTTGACAGGTTAGAATTCAAGATCACAGACAGGATGAAAGCCCGTTTTTTTTTTTTTTTTTTTGGCTCTTGCTGCTCCCTCCCTCTTGTCCTTGCTGCTTTTCTTCTACGTTATATTGTTCACTAACCTTTCCTTTTATTGTGTTTTTGTCACAGTCATTTTTTGTCCTTCTACTAACAGAACACTGCACTGTGTTCCCAAAGCTTTATGTTTCAAAACTATATATAACACCGGAGTAAGTTCAGAGCAGCCCACTGAAAACTAGCCTTTTGTTAGAGTCTTCTGTGTGTTTATTTCCACTGTGAGGATGAGGTTTTACTGTTGAGTCTAACCTAGTTAATGGAATTATTGTAATCACATAGGGCTTCTTTTTTACAATTATGACAGACAGTGTATGTGTTTGAAAGAGGAGAAAAGCGTCATTGTTCATATAAGCTGGCCACAATAATGTTTAAGACCCATAAAATTTGATTCTCTGCAGAATTTGCTGTGCACCTTGGACTCGTGCCAGTTACTCGCAGCTCACCACTGCCACAAAAGACTTTAAACCCTTTATCTGTGATGCTGTATTTGTACATATTTGCATTTCCTCCGAGCGTGTTTCTGTACCATCTCTAAGATTTGCTGTCTGATAGAATGTGGACAATTAGACTCCCCACTGCCAAAGATGGTTTTCCTTCCCCCACCCTTTCTGCTTCATTATTAACATCTGCCCAGGTTTACTGGTGGATTTTTGCCTTCTTATATGAATGTACATTGTGTCACAAACCTTCACATTTCTGTCTGTCTTGTGTCTAGTTTGGGACGATGTGGTGGAGCATTCTGACTTCAGGTGATCAAGGTTTTGTTGTGATCAGTCTTTGCCACATTATAAGGTTTTTTGTTTTTATCTATTCACACAGAACTCATGTTGCTAACTCATTGTTCCAATAGGGGTCATGTGTCAGGGCCAAGCCTCAAAGACATACAATGACAGACAACCACTGACTGAATGAACAGCAATTTAGTTTTGCAACCAGACATGAGACGGAGAGAGACAGTTGGTCTTTTTAACCAAAATGCCCCCATTGTTGAACATAAAAATCTAATGGCAAAAGTGACAAAAAACAGGATGTTAATTTAATAAGTTGTCTCCATGATGACCCAATGTTTGAGCTAAAAATAGAGTTAGTCTAAGAGTTTACCCAGTATTTCCATTAGATTTGTTCATTCAGTCAAGCTCAATAGTAGTGTTTTGTTTGGTGTTTTTTTTTTTATTATTATTTTCTTTCTTCAGAGCACTTCTGATAAGCCTCTGGGGAAAATGTGTGTTTGGCCCCACACATTGTATGCTTATCCAGAGGAGGCTCATTGGTATGTCACAGACGTTTCCTCCTTCTTTCCTATTCACAGGAGTGCGGCACACACTGTTCGTTTTTTCAGGTATTTTGTTGGGCTCTGGATTAGCTCTGATCTAACAGCAATTACCCTTAGGAGGGTAACACTGCAGAGCATGCTCTCCTGAGGTCATGAGCAGGTGAGGCGTCTCCACCACAGTTAAGTGCTCTCTCAAGGAAAGCAGTAGGTACGCATATTCTTGAAAATGCCCGTTTTTTGGCAGTATAGTTGCAGAAGCTTCAAATACATTTTGTAGAGCAGAGCTGCACAAAATGGAACCTTTTTAAATAAAATTGTACTTGAGTAGGAAAACATACGTCAAGTGTAAGTGCTGAGAGCTTACACATACAGCAGGCTTTTCCTCTTCTCATCTTTTTCTCACACGTACTGAGTTTGTTATGTCACCTTTTTATTAAAAAAAATAAAATAATACAACTTAACACATTGTGCAAGTTTAGACCTAGCAGGTCTCTTTCTTGTAAGAAAAGCAAGAGTGTTTTAATCATTCCTCCTGGCGAGCTCTTCCTGTGCAAAGGTCAAGGTCCGATTACTCTTACATTAGTATTATGACTGCTACCATAGTGTAATTAAATTATATTTTATTTAATATGGTGTCTGTCTCTGTCTCTATATTTTCAAGTACTTTTGATCATACAAACAATATTTTCCATATTTTTTTCTTAACAACATGTAATTTAGCGCTTCAACACTCCACAACGGGACAGAAGAGGCGTCACTTCCAACCCACATTATGGCTTTTCTGGCCAGCATAGGTGAGCATTGAGCATTGAACAGTTTCTTTGTGTGTTTT
Organism: Neodontobutis hainanensis; assembly: GCA_024349245.1. Taxonomy (NCBI): domain Eukaryota; kingdom Metazoa; phylum Chordata; class Actinopteri; order Gobiiformes; family Odontobutidae; genus Neodontobutis; species Neodontobutis hainanensis. The sequence continues at coordinate 1,677,781 of JALDNG010000041.1, forward strand.
CAAAGCTTCAGGTTTAAGTCCTAACAGACTGGGGAGAAGTGTCTGCCCTATCACCTGACTCATTTCTCTGCCTACTTCCATTTACACTCCCAGAGACAATGATATCAAGTCCCTTTGAGTCGTTTACGACAGTTTGAAAAAGCTCCTCAATCGATCTATATTTTCATGGATTTTAATATATAATTGTATTAAAGAAATGTATCTTTACAAGATGTTTCCTAGACATAGGATAAAATGATATTCTGAAAGTTTGATGAATTTGAGGAAAAATATTAAGGCATGACAGTATCAGATGCAGTTGCAATTCTGAATGTTTTTTATTTCTAAGTAAACAGTATAAGAGAAGAATTTAGTGGACTTGCCAAGGTGAGATTCACTGTGCGATAATCTGATGAAGGCAAGTCAGTGTGAGGGACAGTTTTTATCACTTTTATGTTTTGTGACCATCACGTATGTGCAAAATATTTGTAATATGTTGGTTATGTTAATAAAATACAATGTTTTCAAACTGATTTAAAAGTACAGTACACTGACCTGAAATGACATTTTTACAGCCGGTGTTGTTTGGACCCATCCCTCAGTTACATAATGAGGTTCTGAAAAAGCAGGTTAAAGAAGGGTTGGTTTAACGTCAGAATTAATTTGAGGTAATTATATTAAAGATCCGACTCTATATTTTGAGGTACAAGTTGAATAGTGACTTTAAAAACATCAAATACACAGATTTTGTTTGGTCTAAAGGTCCACCACTATCAGCATTTAAATATTATAATTAAAAACTCAAATCAAATGCAAACGAGTGAACTATAAATGTAGTGCTTTTATCAACATAGCGATCTTTTCAGTTGGTACACACTTTTAATCTTAACACTTATTTATTCAATTATTTACCCAACAGCGACTGATTAGGGCAGTGAGGGCAGGGGGTGTCATTTCTCTCACCACAGACCACTTGCCCACTGAGCAGGCTGAAGAACACTGTAGCATGTAATTATTATCTACTGGATCAAAGCTATAATTTCCATATCGCTCTGAGGGCTTGTTTTTTTATTGAGGTGTGTGTTGACATTGTTATTAATGTTCAACCGACATAAACTGGTAATTTTTATGGGTAGGACTATGTAAAGACTTTTTAAATTATTAGTCATGTTATTTTCAATTGTTTTTTTTATCTAATTTTTGTTTAGCTTGGTAAATTTTCTACTATTTTTTTCTTTTTTTTTTTTTTTTCTCTGGCTTGTAAAATTTCTTTCGGATTTGGCTTTAAGCAGCCGGCAAGTGCATCCTTGTGAGTTAGTTCAGATGGCTCTTGCTGATTAAGTGGCACATCTCTTAAAAGAAAATGTATGAAATAATGATATTTATTTATGGGATTTTTCTAAAAAAAAAAAAAAAAACAGGCCGCATATGTATTTATCAATTAGACCGACATTGTGTGCACTGTTCTATAGTGTGGCTGCAATCAGCACAAATGCACTATTAACTCTGTAATGAGACAGCTCAACAAACAAAATTAATGGCTCCTTTCAGAATGGCTTTGCTGCAATCAACACTTAGTCAGGCTTGTAACTGCAGCCGTCTGACTGAGGAAGAAAACTCTGGCTCAGCTACACTCGACTCATTACTGTGTAGAGTTTAAACAGTTAAGATCCTGATGTTGATGTACTTATATATTTGTTACCTCTCAACAGTTTAAGCCAGAAGAAAGGATGCAGTGGTTTTTATTATAATATTTCCACCATAAAGCAAACTGTGAATGAGAATAAATGTTTGGTTAAAGAAAGTATTTCCAGTGTATCTATTGAATTATTGATTCCCAGATTTGGTGTCTTTTAAATTCCTAATACACATTTTGATGGGATATTGTTTGACAGGGAACTATATTAGACTTATAATGCACACACATTTCTTAGTTTTACATACCTATGTTTCTAATATTACTTGACTAATATTAGCTTTACTACCATGCCACTGATACTTTTATGCTTCCCTGACCAAATCCCAACAGAATTTCTTTCTTTTTTTTATTTCTTTTTTACCACAAAAGATGGTTCATGCAAATTTATCTCAGAAATCTCAATAGATTGCTCTACCTTCTCCGTGTTACTTTTAAAATTGTGGTGCCAGACTGAACACATCCCTGCAGTATTGTACAAAGCTAAAGAAGGAGCGCTCGTAGCACTGTATCTTTATTTTTTCTGGAGGATTTTGCATTTCTATACAACTTGTTCAGGGGCTTTTTGGTCCCCAGCAATATCAAAATCTTAAAATATATTTAAAAAAAGGATCTTGGCATAAAATGAGGCAATGGTTGTTTAAGTGTGTAGTCAGTGAGGGGATTGACTCTAATAATTGTATATGTGCAGGATATTTTATTTAGACACACACACACTTATCCAAATGGATGTTTCTGTTTTGCTTTTAGGTTGTGTTTGAAATATATTAAGAATTTGTGTTGAAACAGGTTGTTGCAAAGATTTCAGAGAGCTGTACCTTCTTTACTTTGAGTTTTTTTCATTCGTTCATTCATTAATTTCCTTCTGCTTGTTCCCATTAGGGGTCGTGAGTGACTGGAGCCTATCCCAGCAACCAAGTTTTTGTCTTGGTATATTTTTCTTGTTGAATACTGTCAAAGTTAAATGACTCGCAGGTCTTTGACAATCCAGTGATGGATTCTTTCCTTCGCACTTTCACATCTAGTCATCTAATGGGATTTGCCAGACGCACTATTATGATGAAGAAGGCGAATGATTGTCAGGATGTTGTGAGTCATCAGTCATATTAATTGCATTTTTATGCCATTATTACAGGCTTCTAATGGATGGTAGCTTTTTGTGGGCAGCCTATTTTCTCTATAACCTAATTACAGGCAATGTTTTTTTTTTTTTTTTTAAGAAGCGCCAAACATGAACTCATGTAAAACTGTTGCATTAATGTAATCTGTTGGCCCTAATGTTGTTCTGTTTTTTTATCGTCTTTAAACAGGCTTTTTAGATTTTGTTAGTTACTGTTGAAGGTTAAATTAATTTACTAAATATTTACTTTAAATATGAGCTAACAATGAAATAAAAAATAAATGGTTGAAAAAAAAACTTTGAAAAACTGTCAATAAAAAAAATACACAGCTATTAAAAATTGAAACCCAGCAGACATATCTATCTAATCCGTCTAAGTCATCGTCTGCAAATAACTACTTTTCCATTCCTTATGCCACAAACATTTCCACTCACAGTTGACTCATTTTCATCACTTAGCATGGCTCACAGTCACATCCCAGGCCCTGTCAGTCTGACTGGCAGAAAATAGTTTGATTAGCACCCAGGCTGTATTCCCGGTAAGGTCAGACTCCTTCCTAATGATGTGTTGTGCACTTTTATAGTCGTCCATAAGTACAGGAGAGGCCGTGTTAATAAGATGTCACAAGGGGCAGTCAGTCAGTTGAAGAATGTTGGGGTGAATGTCCCACTGCTTTGACAATGATGTGGCCGTTTGTTTAGTGTGCAGACAGGTAACCCTTTCAAATGATACGAGCTTGTAAAAACTGTCCAGCGCTTAAGTGTTCTGTCATAAGAAAACGCAAATTATTAAGAGTGTGATTGTTCTACTTATCCGACTTTGGGAGTTCTTTTTCTAAAACGTTTCTCTTTCTACATGTGACAGGACTCAGAATGCCAGAGGGGCTCTTATTCTTAGTCTGACAGATTGACAATACATAAAAAGTGAGTTCTCATTTAAAGTGTGCAGCTTTGATTTGTTTAGCTCATTCGTAGCTCCTTTCATTAAAAAAAAAAAAAAATCAATTTTAGTTGGCAGGCCATGTGTTGCTGTCTGCTAATTGATTTTCCATCCAGCAGAGGAGCGGCTTCCTGCTTGGTTCAAGTGGGTGGATAGATGGCAAGATGGATTCAAATCTGAACCCACATGGATGTAATACAAAGTCTGTAGGCTACTGATGTGCTTAAAATTTAGCTCCCATTTGATGTAACTTCAGATTAATAACATATGTCCCAGTAGTCAGACTGTTGAAAGACCTGTTGTGAGGTTGTGCACCCCACATGCACATTTGAGAGCAGTCCTGCCACACAGCTGCTCGTGTTCTCTCCGAGTTCTCACAAAAGACATACAGGTGGATCTAAACTGAATGCATGTCTGTCGGTGTCTAAGTGTTAGCCCTGCATAAGGCCCAAAGCTCACTGGGATAGGCTCCATCCCCCCTAACAGGAATAATCTGTAGACGATTAATGCATGGATCTTATCTGTTCCCTTTTTAACAATATTTAGTGTGATGTCTGTGTGTATTTAGCTCTTTATTTCACTCCCAGTATTTGTTCCCTCATTACAACACAGACATTTGCACAGCATTATGCAGCTGATCATTGTAGGATCAGCTTGAGGCATGTTGTATTTGAAGCAAGATTTCAAGGTGTTAGTTCTTTTAGACTAAGGCAATGTGTAATCTTCAAAGCTTGGATTTAAATCTGTTGATCTGCATTTCTTTGTAAAAGCCTAATGTCACAATCTACTGTATATTTTTGACATTTTAAGACATTATAAAACCTTCTAGTAAATTGGTATGCTATAACCCAATGGGGAATGGGCCTCTTAGTAGGCAGGTCTTGTTTTTGTATTCTAATGACTGAAAACAAAATTCAGTTGCATTAGCTCAAAGTGTTTGGCCATTGTACAGTTCCAGTGTGTGACCAGTGTAAATAGTTTCCTAAGAATGATTGAATGGTTGTAATTTTCTGAAGCAGGATTCTAAGAGTGACTGCAAAAGACCACAAAAGTCTTTAGCCAACTGGGATTAATTTGGATAATGGACTGAACACTACTGTCTGGAGGTGTCTGATTTCCTGTAGCACAGATGAATAAGTGATAAGTACCATGAGCTATCTACTGCTCCTTTTACATTTGTATTGCCAGGTTTTGTGTTGGTACCTGCTTTTCTTCCAGACTCGTTTAATGGTCTGGAGTGGTGAACTCATCAAATCATCAAATGTGCCAAAGAGCATTTATCTTGCCCTTTTTTTCTTTCATATTTACGTGGCCTTTGGGATGTTCTGACTTTTCCTAACAATGCACATTTTCACGCCGATGATCCGTGACATGTTTCAACGAAATGTGAATATGTCGACGAATTATTGTTTTCATTCCCTCCAATACAACCGCCTCCAAAAGGAGCATTTCCTCTGTCAATGTTTTAACTTATCAGTCAAATTATCATGTTCATGAAATGTTTCAATAGATTAGACATTGCTCATTTTTATTGTTTTTAAAAAGACAATAGAATTAGGTAGTGGACCACTGTGCCTGTATTACAGTTCTGCTAACCCATCTGCTCCCATTCAATTTAAAGACAGGCCTTTTTTTCCCAGTCCCCAGTAAGTTATATGCCGTTTCAGCACTGGAGAGCTGTGGAGGAAGAGGAATTGTTCAAAGTCAGCATTTCTGAGTGAACAGCTCCCATTTCACTCTGCAATAACTCCACAATTAGATTATCAGAAGAAACAGAGAGAGACCAAGAAAAATCAAATGAAAGTATGACTGCAGCTGTATCCCAGTTTCTGGAAGAATGTACAGCTGTTTTTATAAGATTTGCATTGGAACTTTGTGGCAAACGTGAATGTTGTTAAAGGTGACCTTGCTAAAGTTTATGCCTGTGCAATTCATTTGTCTTGTTATTAAAGCTAAATTTATCATTAAATGGCTGGTCTATCCCGCCGAGGAAAGTGTTTAAAATACATACAGAGCTCATTTATCAAAGAAGTGACGTTCTCATACTGTCGCTGTTTCTTTATGTCCTTGAATCAGACTGGAAAATATCATTTGATTTGGTAAATATAAATATATAATTAAAGATGACAATACAATAATAAATGATTTGGCTTTACTAAATTGAAACCCTTTAAGCCATTCCAATTTAAAAGATCTTTAATCCACCTTCGACTATTATTTACTAAGCTTTTGCGATTTCAGACAAATTTATATATCATGTAAAATTGTCTTGTTTAAATCACTTTTTTCCCTCTCATAAGTCTTGGCGATTAGGACCATGTGTAACACATTATGGATGAATACAGCACCTGCAGCCAGGCTGAAGTGTCCTATTACCCGAGTATCACGTTAAGTATTCTGTCTCATTCATCTCTAAAAATAATTTCTCAAAAGATTACGTGCATGACTGGGGCCTTCATCATGTGGAACACTTAACTGCACTGTGCATCTTTGCACTAATGCATATTAAAAATTGCTCAGCCTTCTCTGTGCAGCTGAGCAACACCTTTTGATGATTCCACAATGGCACAATTGAAGGATTTTGATATGATTTCTTAACAGTAAATTCATCTATCAGAGGGTTTACAGAGGTTACTCCAAATAGGATTTTAATGGTAGTCAATCTGGATCTTTATCACTGTGCCATTCATGTTTTGTTTTTATTCCTCATGCTCCATGCCCAGTGAAGGTAGTTTTAATATTTGAAGGAAACATTAAATATATTGGACAGATATTGGAGGAAACATTGAGTCAAAAGTGGTCAACATTGCTTGGCACTTGAGTAAAATCAACATCACACATGCTCACCATCCATCAACCTCCATTTTCCAAAAAAGTAAATCCACTTGGGGGTAACCAAATTTGGTTGAAAATGCACATTTTTTAAACATAAAAGGTAGCAGTGAAGAATTTACCATGAAGTTGAAAAACGAGTGTGCTTTGGGGCCTCAGTTACATTTGGTATATTTGTTGTATTTTATTTGTGTAACAATCTGAGGCTGTTCTTTTTATTTTACTGTAAAAACGGATTTGACGGTTTTCTTCTGCTATCTGCGACTTTCTTTCACCTCAAGGGGAAAGCAGTGTTCTCTGTCATCCATACTGCTCCATAAATGATTTATTGCAGAAGTATTATTCTAATGCGCTTAACTCTTACTGTCTGTGATAGTGATTTTGTTGTGTATGCATTCTCGCGCTGTCTGCTGCCTAAAGAAAACAGAGTTGCTGGCTAATGACATCTGACAGAGGCCGTCTGTTACAGTCATGTGATACAGTCTCCCAAAAGCGGGGGCCTATGGTCTGATTAAGGATCCAAGCAGAAAGTAAACCAAACAAAATGTTGGCAAGATTAACAGCGCAACAATTACTCTTTTAACATTTCTGCCTAAATTGGTATGAGACAAACATTTTGCACATGTTCATTTTGCCAAATGTACTGGCAGAGATCACTTTGTACAGCATTAGACAGCAAGTCTGCAAATTTACTTTCAGTTGCTTTTCCATTTACCTTGAGCAGCAGCTGAAGTTTATTTATATTTAACCTTTTTTTTTTTATCCAGGAAAGTCCCACTGAGATTACAAATCTCTTTTGCAGGGGAGTCCTGGCCCCATGGGAGGAGGGGGACTATTGTAGTATCTTTAATGTTTAATGTGTTTAGAGTTCACTAAAGTGTGGGCAAAGCAATTTACTCAACCTGCTGCGGGTTCAGACCAATTCTGTAACGTTACTGACAATTATGTCCACGTTTTAAGTTCAACCACAAAGCAACTGTTTTACTATTACTAAATAAACAACATGGCTTTGCTGTGATTGGATAAAATTGCGGTTACTGACCTGTGGTTTGTTAAATCAGCTACTAGGTATTTGCATAAAGTACCTGCTGTAGCAGAGGCTCTATGGGTTGCAGGCGGTGTAGAGGTTCCAGACGTGTTGCGTGCATGTGTTCAAAGAGTCCAGGAGGTATTGTCTGTTTAAAAAGCACTATCTTTTTTATTACGGGTATAACGGTAAACACAAAAGTCACATTTTGGTTTCGGTTCTTAGAAGTTTCGGTTTGGTGCAATGTCGGAACACAAATTTCGACAAATCCACTTGTCTTTGCCCGTTATTTTTTTTTTGGAGAACACATATAGTTTATGAAGAAGAAAAACATTATAAATAAAAAAAACAGCTTAGCAATAAAAAAAAATACTAAAAACCTGGGTTATTCTGGTTAAGCACATTGTACTGCTATTATTTTGAACAATACTGTATATGCTGGCATCTGATTCAATTGACAAAAGATTTTCTTTCAAACCTTTTCTTATGATTCTTCTCTCATTGTGCTCCAGAGCACTTTGGAGCTTCACAGTCATTCAGGTAGTCATAATGCTAAAAGGTTAAGAATGTTCTTTTAAACCTTTTAACCTTAGTAAAATCACAGACGTTTATTCTACTGTACAAACATCTACAGAGATGTTAAAACGCCTAATGAAGTTTCACAATATTTCCTGTACATCACATTCACCTGAACCCTCAACTCAACTTGTCTTGGCTCAGATAGGAATCAATGTACCAGTCAAGTGAATCCGGGTGAGATAGAAATCCACTTACAGTCCTCTGATCCCAATCAGTGGTGGAGAAACCACACGGAGGCAGGTTTACCTAGCTTCAAAAACACACGGCCTTGGCACAATGGGAGATGACTAGTGAAGAGAAAGCTGAGGACATTACATCTCACACTGTGTGCACAGCTCTGTGGGAGTGCTGCTGGTTCTCTGAAAAAAGCACATGTTGAATCCAGAGAATTAATCCAGACTGACAGCAACTGGTGAGTCTTATCTGTGCTTTCGATGCAATGGAGCAGAAGTGTTAATAACAGTATTAATAACAATACAATCAATGCACAGTTTGGAAAACAGCAATGGCTAGGGAAGTCTATATTTTTTATGTAATGAGTTATAAAATACTTCACTTTAATCTTCAACAAGCTTTAAAATGTACTTTTTTTTTTTTTTGCTTGAAGTAAGTTAGCAGTCGAGCACTCCAGAGTAACAGTTTTCATGTTTGCTAAATAGACCTGTGTTAAACCAGAGAACATGACAAGTTATTAATGTCTCATTGCCATGGGTTTGGTTCAGTTGGATGTACTTTAACGGCACATAAAAGCACTCTGAGTTTTAGCACCCCGCTGTGTGCTGTGCTACTTTTAAAAACATAAGTATTTTTAATTATTAAACTCCTTTTTTTGCAGTGTCACAGCAGTAATGAATGCAAGACTTTTAACGTGACAAAACAAGTCCTTTTTAAAAGCCCTCAAAATGTGTCCTAACGTATTATAAATGTTGTACACGATCCCAAGTGTTTATCTAAAACCTTTTAATCTGTAGATTGATTTTGGGATGGGACTGCAGTGTCTCAGAACCGTTGTGTCTTCAGTGCCAGGCCACTTGACTGCATTGGCAAACACACATCACATGATGACTGCCGGAGGGAAGCTGCACTGTATCCTTAAAAACACATCCTGTTTGTCTGGGAATTCACTGTTGTGGACAGATTGTTTTATTTTTATAGCTTGGGAAATACTTTTTGCATTGCTTGTGGTGGGTCTTGATTGTCGTTGTGCCTTGTGTGGACAATAAGATTCAGGTGCCTCATGTACAGTAAATATACTGTGTAAAAATACATAGACTGTGTGATACACACCTGTAGGAGGTGTTTCCTCTGGTTTAGACACATCACATTTACATTGAAAAGAAAACATATTCTTATATTCATATCTGAGACACTGTGGTATATGTCTTTTTATAAGCAGTGCATTTCCCAATCTCATTTGTTCTTCTGTCAATGTTTGATTGAATTCATATGATTTCACTGTAAAAAATGACCCTGCTGTTAGATTCAGGTGAAAATGTCTTCAAATATATGTCTAGAGCGGTCTACAGGCAGGCCATGTTTGGGCACAAGGTTTTTAAAGGCTCAATTAACATAAAGACATACTCTTATTTTCTTTCTTTTTTTTCATGATGTGGAAGAACTGTCATGGGGCCGTCCATGTGACAACTGTAATTGGTTCACAGAAAAGCTTTTTTTAAAAATGGGTTTATATAAAAGGCACTTTTTGCAGTAATGTTAGTGAATGTAATGAGAAATGAAGACTTTCAAACTGATGAATTAACAGTGGCCATTTTTTAAATGACAGTAACAGCTTTTATCAAAGATGGAAGACAATGCTGCTTCCCTGTGGTGTACAGTAGTCCAATATAACTTGATTCATGGCTAGAAAGATGTGTCCTATTACATGCTAATAAAATAAATATATTGAGCTGCTTAACCCATTATAAAGCATTTTTCTATTCAAAAGAGCTTTTGACAAAATCCAAACATGAAGATGTTGCTTTGGCGCTGACATCGTTGACCTGTCGGCTGAATCTAGATCAATAGAGAAAGTGACAAACTGCTGATTGGTGCTGCAGGGAATCAGAGAATGGTGTATGATCTAATAACCCAGTGACACTGAGATCTCAGTCTTCACTTCACATTATTTTCTTTCACTGCCTCCAACAAACAAGTACAGGGGGTTATTCAAATTCATCTTTCCTTACTTTTTAAACATTTCTGGTGTCGGCTATAATGAAGGTGGGAACGCAAGGAGAATAATCCCTCATTCATTTATTGGTTTGCAGTGAATATATGAATAGTGTTTAACTGAACAGCAAACAAACCAGCTCCTTACTGCACATGTATAAACTTAGCATTATATGCTTTGCAGCTTTGCCTTATCTTTTTATTGTCCGTATTTAGGGCTGGAAGCTTATGGAAGTAAAGTCTTCAAACAAAAAAATAAATAAAATAATACAATTTTTGTAATTCTGAGATAATATGTTACATGTAATATGTACAACATTGGTTTGGGCATACAAAATATTCATTCATTCATTTTCTACCGCTTTGTCCCGTTAGGGGTCGCTGGTGACTGGAGCCTATCCCAGCAGCTTTGGGCCTGAGGCGGGGTACACCCTGGACAGTTAGTCGCAGGGCTCATACAAAATATGCAACATACAAAATACAATTATAGAAATCTAGTTTATATGAATGGGTCTACAGTTACCAAAATCATGTGACATGTCCATTACAACGGACTAGAACGAAGTAGTCTTCATTTGTGTGGTGATTTTTTAAAAAACTTTTAACCTAAGTTATATATATATATATTTTTTTTTTTTATTTTTTCACACTTTAGAGATGGTCCTAGGCAGCCGTCTTCCTCTTGGTGGCTTAGGAGACCACTGTACCCTTTCCGGTCCAGAGGAGGCATATTTGAATGAAAATAAAGTTGTAGCTTGTTATTGTACACAATGTGATGGACAAGGGGCCTTTTTGTGTTCTGTTTCTGACTTGACCTCAGTAAAATGCAGAAAGCTACTGTCTAAGTGTAAAAGCTGGAATATGAACAGCACCTTATTTGTATTTAAGATTTCCTCTTTTACAAAATCTTTCTGAAGACAAATGAGAATAAACATTAAAATGAACCAATTTAAATATTGATTATTAATTTAACTGTTTTAATTATTCCTTAAACAATGCCATATGACTTTTTTTTTAAATAATTCTTTGTGTTCTTTTCACTAGGACAAGAACACATGCTTCTATTTAAATTGCAATCTGAATGAATAATTTCTGCTAGTTTATTAAAAAAATGGCCTTGCATCTTGTTGAAATTGTATTCTGTAAAGATTGTAAAGGAGAGAGAAAAAAGTCCCCCCTGTTTCACACTCATAAAGGCAGGTGAATATCTGCATAAAAGATGAATTATGTGTGTTCTGCTTTGCACTGGTCAGTGGAATGGAAGCCTTGGTGCAGTCTGTTTTGAACAGATAACTGTTCATGCACCAACTGGATTTCGAGGTCAAACCGTGAGGCACAAATATCTGGTGAATAAAGCCATCAATCAACACTACACTATTTTATTTACATAAAGTAACCTTTCCATTGCCTGTTCAGCTTTTATCACCGTTATCAACACTTCAAAGAAGTGTAACGACAGGAATATCTTGAAACAAAAAATAAGTATAAAATAGACTTTGGATGCACCAATGCCAGTAATATTTTGCTGTTGGACTCATTGTTGCTGCCATAATATCAACAGTGAATACAAGGGCAGAATCCTGGAGCAGACATATTTTGTGAGAGTGTTCCATGTTCCACACCAAGATCACTCAATGCACTATTGAAGTGGATTTAATTATGTGTGGTACTTTAAGAATTAGTTTCTGTGAAGTGAATTGTGTCTTTTCCCAAAGCCAGCATAAAAACTCAAAGGACATGACCTCATGCTTTTATTTGATCTTTTGTTATACCTTTCTTTTTCTAGCAACAGCCTTAGTATCAGCCTCATTGTTTACACAGCTTGATTAATGGCAGATAACTAATAAGTTCATGCTTTGGTCCTGTCCTAGGACAGTATGCATTCAACACTTTCTATTGTCTTTATCTGCTGTTCACTGTTTATCTGGTGTACACTGGGAAATCTATTATGTAAACATGTTAGGCTTCCTTCATAAAGTTGAATTATGACATGCATATCCTTGGTCACCACCTGACTGTGTCACAGGTCACAGACTCTGTTAAAGTTAACATGTTGGACACAGCTGGGTCTGTGATACCTTACAGTGCACCACTGATTTATCTCCTGTGACAGGGGACCCAACTTAGCTCGCCAATGCCATTACCATCATTAATCAGGCGAGACAGGCCAGGCATGCCCACAGGAAATTAATTAACTCTTAAAAATCAGCACACTCTCATCATTTATAGTGGCTTATTTATTACAGAAGTAGTACGTATGTCCCACTCTAACCGGCATCGTGAAAACCAACGTTTGTAAAGTGTGACAGTTATGGATGTGAGGGACAGCAGAAGTTAAAAAAATTAATAAATAAATATGACAGTGCTAATATTGTTAGGCACTTCTTGGAATAAATATGAAATTTTCTTTTTTTTTATATACGTTTTGGATTTTAATTAAAATTGATTTTGCATTTGAAGGCCTTTCTTAGGCATCTTGACATGACATTGAGACCAGGATGTTGGCGCGTTTTTAATCCTACAACCACTTCATACTGTCCTAAAGATTTTGTAATACTTCCTTTGTTTGTTGCGATAACAGCGTCCTAACTTTCCAAATTGATGAGCTTAATCAACACAATATCAAACTTTAATTACTTTTTAATTGAGTGAAGATCTCTACAGTCAAAACATATTTTAATGCTTGTAATATTTTATTTGCTAAGATAGTTCTTAAGTTGTAATGTATTTGAAGAATATCTAAATTAAAAGACTGAATGTTGACATTTAGGAATGTGATAAAGATTCTAAAAAAACTTTCAAAAAATTACTTGTGATTATTAGCTTTTTTGCATTGATTAAAAATTGTTTCAGAGAAAATTGTTTGCATAAAACAGCAAATATTATTTCTTATACTGGTAATATTGTTTGCCTTTTGCTGATTAGTGACTTTTTTGACACAATAATTATTTTTTTTTACTGTGTATTGTTTAATTATATTTGTAGAACAGTCATATTTATGTTGTTCTTTTTTTTTTAGGCATTCTTTTTGGGAAAATCCAATTTTGTTTTTCTCCTCTTAGAGTCCAATATGATTTTTTTTCACGCTCTAATGTTTTAGAATCCCCTCTGGTTATCATTTATTTGTATGGTTTTACTATAACATTGAACAGGAACGAGGCAGCATTGACAGCGGAGATTGAAAAAGGCAACTAAGGAAAAATGTCAGCCTGAACTGTATCTTGTCACAATATAAAAAGAAACCCTTGCAAAGAAGATGCACATAGACAACATACTGAATCCAACACGATTAACAGCATGAGCATTCTATGTTGCAAAGAGTTAGTGTGTCCAAGGTTACTATGATTTGCATACAGTTGTGCTCATACCCTGGCAGAACTTGTGATTTTGATTTTATAAAAAAAAAATCCCTAATTTTTTTGGCAGTTTTTTTTTATAGAATATGAATGATAACACAAATCATTTTTTTCACTCATACTTCGTTAGGTTGGATGAAGCAAAATTTCATTGCAAATCTTCCTCTTGTATTTTCTGATAACATGCTGCATTCAACTTTTCCTGTGCCTTTGTAGCTCACACATCCCCAAAACATCAGATCCACCTCCATGTTTCACAGCAGGAATTGTGTATCTTTCATCATAGGCCTTGTTGACTATCCAAATGTAACGTTTATGGTTGAAAAAATTAAATTTTGGACTCATCACTCCAAATGACTTTGTTCCAGAAGTTTTGATGCTTGTCTCTGTGCTGTTTGACGGATTGTAAGCAGGATGCTTTGTAGAATTTTTCTAGTAATGGTTTTCTCAACCATGCAGCCCGTTTTTCTTCCTTATTGTGCCTCTTGAAACAGCCACACCACTTTTTTCAGAGTCCTGTATTTCAGCTGAAGTTGTTTGTGTTTTATTTTTATTTTTTTTCTTTGCATTCCAAACAATATTCCTGGCAGTTGTGACTGAAATCTTTGTTTGGTTTCAACAGAATCCCTCATTTTCACTTCTTTATTAGAGTTTGAACACTGTTGATTGATTCCTTACATATCTTTTTATATCCCTTTCCTGTTTTAAACAGTTCAATTACCTTTTCCCGCAGACCCTTTGACAATTCTTTTGCTTTCCCCATAACTCAGAAACATCAGTACAGGACTGTATGAGAGATGCATGGGTCAGGAGCCCAGAAACTCACTGACCTTTTCTACACACACACTGATTACAAGCAAACAGATCACAGGTGAGGATGGTTCCCTTTAGTAGCCATTCAAACCTGTTTGTGTAAACATGTGCATGTTATCAGGCCAAAATCACCAGTGTATGAGCTCAGCTGTTGGGTTATATAACATTGGAGAACAGTTAAAGAATTAAAAACAAGGTCTGTAAAGAAAGATTTAGATTCACTTAAAAAAAGGTCAAACAAGTGAAACTTTATCTAAAGAGTGACAAACAAACTAAAATCCTCACTTGAACCATCGCTGGGATTTGCCAAAGTCAAAATTCTTCCTGCATGTCGCCATCTTCATTGGGGTGAAAGGCCAACTACAACATTTGGCAGCTGGCAAAGTGTCAAGCTCATCATGCTAAGCTAGACTGATTCCAGTTAAGAAGAGGAACGTCAGTGATTGCTCTTTATTTTTGCATTAAGCAGTCAGTGCCAGTACTGAACAAAATTCATTATGGGACAAAAGTACAATGAGAGTTTGTGCCAGAAGCAGAATGGCTGACTGAGACCTGTCAACGAAAAGGACTTAAGACATAAAGCTTGATGTACTTGCGACTTCTGGTAAAAAAAACAACTAGCATTTAATGTAAGCTGACATTACAGACCACTGCTTTTTAGCCTATCACATTTGGATGCAATTACTGGAACTTGAAGACTTACTGACTGTGAGGGCTGTCAAGGCTAAATCTAATAAGTGTACTAAAGAATGGATTCAAAAATAAAAGAGTCCTGAATCAATTGTATGTAAGCACAGACAGAAAACCCACACATACAGCAGCCTTGAGCGGATGGAACTTGTGCATTCATTACCTTGGCAAAGCCATTTAGATTTTCTCCCACTCCAACACTCCTCACTTGACTACACCGGTGTTACAGTTCAACTTCCCACTATAAATGTATCCTTGACCAGTGTGAGAACACTTAACATATCATGCCTTTGGTGTTACAAGGCCACAGCTGGAAGGCCATTACCACTGGCCTTGAGCCCAATAAAGCATGTGCATCAGGTCCAAGCTGCAGTCACTGCAACAGTATAAAAATATCGATCTCCATAATTTATAGTCATACTTAGCCATGGCTCATTGAAAGTGCCTTACAGCTTGGGTTTGTGATAAAGTTTTTAGCATGACCTTGCATAATCACATGTTTGTTTTCTAAATGTTCAGATTTAGGAGTATCCAATGGCCCAGCTGATATACTCATGCACTTACTTCAACATTGCAGTCCCAGTGTCTTCTCTCTTCCATTAATTGAAGATGTTCAAATAAGGATTAGTTCATCTTGTCTGTATTATTAGAACTGAGCCTCCACTTGGCACCACAGATTGGTGGGCAAGACTTGCACCATAATAAGGGAGAGTGAAATGTAGAATCAGAATATGTCTTGTTAGTGGGATTGTAGTGCTGAAGAAGAAGCCTGTGCACTCATTTGATTAAGAAACTGTTTATCCTTTTAATGTGCCACTTTAACTACATTTAACTTTTTGTTTATTTTTTTTTCTAGTTTCCTGGCACTGAGGCTGCCATTCTGAAAAGCCCCTTGTGCAGCATGTTTCTTGAAGTATTTTACACATGTAGACAATACAGCTGTATTTTTTTAATGTAGCATTAATATAGCTTGAAATAATGTGATCATGACAAAAATAAAAGGACTCCTATACATATAGTATGAAGCATGAACACATTCATTGACACACTTACACAGATAAATGGACACACATGAAAGAATTAATTTGCTGCTAATGAGGGATAATCCAGAGCCCACTGTGTCACATTTGGGCAAATGGCAAATAGTTATTTGTTTATTGTATTTATTCTATTTGCTCTGTTCTTCAAGGTCTGGTTCTGTCGCTGAAGCACACATACTGTTCTTAAATGTATTTACGAATCTCAGGTTTAACATTTTTGTTAAAAAAAAATATCAATACCTTTGCAGAACAGTGAGGAAGGAATAGTGGTCACTTTTCCTGTTTTTACTTTTTATATTTTCAAGGTTTGTTGAAAAACTATTTCATGTAACATATCGGTATATTTAAAAATGAAAAATGAAATATAGCCAAGGTTTTATTTTATTAATTTTTTTGTGTGTGACTGATAAGTCACTATTTCCTTTGTACTGTGAACCTAACAGTACTGATAATTGGTTTCTGGTAGGAGGTGGTCAGTGTGCAGTCAAACAGCTGCTGCTGTGATTGAGCACAGTAGGAGCCATCTGGGTGTGAACATCCAAGATAAAGCCTGGGTAGCACAAGAAAGTCTCCCATTACACAAAGTCCTTCAAAGATTCCCTGAACACAGGACAAATGTAACGACACTGCTCTTTCAGACAGAGGATTACTGTTTAATTTATAAATGATCAAAAGTGCTAAGCTTTACTTTGCCTATTAATTAGGGTTAGGTGCAATACATTTAAAACTGTCTTGTTACATGTATAGTAGGTTATGGTCATCTGGGTAAAGACTATTTTCATTTTGTCAATAGAAAGAACTCACATTTTTATCTGCCTTCTTGTTTTCACATGTTTGACCAATAAGCTTTTTGTGGCTGTGTGTGGGATGGACTAATGATTATAGTAAAAATATAAAATATATTCAACTGGACAGAAAATATTGTTGATACAAATAATCTGTAAAAGTGAGATAATTTTTAATTGTGCTCATTGTCATTGGCCTTTATTTAAATGCCAGCAATTTTGTGACTGTGTATGACTCATTATGGTGGCATTCACTAGCACAGCTGTGGAGGACAGGGCAACCTTGCATCTATTTCTATCCAGCGCTCTCTTTTGTCTAAATTTTCCATAGCCCTCATCATGTCGTTAAAAATTGTAATGGTGCAATTACCATTTTGGAAATGGGAGCATGTGTCATCAGCATGATTTAGTATCTAATCAACTATGAATCACTTTCAACATGTTTGTTTTGCTGCTGACGAGACCTTTGTCTCAACTATCAACTATCAGAAGATGGCCGACAAGGTAGCTGTGCCTGTGTGAGCTCCTCCAATCTCTGTCTGCCTGCATGTACTAATCTAAGCCTTTATGTATACTTGAACTTCATCTGGACACTAAAACCCTTAAGTTAAATTGAAAACCTTTTTTTTTAGATCTGAGATAATAATCTGAAACTTTATTGTATACGCTCACGTGCATTCAGTCATGGAGAAGGCATCTTCTAACAATGCAATACTGGATGCGCTACAGCAGCTCAAGCTTGAGATGATCTCTCACTTTGACTCCAAATTGGACAATTTGCAACAATCCGTTGATTCGATGAACGTTTCTCTTAAAACTCTTGGCGATCAAGTGGGCGACCTCGAGTTTAGGGTTAGCTCAAACCAAGACAATATTGTGGACCTGGAGAAGCGTGTGAAAACACTGGAAATGCACAACTCTTACCTGTTGGAAAAAATGGAGGACGCCGAAAATAGGAACCGGGCCTTAAACCTACGATTCCTTCGTGTCCCCGAGGGTGCTGAGGGCCGGGATGTGGTCGGATTTATTGGCATGCTAATTCCGATACTTCTTGGTAAGGATCATTTCTCTGCTCCACTTGCGATTGAAAAGGCCCACCGCACTCCCAGTTTATCCAAGTACAATCCCAAGGCTGGTCCCAGGCCAATTCTGGTTAAGTTACTTCACTTTATGGACAAGGTGAAGATTCTCCGCCTTGCCCGTGAGAAGAAGGAACTAATGTACAGGGATACAAAGATCCACATCTACCCCGACTTTAGTCCGGGGCTAATGCTAAAACGTAGAAAGTTTGAGCCGGTGAAGAAAAGGCTGCGTGAGCTGGACATCCGCTACGCGCTGCTGTACCCTGCAGTCCTTAGGATCCATGCTGACGGTAAAACTCTGCTGTGTCGTTCCCCCGAGGAAGCTCAGGTGTTTGTCAGCGACATTGACATGAAGTCTCCGTAGGAGGAACTATCTTTGATATTTTGAACCTCACATAATGTATTTTCTGCAGTATTTGGAAAGTTGCATATCTACTTTTGTTTTGCGGTGTTGTTTGCCGTAAACTGTTTTCGCCAGTCCACATGCGTACCGTACCGTAACGTCACGTGACGTATGGTCGCAAAGTCTTTTGACCGACTGAAATTTTATTTTTTACTTAACTTCGTGATATGCAATAACTGGAATTAACTGAACCAGAAAAAATATATATTTACTTTAGGCTATTACATATTTAATTTGTCAACTACTGCAGACTGAGATTTGGTTTGTTATTAATA
The DNA here is from genome assembly GCA_024349245.1 of Neodontobutis hainanensis. Taxonomy (NCBI): domain Eukaryota; kingdom Metazoa; phylum Chordata; class Actinopteri; order Gobiiformes; family Odontobutidae; genus Neodontobutis; species Neodontobutis hainanensis. The sequence continues at coordinate 1,696,567 of JALDNG010000041.1, forward strand.
GTATGATTTGTCTTAAACTTGTTTTTTTCTTCTGTGTTTTGTGGTTGTGTGGATGTGGGTGTGTTTGGTGTAATTGTGAGTTTGAATGCTGTGTGCTCTCATACCTGCCACTCCCGTATCAACTGTTTCAACTATTCTCCTTTAAATCCTAAATGGGTAAAGGTCTTAAAGCTATTCATGTTAACATTAGAAGTCTTTTTCCCAAAATTGATTTACTGAGAGCCTGGCTTGTTTATAATAAACCTAAAATAATTACATTATCTGAAACATGGCTCACTGAGAATATAGCAGACACTGATATTAAACTTGATAACTATGTTCTATATAGAACTGATAGAGGTTCCAGAGGAGGCGGTGTTGCCACTTATGTCTCTTCAAGTCTTAAATCTCAAGTAATCATTCCAAATGAGAGACCAATACACTTTGAGGGCTTGTTTGTGAAAGTCACTCTTCATGAAAATAAACAAATGATTATTGGAAATATCTATAGACCACCCTCAGCTCCTAAGTTAGATTCTGTAAAAAATATTATATCTACTCTCTCTTCATTAGGAAGCTCTAAAGAAATGATCTTGATGGGGGACTTTAATATAAATTGGAATGAACCTTCTTCTCTCACTGAACGTAATATGTTCAATGGTGTTAATCTGACTCAACTCATTAAAGATCCTACTAGAGTCAATCAAAATACTAAAACTCTACTGGACTGGATTCTAGTTACCCATCCTAATAGAATAATTAAATCCGGAGTGCTTTCTGATTGTTTTAGTGATCACTCTATTATTTACTGTATTTGGAAAATCTCTACACCACGACTCCCGCCTAAATATATCAAGGTAAGGGATACTAAAAATTTTAATTGTGAACTATTCAATTATGATCTGCAGCAGATAAATTGGTATAGGCTAGGGCTAATTCCATCTATTGACCTAGCATGGGACTTCTTTTATTCTGAGTTCTTGAGAGTTTTGGATAAACACGCCCCCTGGTCTACTATAAAGGTGAAAGGCAATCATTTACCCTGGGTTAATGGGGAGCTCATTAGTCTCTATAAACAAAGAGATAGGGCCTGGGACAGGTACAGACAGACAAAGCTTGCTGATGATTGGAATAAATACAAACGGTTAAGGAACTATTGCACTACAAAAACAAGAAATGCAAAGGCTAATTATTACAGGAATAGTTTATCAAATGATTTCAATAATCCCAAAAAATTTTGGAAACAAATGGACACTTTACTAGGTAAATCAGAAAGTCCCACTATAAATATGAATATCAATAACGATCTTACCAATGACACTGTTGTGATTTCTAATGCTTTTAGTTTGCATTTCTCCCTAACACCTCAGGTTCAGCTCCCGTTATTCCACCCTGACTTATTTTCAAATGCTCAGCCTTCCAATAACACGTTTTCCTTTAAACCAGTCAGCTCGGATGAAGTTCAGCAGGTCATTAATAAGCTCTCCTCCAGTAGTGGTCCTGGACCTGATGGCATTGAGGGTAAGTTTATTAAAATGGCTTCACATGTTCTATCATTTCCATTGGCAGAACTTTTTAATATCTCTTTAGTTACATGTGAAGTGCCTCAGGAATGGAAATGCACAAAAGTAATTCCTCTACACAAGGGAGGTGACACTCAAAATTTGAACAACTATCGACCAATATCAATAATTAATTGTGTTGTGAAATGCTTTGAGAAAATTATTTTTAATCAACTGTCCGATTATCTTTCATGCTATAATCTCTTATCTCAATGCCAATCAGGATTCAGAAAATACTTCTCAACCTCAACAGCACTTTTGAAATTTACCAATGACATTTTTTCTAATTGGGACAATAATAAAAGTACTGGAGCCATCTTCATAGATTTAACTAAAGCCTTCGACCTTGTTGACCACTACCTGCTCCTTGACAAATTATATTATATCGGTCTTTCTAGATCAGCTCTTCTTTGGTTTAATTCTTATTTCCACCATCGTCGTCAATGTGTGTCCTATAGAGGCAGTCAGTCAAACTTTACAATCATAGACAGAGGCATTCCTCAAGGTTCTTCTTTAGGACCATTATTATTTTCAATTTTCATTAATGATCTCCCACTTTGCTGCTCTGACTGTAATATTCATCTATACGCAGATGACACTGTAATCTACTGCTCTAAACGAGACATCTCTGACATCAATAATTCCCTTCAACAGGATTTTAACTCCGTGCAGAGGTGGTTACTGTCCAACAAACTAATCATTAACAAAACTAAATCATACTCCATGCTGCTTCAGAGAAAATTTAAATCAGCTTCTAGCACTAACCTTAACCTGAGTTTCTTAGATAAGTCCCCCATTGAGTCTGTTGAGACATTTAAATACCTTGGAGTCTGGATTGACTCTGATCTTTCATTTAAAACACATGTGCATTCAATCACAAACAAACTCAATTACAGGTTAAAAATCTTATATCAGTCAATTAGTTGTTTTAATTTTCATGTTAGGAAGAGAATAGTTTCTCAGTTATTACTTCCCATTTTAGATTATGCAGACATTGTATATCAAAACTCTACAGCCTCCTGTCTTCACTCACTTGATGTTGTCTACAACAGTTTATGCCGGTTCATTCTCCGTTGCCCTTTTAGAACACATCACTGTGAAATGTATGCACAGCTGTCCTGGCTCAAACTTTCAGCCAGAAGGCAATATCACTGGCTCCAATTCATTTTTAAAAGTATTCATTTTTGTTACCCCATGTATCTTAAACAGTATCTTGTACCTTTTAACTCTTCATATAATTTACGCCACACTGAATATACTTTTTTTACAGTTCCTAGAGTCAAAAAAGAACTTGGGAAATTTGCTTTTCAATTTAAGGCCCCCAATGATTGGAATAGACTTCCTGTCTCTATCCGATCCATAACTTCTTTTCAGATATACAGAATTGCTCTTCTATCTCATTTGCAAAATGTTTGTCTTTGCTTTTGATTATTTGTATTGTTTGTAAAATAATGTTTATTATATTTACTCTTATTTTTGTAACTGAATTTTGATGGAGGGAGGTAATGAGAGCTTGTGAGTGTAGTGTTGTATGTGGTGAAAGTGTGAACATTTGTGTAAGTTAATTTGATTTGAAATGTTATTTTTATGTTGTATACTGTATACTGTATAATGGCACTGCTGTCTGCAGTTACCCTTGCAAACAGAGGACCCCCTCGAAAACGAGATGATTCATCTCAAGGGATTTATCCTCACAAAAATGTAAATAAATAAATAAATAAATCAAAACAGTGTGCATTGAACTGAAAACATGGAGAATGTACCATTGTGATGGATGACAGCAAGGTTTTGTGGCAGAATGTGGATGTTAGAAATGAACGATCAGTTTTTGAAGCATGCTTGATGAATGTCAGATGAATTCTCTGCTCTTTTTAGAGTTTAGCTCAGTCACTTTCTCTATTCCCTTTTATAACTACTGTCCTTGCTTTTATTATGGACTGAGATGTACAAAACCAATGCATGTTGAATTCACATTCTCTTACATGAAGAGAGAGCCATGTTGGGTACCACTAGTGTAATACAGGAGCATGAGCCATGTGTGTAAAAACAGGCAGCAACATGCCTTTAGGGTGCCAGCTTTCATCACAGTAAACGTTGAAGACAGGTTTGTTGCCAGGCTGACAATCTGTCAGAGCTGTCAGATATACACAATTGACATCTTTGCACTGCTATGATCACCTCTAAACTGATTTGGGAATGTGTGTGGGTTGGTAAAAACTGTATGTACATGTATGTGGTTTTAGTTCCATGGCAATCTACATAATCGAATGTGTTGGCTTTTGAAGCAGGGTCAGGTCAGACTTGGTGTTTATGGCAACCAAACAAGAAGTTAAAACTAAGACATATTCTTTGCATTTAACAAAAATTGTGTGTGCGTGTGCGTGTGTGTGTGTGTGTGTGTGTGTGTGTGTGTGTGTGTGTGTGTGTGTGTGTGTGCGTGTGCGTGTGCGTGTGCGTGTGTGTGTGTGTGTGTGTGTGTACATACAGTACGTAAATACATACATATAACATAGTTTTGTCTCTGTTACTCACATGGTCTTGAATAACATTTTGACATGTATATTTCAATATATATAATGAATGCAAGATTTTAGTGTAATTCTGAAAATAATTAATTCCATATTTCAATACAGTCACTATAGAAACAAGAGCTTCATAATTTTCTGTTGCTCAAAATGCAGATTATCAAACAAAAATTAATGCAATAAATAGATAATTTGCAGATCATGAATTTGTGTGCTTTGTGGCTCAATTCTTTAATATGTTATGATATCAGTAGTCAGTCTGTGATTGTATAGTGAACAAAAATATCTTCACAGAGGTCAGGTAAATATTAACACCAGTGACCTTCATTAATAAATGTTTGATAACTTCATAGCTGCCCAGTTTGTGAAGCAGCAGTGTCCAGATTATTGTCATTTATTCATATTGTCACATGGCACAGAAGGAAAGTTTTTTACTCATTCTGGTTGGTGTAACTAAAAACATAATGGGTGGACCTAAATCTTTTTACACCCTTGGTCCAAAAACATTTCTTTAGGACATGACATTATTAAAGCATAAATGTGCTTATAGATGGAATTTTATGTTGTGCATTTCTTGACATTGGACTCAAAGAAAATGTCTGGCAGACAGTATGAATTTTTAAAAAGGCTTTTAGTGCTTGGTGCAAAGGCCATTATGATGTTCATCTTTCATTGTAGGCAGCCTCATTCTATTTTTTTGTTCAAGCTAAAGAATATGCTCAGTTTAAATGACTGAAGCTCAAGGCAAAATCTAAATGTGTTTTTATAAACTCAAAAGCATACTCAGCACTTTTAGTTGAAGCTTTTCAATGAGGACAAAAAGATAAAAATCATCAGGAATAAAAGAATGGGGATAAAGGAAAACAAAAAGCGGAGTGAGCACTTATATGATCACCAGGCCTTGTAATAAGAGTTCTGCTGACATTGAGTGTTCAATAGATTTCACTTAGGGATAGCTTAAGCACCTGAAGGTATAGAAAACGTCTGGATGGCAAATTTACAAATGCAGAGTATTCTGGGTCCATTCTGAGATTGAAAAAAGGATGACTGAATCAAGGGTTTCCAGTTATACCCTGGTCGATTTTTATGTACCAGTGCTACATACTGTATAGCTACATAACCCTAATTTCTAACTAAAAAGATCAGAAACAAAGATGACCAGTGTGAGTGTAGAGTTGGATTTTATACTAATGAAGAGCAACATTACTAAAGCAAGATTTACAAATTAAAGTTTCCCAGGAAGAATTGGTCCTGCCAAAAATGTTGTAGCTTGTGACTTGGCCAATGTGAGTGAGCCCAGCCGCTACTAGTGATTATGTTGCATCTGGTTTGAATCATTTAAAGCTGCTGTGAGGTTAATTGATTCACAAAAAAAGTAAAATGGGAGACATCTGGACATAGTTTTGAAAATCATTCATGTTGTACAAATGTAAGGAGTACTGTAACAGCAACTTCAAAATCAACCTATACACAAGTGAAAACTGAGAACTGAATGAGGTAGGTGCAATCTACTCTAATATTCTTCAAAGTCAATACAGTATAGTACATCGCAGCACTGAACATACAGTACATGCACATTAACAATGTTGCTATTAATGAATAACTGTGAGACCTCTAGGCCGTACACCTACACCTAGCAACGTCTGGCTCTGTTCCCAATGTCGAGCGTGAGGCCTGTACAAGAGACAAGGACACACACACACACACACACACACACACACACTCCTTTTGCCTTTAAATAGCATGCTTCCTGAGCAAAGCAAATGTAGTTTTGTCCAAAGCTTCATGGTCACAAGAATAGATTGTATGAGGCTCCTGCCACATAAAGCTTTATAATCTACCAAGGTTAAAGGCCAAGCAGTGGCTTCACATGGTAGATTAAATATATAGTTGAATAACAAACAGTGATGGCATTTAATATTACAAGCTACACAATATCTAATGGTGTCATGTGACATTGTCTGATAAAACAAAATGAATCAAGGAACTTAAATACGAAAAGTTGGATTGAAATTGGAGAATCTTTGTGAGACATTACATTCATTGTATTTATGCTCATACTCATCTCCCAACATCTGCTCTTTCTTGTGGTTTTCTTTACTCAAATAAAGTGAACAGGATACTCTTCTCAGGAGAGTCAGAAAGGTGATTGTCTTTGCTTCAATTGTTCCAAAGCATCATACAATAATAGTCTGCCTCAATAATGGATGTGTTTCAGTCTGTGAGAGTTCATTAAAGGGTGTGCACTCACAGCAAACTGACAAATGTGGACTAATTTCAATGCCTTGTCTTTGTCATTAGTCTCTATAGAAGCCACCTACTCCACATGCCAAAGAGGTTTATTTAACAAAGAAGATCAAGTCTTATTGGAGCGGTTTATTGTAATGGTCTATGTAACCATGCAAAACCAACTTTAAAATTGTATATATTTTATCTTTACTAATAAAATAGCATTGAAAAAAATTATTGGACATCGAGATCTGAATTGCACACCACATGTGCCAATCACTTTTTAAGCTAAAATGGAATTCTTGGTTGTGTCATTACGATACGCCCTCCTTGCCCTCTCATTGGCCCAAGGCACAGTTGAGTAGAGCTCACATAACCCTCCCCTGCCGCTTGTGTCCTCTGACCCACCGTCAGCGGGTTAATAACCAACCGCACTGAAAGCCATTTGTCATTTGCTACCTGCCGCTGATAGGAGGTGTCAGCAGACGTCTATGCCCTTGTCACCCAGCCACATGACAAATACCGTATCACGCCTGGTGATCTCAGACTCCCTAAGGCTCCTCAGTACTCCTCTACTGAACAATCACTCCCAGTTGATAACATTCAGTTTGTGTGCCATGATCCACATCCAGATAAACTGGCAAACACTTTTTCATCTACTTTTCTCTTGCTCCATAAGTTACAATTTATTCTTTTTCCAATTTGCATATCCCCCCTCGCCTTTCCTCTTAAATGTTTTCACTGTGGCTTTGATGTTGACTGCCTAGTGCCAGCTGCTGCCCGGAGCTAACTAAATCTAGGATGTGCTTTGTAGATAAGAAGAGGACATTGAGTGGTGAGGCAGCAGTTCTACAACTGCTTTGGACAGTGTGATAGGCATTGTTGCTTGGCCTATGTTTAAATCCTGACAAAAATGACTGTACAGATAAATGGATATTAATTACATGATCTATTTACAATTTGGGGTATAGAAGCTTCTAACTGCTGCTGTGAATTTCTTGTTAGAGTTTAATTTAAATCCCTCACACATCTCTGAATATATCCATTGATTAAATGAAGTATGAAGGTCATCCAAGGAGCTTATTGCAATTACAGAAATTTTCACAAAATGCATAATATCAAACATTTTAGTCTCAAGATTTGGCTTTGCAGCAAAATATATTTTTATCACTGCTCAAGAATACTAAAATATAATCCACAAGATTAACTTTTGCTAAAACATTTTAGACTGGTTAGACAAACTATCAATAGTCAAAGTCAAAGCAGACCGTTTTTACAGACAATTAAAATACCTGTTTCTCCACTTGTTGTCTGCAGAGATGTCTGGAACAGGAGAAGACATTTCTCAAGTCCACTGGAAGCAGCAGTGGTTGGAGAATGGGACACTGTACTTCCACGTGTCTATGACAGAGTCAGAGCCCCCACCTGAGACAACGCAACCCACAGCAAGGGAACCGGCCCATGTTCTACACGAACACATGCATCTGCTCCACATCTCAGTAATGGTGAGTCACTAAGTTTCAGTTTGTTTGGATCTTCTAGTTGGTATTATTCATTTGAAGATTCAAGTGAAAGCCTATTATCAAAAAAAGAATTGTGACCAAATTTAAAGTGTGGCTTTGAAGAGAGCTTGAGTTCCCTATTGAACAAGAAAGCAAAGCAAATAGAACTTTTAGGATAAACACCATAGGTCTTGTGTGTTCATCATTTCCCTTAAATGAGCTTGAATGGCTTACAGAAGGGAAACAGTAACAATGAATGCAAATGTGAATTTCCTCGAAGAATATACTGTACATGACTGCACAAAGGGGTTATCACCAGTACAACAGTTCCTCCAGGTGTCACAAGTCCCCCAGTAGAACGAAGTCCCAGGTTAAAGCACTTTCCAGTACCCCTCCCAGAGATTCCAAGGAGGCCAGGTACTCTGCACTGCACTGCACTTCTCGTTTACCAGGGTAAACTCCAACACATGAGCTGGGAGGCTATAAGCAAGCACACACCAGCCCGCCACTTCTCACTGCGGGCAACTCCAGAGTAGTAGAGAATCCAGCCTCTCAATGAGTTGGGTTCCAGAGCCCAAGATGTTTGTGACTATTTGTAGTTGGTATCTCTCAACCACCCCCACAAGCTCAGGCTCCCTCCTCCCCAGCAAGGTGACATTCCATGTCCTGAGGCCAGATTTCCTGTCCGGGGATTAGTGCAGCTGGTGGTATGACCCACAGGATGTCTCCATCGGGCTGAGACCCAGCCACAGGCGCCTGTATTTGAGGCCCAACCCTAGGCCTGGTATCAGGTTGCGGTTGCACCATACTGGTCAATGTCACAATCCTTGCTTTAGCTATGTGCATAAGTAGGTTGTGAACCGCTCGTGGTTTGACCCGTCACTAAGGACCTTTTTTTTTCTTTGGTGAAACGTACCAGGAGCATCTAGTCCCTGACAATATAGCTTCTATGATCATTTGGGCCCTCAAACCCATCCACCACGATAAGGTGGCGGTTTAAGGAGGTGGTTTTTGCAAATTCAACTTTGTTATCCTATATCACATTTTTGAAATATTGTGAAGTCCTAATGGATACTGTTTAAAAAATTCCAACTCATTAATCAATTGTGTTAAGCGGAAATGGGGAAAACAGATGGCCCAGTCAAAGATCTTACTTTTATATTGTATAAAGCTGTAGAAACACCTGAGGCAGAAACATGCAAACACTGTTGAGCATCATTCTGAGACTAAGAAAAAACATCCATCTGGCAAGTAGGCAAAAAAACTTCCCAGAGTTTAAATGCTCTAAAACTGGTTTACAATGAGACAATGGTTACGAAAAGAGACAGGACAGTGAATGTTTTCAATCACTTGACATTCATTAATGTTGGCTTAGATTCCAGGCAATAAATGAAGTCTCAAGCCTTGTTATGAAGGACAGATATTTTGCCATTTTATCTCAGACTTCTTTTTCTTTCAGCTTTCAGTCGCCACGTCGCATGCTTTAAAGTTCTTTTCCTGTTGTCATCTAGGACCCCGCAGCTCTTTCTATTTCTGTCTTTCACTTTTTCTCCATTGTCTCCATTTTCCCAGCTTCTTTTTTTTTCTCAATTTTATCCTCTCACCTCATCTTTCACTCTTTCCATTAAAACATAATGGTCCTGGTGCGCAAGTGTGAGAAAGCACTTTTGTAAAAACCTCATTGTGTACTTTCATAATTTTAGTTTAGTAAGTAGTTTGTTGGATGCACAATCACAGGTAAAGAGGTGAGGAGCATATCCAAGTAGTCGGATTGAAACTGAAGATGCAAGTTTTGGCCCTTTGGCCTTAAAGTGTCTCTTGGCTTTTTGGATGAACATCATTACGTCTGATGCTGTCAGCTCAGGCCCAGAACGAACTGTGAGCACTACTTTCGTCTGGCATTGAGCTGTCAGTTTCTCACTCTCATGTGAACATTCCCCCAACTTGCTCTGCTTTACTACACTTTTTGGTGTTTAAGGAGCTGATAGAGACATACTGTGAGACAGATTAAAATGATAAATCTGAATGTAGACCACTGCATGGGGATTGTTACTTATTGTTCCAGTTTGTCTGACCTTGCAAAAATATGTACTATGTAATATGTACTTTGTATTTTTTATTTTTTACACCAACAGTGTGATAGGAAGGGGAAATTAGTAGATTTAAAAACTACAACATATGTTACATTTGTTACATATGTCTTTGTGGAAGTAATAGTATACCTAGTGTTATTTTTGATAAATCTTCCATTCAAATCATTATGTTCTACATAATTTATACAAGATGGTATACAACCTGCCAAAAGCAAAAGTAAATAATTTTTAGTTTATCTTGTTTCTTTTGTATTTATATTAGTAGAAATACTCCAGTGATTGTCTGAATAAGGCCACATTTTCTTGGTTACAATGTTTTACAGATAGCAGGTTCATTAATAGGGATTCTATATTTGTGTTAAACCAGATTCTACTAGGTTTATTATAAATAAGCCGGTAATTACCAAGCCTCTCTCATGGAACCCCTTAAAAGGTCCTTGAGTAAGGGCGCCACCAAACAGCGATATACCTCCGTCCACCAGAGGGCAGGCTCCAAAAGCGGAAATATAAGGAGAAATCCAATGGCAACTTTACAAGTGTAAAAATGATGTTTACAGCCTTTTACAAAAGATGTCTTTGCTCTCTAGATCTACGTTTTTACTACATGACAACTCTGGGAGGGGGGATTTTTGATTAACACGTCCATTTAGGCTAACTGAAAACTATTGTTTTACCGCCATTTTATTGCCCTGTCATAACGCCAATATCGGTGAATAGGGGAGCAATGGGCGGAAGTTGTCCATAGTGTATACTGTCATTGGTAATTACCTGTGTTTCTATCAATCTATAAGTCATGTTATTGGTAACAAATGCACTCAGCATACTCACTTTTCCTGTGACTTCCTGTGATTTCCAGGAGTCAAACTGTGCTGTTAAATGATTGACAAAAATCTGTTGAACTATAGTTCACTCTCATATGTCACTGTTTTATTGCAACACCCATAATGTAAATGCTTTTGTTTGAAGTTGCAAAGCCAATTTGATGCCTAGTTGCTCAGACTATTAAATATGTTGATACCATCAGAGATATTTGATTGATAGAAAAAGGTTCTGCCGCATTGCTGGAAAAAGAAATGGATGAATATGTGTAATTTGGGGATTAATTAACATCTGCATGGTTTGCTTCCAAATAGGAGTCAGGCTGGCTGTTTATTATGTGATGAGGCCTCAGAGACATACTGTAGCAGCTTTTAAAACAAAAGTCTCAGCAAAGACACATCATAGAGAGAAAAGCAATTTTCTCCTTTCAGTGCCACCTCTACCTGAGGCAGCCATGATGCCCAAAAGTGTGATTCAAGATGGTTTTTTGGAGTGTAAAAGAATTATAGGCGAGGTATAATTGTATTTTCTCCTCATCAGCAACTTGGATTCGGTTATGAAGTTCGGAGGGAATGGCTATCAGTCATTCAGTGGGTTGTAGGGCAGGATTTTTGAACAAATGACTGCTTGAGTTCACTCGGAGGACAGGTAGTATTTTATTGAAATGAGATGCAATAAAGTCTGGCAGTTCACAGACTTTCATGTGCCATGTTATGGAACATAATCATCCATTCTCTGAGTTCTAGATGTCTGTGACACAACACAAAATGCAAAAATGACATGTTTCACTGGCGAGTCATTATGTTGAAGTTAGAAAAGTAGGAATTGTAATAAATGACTACAACTGGGGAAAAAAATCCAATTTTCAAAATCAAGTTGAGCATGTATCTTATAATTGAGCATACGGCTGGGGTCATTTAATATCAGCACACTGGCACAATGTGAAAGGACCACTATTCTTATCTCTGTTCTGATTGATATGCATGAAGATACAGCACACTCTACACGCTTGAAATGGCTTTCTTATAATTAAGCAGTCACTGGTGATATATGACCATCACTGTGGTGGGTCATTGAGACATTTTAGGCGATTGTGGCTCCTGCTGAATCAGGGGCGACACAAATTACTTTTTGCCTTGCTCTGGCACAGGCCTGCACTCTGATCTAGCAGGTGAGGAAGCCTTCAGTTTTTCCATTAATGCTGCAGCCTGCTATATTTTGATTGCTCCAAGCTTTAATTGTTTCAGTTACTTTTTGGTTTGTGCAGCACCTTGAATCACAATCAGTGCTAATTAAAATGACTGGTACCCAGCAGCTTGGTTAACAGAACACTTCTGAAATGATGGGAAATCGCTTATTTCCTTTGTTAGCTTCAATACATTAGACACATACTTGCTAATTTGGATCCATGTTTGTTACTATATATATATATATATATATATATATATATATAATATATTGTAAAACCAGAGCTATGCAAATTTTAATGCTTGTAGTAAACAATTAAGTGGACACAAATAAGTGGGCTTTGTGAAGCTGTTAATGTTGACTGTGAGTGTTAAAGAATTACATTTCAATTGGTTATTAATTTGATCAATGTTTCTATTGTGAATTTATGCATTACCAATTTCCCGCTAGAGTTGTGAGAGGCATAGCAAAGTGATTGTGGAAATTGTGATGTCAAGTAGAGAGTGCTCTCACCTCTCTATAGAGTTTTAATTAAATGTTTTTGCTTTGAAGAATATAAATGTGTTGCATATATTTAAATGCCATAAAGAAATTTGGGGCAAGGGGATTGCACTAATTTACATTTTGTAAGAACATTTTTGTTTGCATAAAGATGGCTACAACAGTGAATGAACTCATCTGAGGTAAAGTGAGGTGGATGTAACCCCTAACCTTAAAGGACGGGGTGCTGTTTTAATTCCATACATGAGAAATATACATATTTCATATTTGTATAGTTTGTATGATTTTGGAAGGGCTTAAACAGAATTAATTCTATTATATTTCCAAAGGCGTTTGAGTTATTGTTGAGTTGCTGCTTATAACTGTATCTTGTGGTTCATAAATAGGCTACTTCAGACCGCTACATTAGCATTTGTAGAATGCTTATATAGAATGTCGATTTTATGGCAGTATCAATGATCTCTGTAACTGCCTATGTGTGGAGAATGTGGCCGTTTTAGAACCAATAGATGTCGATGTTTTACTTTACAACTTCTTTTATTCCTGATTGTGCCACTCCTTATTGCTCTTGGCATGCTGTTTATTATCAGCAAGCCATGATTGGCGCAGATGTTCAATAATAGCGCTCCACATGCATGTTTCTCCAAATCATTTCCCTGCAGGCGCTAGAGACACTAATATGGTTTCTATGGCTGTATAGATTTGAAAAGATTGTTCTAAATAGCTTTAGACCATATTCTACAATGGCACAGTACTTCAAAGTGCATTCAGGTGCTCTCACAAAAAGCAGTTAGTGGCTTGACCCTCTCAGTAACACACTGTCACATTGGGGTGACCCTTTCTTCCACCGGGAGAGTCTAAATGGGCCTCATATCTCTCGAGTGGGCATTGGTGTCCCTGTTCTATACACTGCTTCCTTAATTCCAGCTGGAGGTCAGAAGGATTTTTCTGCAAAGTTTTTGTCCTTTTAAATTTAAACTCTTTTGTCTTGCCTTTTTTTTTTTTTAAATCAACAACAAACAGATAAAACTACTAAAATAACCATGTCTATGTTTTTTATTTCACTTTTTCTTTGCACAGGTGGGCATTCATATAATTTGATTTAAAGTTGCACTAACTGAAAACTTAAGGTCTTAAGGATTTTTACAGCCCATCCGGTATGAAAAAAATAGTTACACCCTGCATGTTTATTGTGCCAGGGAGCACACATGTCATACATTTCTAATCAAGATAATGAATTGAGTCCAAATTATTTGTTTCCCAAAATGTAATTGTCATGACTGTGGCATGCCTGACACTGTTGGTGGTATCCAAAGCGACTTACGTTGTTCTAATTATCAGTGTTACAGCCACTGGTGGCAAGGTGGGTCCTTGGGCAAGTGTCTTGCCCAAGGACACAACAACAGTAGGAACTGTGAGGAGAGTGGGAATCGAACCGCCTACCTTCTGGTTGAAGGACGACCACTCTACCACTAAGCCACTGGGCGCAGTAGTGCACAACATACCAACGTTAAAAAAGCAATAGTAAACTCACAACACAACAACATAATAAAAACCAAACATAAGCTCACAACATGTCAGATAAAAGCACACACATAAACTCACAACACAACATCAGAAAGCAAACAAGCTTACAACACAAAAAAACAAACAAAAAGCTCACAACATAACATACTGTTATGGGAATTTTATAATCTATATTTCCATCCACTTATTTCATTATTTTTTTCAGTTTATTCTGTTCATGCCCTGTCCTTCAACATAGACCTAGAGATATTACCACCTGGCCTCTGGGTTGTAGGTCTGTAGAGGCGGTAACCATCGTCACTTTCCAAAACACTGTCTGAACTGTCTGATTTAAAATGCAATGTAATGTTTACTTTGGGAAGCAAAAACCATCAGCCTGTATCTTTGTCTGACATGTATTTGCTTGATTCATTGCAAGGAATAAACCTGACCCTTTCATTCTAAAATCATATTCAGTCTCCATCGTCTGCTCATTTAATCTGTAAAGTAAATTCAAATAACACATACAACACAACAACACAACATAAATGAAAATATTACATATATGTCGATCAAATCACTCACAATATTTCATGTGGCGTCCTGAGAAAAAAATAGGTGCTTCAATAGCAACACTGCCCCCTAGAGGTCCGAGGCATTTCCGTTGTGTTGAGGCTTAATATTTTGTTGTGCACTACTGGGCAACCGTACAGGGTATTACGGTCTATAGCAAAAGGCGACCAGCATAAATCCAACTCATTTTAAGTTCACGTCCAAAGACTGGCTCAATATTATCCATTTTTCAGGCAGTTTCCCTTCACTAATGTGCATGAATGTGACAGTAGTAGCACACTATAGGGGCAGGGTCTAAAAGTTCCATTTCCTTTAATTAGATCATAAGGAGGGCAGGAGACACCAGTTTTCCCTAAAGCACATGACGGCATGCATAGAGGTCAAGCAGGGCTCATTGGCTTGTCTTGTATACATAAGGGACGAAAGGATATGAGCAAATCTTTTTTTTTCAGTTTTTTACTTGCAAAGTAAATCACTAAAATAACAGGAAGCTGTATAAAATGCTACTAGGGTTTTTGTGTATTATACACTTGCTCAATCTGAGAGAACATTTTCCAGTTGATAACAGAAGTTTCTTTTTCATCCATTTATATAATGGATGAATGGATATATTCATCTGTCTGTTGTGCTAATGCTTGAATTGAATTTAAATATTAACAAAACACAAGGCAAAAACACCAGATCAGTGACAATATATTATGGGCTAGGTTTACCAAAAGTTTGTAGGTACTAAACAGATGCTTAATCCACGCAAAAAAAATAGAGCACCTGTGGTGTGTCTCTCACAGGTGCAGGTGTGCACTGCCAATTTTGCTCCAATGCCTTATGAATATGTAAAATGGGGCGTCTTCTCCAGTGCACAAAATCCAAAGTGGATAAAATTAATTCATTTAGCGCCCACTATCTGATTTATCACAGCTGTAGGGGTTAAAACTGTGTGCTAATATAGCACATTTGAGAGATACACAGAAGCGTTTTTATTTTTTTTTATTATTTAATTTTTGCAAAAATGTCTAGACCTAAATGTGTGAAGACAGACAGATGTGCCCAACATGCACAATTTATCAGCCTCTCTTTTACACTCCCAGCACGTGCATGATGAGCACACAGTCTGTTGTAATGGAGCATCTGTTTGGCGAGACAAGTGCAATGACCAAAACAGATATGTTGCTTCCGTTCACAGTGGAAGTAAACACAAGTCTAATGTTAATTCACCTTTAGACAAACTATGTTCCGGTACAACTGGATACATTCCTATAGCTTGGCAAGGCAGACTCCTATCAGCAAGAATTCTGAACAATGGTCACTGCCAGTTTGTTTTCCTCAATGTATGTAAATTACGTCATCTTGACAGTTTTGAACAAGGGACTTGGTTCGCCTAAATGTGATGCAAGGCAACACTCCAGCGACATTCAAATGTGATTGGTGGGTACGGAAAATACCGAAGAGATTCACCGGTTTATTTATCGCTTTGCCAGTTTCTGTATATAGAATATACAGAGTTAATGTCAGGCTGTGCCAGGCTAACATTGCTCCATCCTTTTGTACACTTACTGTTCTTCTGTCCATTCTCCTAACTTTACTCTTGTTGCCTCAGTAACGGTTACCGCCAGAGACCAGGAGTTCAGGGAATAAAAGTGAATGTGGTGAAAGAAGAGGATTATTGAAAAATTGTCTTCAATCTACACACCTGGTGCACGCCAAGACGCTTACAGACAGTGAGTGTTTAGTTAAAGCCTGCAGACATTATAAAGCGAAAAGCTGAAACATAAAATTACATGGTTTATTATTGGAATGATCGTGTAGTCTGTGAGAGAAATTGGTCACTAAATTTTTGGTTTCTTTAAAGCTGGGTTTTCTTCTGTAAGAATGCTCAACCAATAGATGTAAAGCTAAAGGAGAAGGAGTCATTATTTTAATTCAGATTCTAAATGTATTGGATAGTAAAGGCTCTCATTTGTTTAAATCTAAATGACATAAGGGAAATTTATTGTTCTGTATGATTGTTTATAGAGTGGTACAGCTTTATTTTTGTGTGATTCATGTATATGCAAATGTTTTGTGTTTTATTTCAAATATCCGTATGTATTTTTACTGTACCCTTGAAGTGTTCCTCAGAGACAATGATGAAATGGTAGAGAACAAAGTGGTTTCCATAGAAATCTAATTTTTGCCCCTGTATAGTAGCAATATGCAGATCCTCTTTGAATCAGAAATGCAAGGATAATCGCCACACTGTTGTGAAATAAAAGTAATGTTCTTCATAACAAAACTATTTCTGTAGTGTAACGTCATGCATCCTTGATGTTAGATAATAACATCAATGTATTATGGGGTTAAAAATCTATTCAAGTCAGGAATTTTAGCTCCTAAGTGTAAATAACTGTATATTTAACTTTTCAATATAAAAGGTTCTTTATGTGCGCTTGTTGGTATGTTTATATTGGTTCATGTCTAATAATAAATTATAAATATGAATAATTGTGATTCATTTGACATGTTTAGGACATATAGGGATCCATCAATGAAACGTGCTACATTACACTTTAACCCATTATTACTAAGTTTTTCTGGGGCCTTTTTGCTTTTGTTTGACAGGAGGTCAATGGGAAATGGGTGAAAAACAAAAGAGAACTACACTGGGCAAACAGCTTGAGCGAGACTCAAACCGGGTCTCCCGCGTATTTGCATATTTTGCATGTGCTCTACTGACAGAGCTAGGGGCACTTTACTGTCTCAGAACCTTTCCCTTTCATAATCCAGGTAATGCTGTTAAGGAAACAATCTATGCTATTGGATCAGAAGCTGACTGTAGCCTGATTCCTAGCTTAAAGATATTTACTGTTGGGAATTAGTCAATGCTCACTGCATATCTCATTAACCTCTTTGAACTGCAAAGATAACACCACAGTGCTCTGCCATACTAACTAACTTAAGCTGGCAGACTCATCAGGCTTTTCTCATCTCTTCATCTACTTCTATATATTGCTATTGATTCATCCTCACTCTTGTTGTTCTCCTAATAGGCATTTAAAGTGCAGTGATTAAAGTCTTGGGAAAATTCTCCGTTAATGTATAGTTAAACTGCTTTTTTTCTTTCCTAATGATAGCAGATGTGTTTAGTGGTCATTAATGACTCAAGCACCAACTGCGAACATCTGTGTTGTTTGAATTGTGCAGGGAAGTGTCATTCATGAGTGTCATGTATAAGTAACTAAAGAAATCCTCCATGTTTTAACTGCAGGGTATTGTAATTCTGTTCCTCCTTTCACTCATGCAGCTGGTTTCAAAGACACTTGACATGGTGCAAATATGTCAATGGAAAGAAGGGCTACACTATATCATGTGAAATGTTTGGTGTTGAGCTGCCAGAAAAGTGAAGAGATGCTGCTGAGAACAAGAGAAGAAAATGGGGAAGGTGGTGTATCATACAGGAAGGGATGGCAAAAGTAAGTTTTTGATTGCATCTGGCTCCAATGGACAGACTACCGTTGTGTTCAGCTACTGGCGCTCTCTGACAGGTCTGTTCTCACAAGCTGTGGTGGCATCTCATGGCCAGCTGCTGTGGTACAAATAAAGACCTCACTTGAAGCTGAACGACAGGGAATGTAACATGGGCCGAAGCTCCATCTGCTTTTGATGGAGGTGTATGGCCACAAGCTACCTACAATCATAGCAGGCTCAATTATCCCTGTCAAATTTAGTCTCTCCAACTGCATCTCTATTCAATGTTTTTTTTTTGTATGTTTTGTTTTGAGAAACCTGATATAATATTATTTTTTATTATTAAAAATAGCTTTTGAATAGTTATAGTGAGGGAAGATAGCATGAAGGTATGGCTGCAATAAACAGTTAAAGAAGATTGTCACAGGTTGCCCAGCTTTTTGAACTTTGGAGGGTTGTACCAGCTTCTTTTATTTTATGATCCACTATTAAATATCCCAATAATTCTAGACGCTGAGAGCTGTGTGAAGCTGACTATCTAAAATCAGAAAAACTACAATAGCTGATAAACGTTTGATTTGTTTTCCACGCATTTTGCATCCTTTCTTTTTTGGAATATGTTTATTACAAGAGCAAGACATGCTAATAGTGTTGCTTTGAGTCATGAGGTGTTATTTTTTTAAACCTGTGGCTTTATAAAAGAAAAAATCCATTCCCTGCACCTTTTATTCTCAAGACCTCCCTTTTTTCTCAAACAAAGTCACCCCAAGGGCCTCATTGCAGTGGCCCTCTTATTGCCTTGTTATCAAGAGCTGTGGCAAGCCCGTATTGGCCCCTTGTGACTCCACTGCAAATATTGTCTTTGCCATTCTAATCATATTTCCCTCTGTAAAATGTCACCGACGAAGGTGTGAGCTTACAGTTGCCCTCCCTCAATCTAGCAGTATCATGTTTTATCTCCCCTAACAGCTAATGAAAGAGACATACTGTAGTGTGGGTTGGTGGGCTGCTGTTAAAGAGTGAGGGGCCGTGTGCTCCCTTCTCTTCCAGCAGCACTAATTTACCACTGTAATGAGCAAGCAGCCGTGCATGGTCATCAGGCAATTATATTTGGTTACCATGCAAACAGTGAGCATCATGGGATGTCATTATACCAAGAAATATACCCTGGCTCTATTACAATGGAAGGGAGAAAACAAATACTAGCCATTTTAGTGCAAGCTCTGTGAGAGTGTATGAAATGCATTAGGGTTTCACCAAGGGGTAATCTCAGAGACAGGAACCTGATGCAGCGATATTAGTGTCACACTGACACTAATATCACTGCAACGCTCCTATCTTTGTTTTTATTTATTATGTGTTGTTGAAGCACAGGATTGCATGTTTAAATGTTGCCAATAGACAGAGTTTTATTTATGACTGTGGCAATCATAAATAGTAATTTAGTCTTAACTATATGAAAACTGTGAATGCCTTTATGAATTATGCATGATATCTTGGAATGCCCACTGGGTAGTATAATGGGAGATGTTTAACTGAATATCCTGGTGGGTGGATTTTGGTAAATATGAATTCCAAAAGAACTGTAATGTTAATCCTCTATACAGTCTTAGACTTAGGCTTGAATATTAACCAATAAAGTTTTTGTTAAGCTAGTTAGTGTCACCAACTTCTGCCACTCACGTTGATTGAATTATACAATTAGGTCTTTTGCAAAGATTTTGTTATTCTCACTCATTTGATCACACAGTTAATGTTTTTAACCATAACTTGACTGAATAAAAACATTTTGAAGAATTGGAATGTCTCAGTAATCTCTTAGATCCCAAAGCAATCTTCTATAGCTGACTGAAATAAGATTTTGGTGGGAGTAGTTCACAAACTAGAGCTAGTAAAAGCCTGGGTGGGTGGGAGTACCTGAAGAGCAATTCAGCCCCAATTCTCCGTTATGACTCACCAGGGCAGGGCTCTAGAAAGTGTTATCTGGCCTCAAATCTTCTCATGTGCAAGGTAGACTATGGTGGTATGTAAAAAAGGAGGCTTTTGAGACAAGAAATGAAGTGATAGCACTCAAGGCAATAAAAATATAGGAAAAATATTATGATAATAATATATATATATATATATATATAATATAAAATGGAAAGGTTCATCTGATGCTTTCTATTTATGATCAGGGAGATTTTTTATTCAGAGTATAATCTGATTTTATGATTAGGAATGGTCTTTTAGTCAATGTAAATTCTTTGGTGATTTTTATTTAATCTTAATAAGTCTTTTTTCTGTTTGATGTGCACAAATATTTTTAAGAGTAAACTTCATGCTGTGATCCCTCCGTTAAAAACAGAAGACAGAGTAGACAAAATGAATCAGCTTGTCATTTACGATGTAACTTTATGGCATCAGGGTGCAAGCTCTCAAGTCTTTCATAAAGACACTATTATTGTTTACGAACAAATGCATGGATGTAAAATGGTTACACCTTTAGGTCAGCAAAGTCCCATCCCATCCAGAACAGGGCCTTTCTGTGTGGGTACTCCGGTTTCCCCTACCACCAAAAACATGTACAACAGTCCCCCCAAACACACGTGGGGCCAGGACTCCCCTGCAAAAGAGATTTGTAATCTCAGTGGGACTATCCTGGTTAAATAAAGGTTAAATAAAAATATATATATAAAAAAAAAGTATTGGCTCCCAGTCATGTGACATTTTTTTTTGTTGCCGCCACCATCTTGGTTGGCAAAAAGGCTCTTGTAGTGGACTAAAATGAAGAGAATCTATATTGAAGATACACAGCACCAACACAAATTTGTCTCTCTGAAGCGTTGAAACAAATGTTTGATATGTGGCTAAATATGTAAATATTGTGTCTGCAGACGTTGGAAATATTAAAATAGGTAGGTCAGTGTAGGCTAAACCTTTTATAGGCTATTAGCAACCATGGCTATTATTTTGTTAGCTTACATGGTCAAAGTCAAGTTTGTTGTAAGGCTTTTTCTGAGATTGTTTTAATCTTTATAATCATTGAATTATTACCATTTAAAAACAAAATTCCCCAAACTATGATATTTAGAGTAATTCTTATACTATTGATGACTAATCTGACGGTAAGCTCACGGCTATGACAGTAGACTTCCCTCGGCTCATCGGGGCTAACATAATGTTTATAGCTATAACCTGTTTAAAGTCCTATTTAGCCGTGCAATTGTTCCCTGTCTAACTGTCTAACTGTACACCCGCTTTGATTATTCATAAAAATAGGTAAATTGTGGCTCATTGGCTTCATTAAGGACTGAGACAATTCACAGAAAAATCCAACAGCATTAATGCAAACATTTCACATGGTGCATGAAAAATTCAGCATTAATGCAAAAAAGCCAAACAAGTAAATAAAATAAATAATCCAGTAAATTTAACACTTCATAAGGAACCATGAGAGTCTTGACTCAATGACAGTATTGCACAGTTCCTAAACTGGGTAACACAAAGTGCTTTACAGAAATAAAAGACAAATTTAAAATACATAGACAAGATTTAGAATAAGAAACATAACTTCCCTTTGGACATTGTTAAAGTTAAAGGTGTTCCAGATTTTTGCTGCATGAATCTTAAACGCTGCTTCACCAGGTTTAGTTCTAATTCTAAGTCTGGGCTCCAGCAGAAGCCTGTCCCAGATGTTCTCGGAGTCTAAGAAGGTGTATAAAGACTAAAAGTAGCATGTTAGAAATATATTCTGATGCTAACCCATTAAGAGTTGTAAACCAGCAGTGCTGTTTTAAAGTCTATTCTCTGAGCAACAGGAAGCCAGTGCAGAGCTTTTAAAACTGGAGGAATGTGGTTGTACTTCCATCCTGGTGCAAGGCAGCGTTGAATGGCATTGAAACACCGTAAAATTAAGCCAAAAACAAGTTGAAGCACATTCACTGGACAGAATTAAACTCTATAACATCTTTTAAAAAGTGTTTAGGACTTTGCTGTTTTTCGTTCTTTAGTTAGGCTGAATAAAAATTAGGCAACTCACACGTGTAACTCGTGTGATGTTTTTATGATTCAATTCAGTCTGTTTTCATCAGAAATGACACAAATATGATTAAAGTTTAGGTATAAGGTTAAATGAAATGAGAGAAAACTTGATGATCATTCCCCTGAACGTAGCAATGAAATCTGTCTATATTTCCACATAAAGAGTTTATCCAGAACCGCTGAGACTGTGGAAGTTCTTTCACTGTTCTGTCAGATCCAAATATTGTCCCGGTTCATAACACTCGCTGTACGGGCTTACGTGTGCTGTTATTGAGCCCTGCTCCACACGCGGGCACTCGGACTTACCCAGTGCCATGGTGTGTGAGGATTGTCTCAAAAGGGCGACAAATATGCGTCTGCCTTAATCATTAGCCCTTCTGTGGTAGATTTAACAGTGTACGCTTCATGGGGGACTGGGTTAAAACAGTTAAATGAGAATTTATTATACGCTTGACAGTGTAGTGTAGATTATTGCTCTTCAGCACATCGACCTGTTTGGAGAAGAAAAAATTGTGGAATTATTATTCACATTAGTTAAACTGTATCACTGATCTGTGGTTAAAGTTAGAATATTCAGATACACAGTGTTTTGTTGAGGCTAGAGGCACAATTTGTGAAAAATGTAACTGAGCCCAATGCTTTTCTAGAGAAGTGCAAACCAAGAACATAGTGATGCCATCATTGAGTGGACCATTACATGAGAACAGTCCATTAAAAGGTGGGCCAGATTAGACATTCTATTTCATACTTTTTTGTATTTAATCACAAATAGCTGTCACATAAGCTTAGAAAACATATTTTTGTTGAGTACATAATTATGTTTTTTTTGTGGTTGGTTTGCATTAGTCAAGCCATCAGGGTAGAAACACCTTTTGAAGAACATAAAGTCTGTAATTACATGCTGACAGGACGTAACAATATGTTCTTGCAGCATTTCTGTCTAGGTAATACACACACACGCATGGTTTCTCCAAGGTGAATTAGCAGAGCGAAAGCATTAAATACTGAGCCAAGTTCTGTCATTCACGCTGGGAGTTGTAGTTGGACAGACGGAGGTGAGAGCAGATGCTAAGGTACATGCCATTTTAACTTCCTGCTGGGAGAAAAGGACAGGAGAAATTCATACACCTACAACATGAAGAAGGTAGAAAGGAGTAGGAGGTTGTCAGGCAAAAGAAGGTACAGCAGTAGAAAAGTTTCACAAGGAAAGGATGTTGTTTTTGCCTTGGAGGTCTTTGCCTGAGACACAGTGGCATGAACAAAGAAATAAGTCATTATGGGGACAACCAAAACCTGTACATGACTGCTTGTACACCTGAGTCACTGTGCTGCCTCTTTTCAAAGCTCCACTGCTGCCAGCTTTTCTGTATATGTCACTTCTGTGTGTGGACATTCAAAGAGGTATTGCCTGTAAGAAAGGATTCTAGTCCAAACCCTGGCTCTGGGCAAGAGGTGAGTGGTCACCGGCTTCAGGGAGTCACTGTGTTGACTGTGCACAGATGGTGGCTAAACCTCAGAGCGATGTGTCAGATGTGTCGGCTCAAATGCTGTATAACATTATAAGAAACATAAAGCGGTGTCAGCCTTTTCTACTTTTGGAATGTGGGCAGGAGCTATTGCAGTAAGAGAAAATACTTGATCATTGTGATTGAACATTAAAGTTGCTGCTGTTAAAGAGTTGGATGGTCACAAATTTATGTGAAAATGAAATGTTTGTGTTTACAATATGAGACATACAAATGATGTTGTGTTTTCAACCCATCCAATTATTAAACATTCCTCTTTAAAGCAAATCCCTTTGTTTTACTTAATGTTTCATTTTTATTTAGCAATGAATGTACTTTAAGCATCTGCCCCGACATCTGCTTTCACTGAGCTCATACCAGAGAAATCCAGACTGGCACCATTTCTGTCCTCAATAAGAGTAAATGGAATCAAAAGTCACACAATAAGATTAGTGGGAGCACAATCAGGATCTAACACACCTACAACACTTACACACTGACTTCTATCAGCAGGTGTGAAATAAGTGTTAATGAGCAGATAGAAAACAGCTCCTGATTAAAGTATGACATTTTTTTTTTCTTTGCAACAGTGTAAGCAAAGCCATTGTACTGTAGGTACTGTAACTGTGCAGCTGGGAATCAAAATGATAAAAAAATAAATAACAAAAAATTTAAACTACAGGCTAAAAAGGAAATTGCTCCAGAGATGGCTTATTTCAGTCAAATGTGGGTGGAAAAAAATATATTTTTAGTGGTTTATAATATATAATACTCAGTCAAATGGAAAAGGGATTGTACTTTCTGTTATATGGTGCAGATTGTAGAGTTTGCAAAACATCACATACAGCTTAGAAATGCAGCGATATCATTAAAGAAGGTGAAGAAAGTGCATTCAATTTACTCGTAATGTATTCTAATTTGGTGTTCACAGATGCATTGAGCAATGGGTCATTGGAGATAATGAGATAATGTCAAAATACAACTTTAACTTTTTAAAGTATATGTGGCTAGAAGTTCAGCTTTCGTATCAGTTGGACTCAGAAAAAAAAAAAAAAGTATCTTGAAATTAAGAGACAAAACGTCTTCACCTTGAAAACTAAGTCTAGATGCCTTTGCTTTAACCTTTCTAAAAGATGACCTGGATGACTGAGAACCTTCACATATATGTGTGGATAGAAGTACCTCACATAAAATATACATTGTGTACAAAGTGCAGCTTCCCTGAAGTTCACTACACAATAATAATAAGTAAGTATATATGATATAAATATTTTGAAGACGCAGTAAGACAAAATGGTTTTGAATAGCAATAGAGTTTGTAGAAAAGAACACTATGTTAACTGGTTGTTAACATAGTACAAGGCAAAGCAAAGGAAAAAATGAAGACGGTAAACACATATTATAGAGGAGAGTGGAATTATGGGATTTCCAGCTGCTTTCACTCAGGACTAAGACGGAGAGGGGGGGGGGGGGGGTTGTAGGATCTGGAGATGAACAGAAAACCAATTTCCCCTCATGGCTACATCTGCCACAGTGATTTGCCACACACATTTATATGGCTGTTGTACTCAAAAAAAGAGAAAAGATGTGATCTGACATAAATGGGAATGGAGAGTGAGACACATAATAAGAGAGAAACGGGAAAAAGAATGTCAGGAATTGTCAAAAAAAACACGATACAAGAAAGAAAATTTGATTTAACGAAATTAGGAAGATAAAAATATGACCAGAAACTCTACACCCTTATCGGAACTGATGTTGAAGTATACTGGTAATGTCATTGCTTTACAATTTTCTAACATTTTATTTTTGCATTGCAATGCTCATAGAATAAAATCCACTGTACAACCAAATTCAAAATTTGACTTTTAATATTTTTAACGTGTTAAAATTGTAATTTTTTTATAGAGCAGTTTTAACAGCTTATTCATTTTTTTGTAGCTTTACGTCACCATTTTTCAGTGGAACTGCGGTGTCATCCAATGTCAGTCCATTATCACTCTGCTGCTAAAATGAAACATAAGCTGTCATACATTTAAGCTATTCTTCAAAGGGAATTAATGTGCAATTGTGGGCTAAAGAGAGTTTGTGGCAGTGCATTTCTGCAAAGCTGCCATCCTTTTCGAAGATTAATGAAGAAGTTGGTTGCTGCTACTAGTCGGCCCTGTGCATTCTCTCTCAGTGCACTGTGATTTATGGACAGCCAGCAGTGCATGAGTTATAATTTGAAGCGGGTTTGTTTTTCCACATAAAGATGGAATTTTAAATGTGGTGATGAATGGACCCTTGTGGTTTTTTATTGATTATTCCATTGTAATGCAGAGTGTGTATGTGCTCATGGGTTATTTTGCAAATTCCACTACTACATCACTATTTTTAAAGAGTGGCGAGACAGCATTTTCATTCTGACATAATAAATATATGACTATTGCCTCAGGTTAGCACATTTTGCTGAATCATGCTTTATGTCGCACTTATTGGCTTCCATTGTAAAAAATGAATTTAGAAAGTCATGCATTTGCCTTTCTTTTCACATTCCTGGCATAGATCTGACTTAACCACCTCGCCACAGCTTGTATGAGTGTGTGATGGCCAGATTTTGAATGAACCGTGAAGATCATAGCATTTGGGATCAAGTGTTTGGAAATGAGAAAAAAAGGCAAAAACAGAGGGCAACAATTCATAGGTATTGGCTTGTGCGACACTCCAAACAGATGTTTTTTAGATGAATCAATACAAATAGAAAGTGTTTTCAGTGAGGAGCTGCTGTGAATGTTTGGCTAAGCGTCTGGTGGCTATGGACACAATAACAGGAACACATGCACAATATTACATTTCAATAAGTCGGCAGAACATTTTATAAGTTATTGTAGAGACTGTGGTTTTGAAAGTGTTGATTCAGCTCTATGGTAATGTTTTAGCCCATATAGTTTTCTCAATGGGACTCTAAGGTTTTTTATGGCTCTACTGTAGTGCTGTAGGAGCACACATACACACAAGCATGTTCCCCTTTATGTAAATGTATTGTTTATTATTATTATTACTACTATTTATTTTTTTCTTTATGTTTATTTAACTGTTCTTGATCTACGCTTAACTGCAGTGTACATTTGTATTACCTGGACAACCTGGGAGCAGATCCTTCTTTCTGTGGTTCATCCTGAGATGTTGTGACTATAACTAAAATTGAATTGAACTCGTCACTAAAAATGACCTGTCATTGTTCTCCATTCTTTCTTTTGGTGTTCATCACTGAGTAAAAGTCCAGGTTTACTCTGGACTTTGAATGAACTCTTTCTTCTGTGAGCTGTGAATAAAAGGTATTTCTATTATTATGTGAGGATTCATTTCATTTTCAATTGAAATCCTTCCTATTATACAACCCTTAACATTCGAAGCAACAAATTCATCATTCATGACTGTCTCTTGTTTCAGCCAATTTGTTTTTGTATCAAATGTCTTAGAACAGTTTGACATATGCTTTTTGATTAGTGACAAATGTTGACTGATGTTAACTGTCATTCTTGTTTCTTAGATGGCATCTAGTATTTTACATTTTAAGAGTGCCCTGCTGTCTAGAGGCAATAACAAAGTGCCCTAATGCTTCTAATCAGACTAATACAGTATATTAGACATTATTGTCATGACTGTTGTTTTTATTGTTTGATGTGAAGCCCAATTGGTTACTTATTTTTAATTATGTTTATTAGATTATTAGCTGTTCTTTTCTTGCTAAGTCCTTCTGTGTGTGTGTGTTTTTAGGGAGGACTTATTGCGCTTCTCCTCCTAATCCTGCTCTTTACCCTGGTTCTGTACACCCGCCATCGATGGTGCAAGCGCCGCAGAGTGCCGCAAAAAAGTGCCAGCACTGAAGCCACACATGAAATCCACTACATTCCCTCAGTCCTGCTGGGTCCACAGGGCCGTGACAGCTACCGTGGCTCCAGGAACACGCATCAACATGGGAGCTCGGTCATTGGTATGCCCATCCGTGAGACCCCCATCCTTGACGATTACGACTGTGACGAGGATGATCCAGCTGGACACTCTTATAACTCCACACCCAACCAGATTCACAACAAGCTAAGTGACGGGAAGCTCCAAGATGACTATGGAGTAGGTGTTGGTGGACACATGGACATGATGCGCCAGGAAGACGGCCTTAAGCATAATTTTGAAAAACAAGGTAAGTAGAATTGTATGTGCTTTAATATTGTGCGTTGTAATTTATGTGTTAGCTTCTATTTATTATTCAACTATGAGCAACACACACAGAAATATGTGAAAATCTGTAGTCCTCAGCGGTTGTCTTGTCCTGCTTTTGCAAGTATGATTTGTACATCCGCGGAGGCTCACAGTGCCAGCTCCCCAGATGGCCAAGCCTGGACAGTTCACTTTGGCTCTGGTCAGCTCTCCTCATGTTCTTGTAGCACAGTGTGTACTGCCTCCATTTGTTAAAAATAAGCACTTTATACGACTCACGTTAATGCTTCACTGCAAGTTAAAAAAATAGAATAGTTATTTACAGTATTTTTATTTATTTTTGTGCAAAGATAAAAACGCCCTTTTTTTAATGCAGATTTTCTATCTGCATTAAAAAAATGTACTGTGAGCCAAGCAATTTAATACAGTGTCATGTCATTTAATGTAAAGTGTAGAGCTTTTTTTCAGTCATAGTTAGTGAATGGGTGAAGCCTGTCACACATAAGTGTTTACTCTTTTTTTAAGTCATAATGACAACATAAACTACCCAAATGTCCCTGATCAAAAGTTTAAGCACCCTGGTGATTTTGGCCTGATAACATGCACATGTTTACACAAACAGGTTTGAATGGCTACTAAAGGTAACCATCCTCACCTGTGATCTGTTTGCTTATAATCAGTGTGTGTGTAGAAAAGGTCAGTGAGTTTCTGGACTCCTGACAGATCCTTGCATCCAGTGCTGCCCTGATTTTTCTGTATTCTAAGTCATAGGAAAGGAAAACAATTGTCAAATGATCTGTGGGAAAAGGTAATTGAACTGTATCAAACAAGAAAGGGATATAAGAAGATATCCAAGAAATTGAGAATGCCAATCAGCAGTGTTCAAACTATAATTAAGAAGTGGAAAAAATGAAATGGTCAGGTGGACCAAAAAAGATTTCTGCCACAACTGCCAGGAAAATTGTTCAGGATGCAAAGTAAAAGAGACAAGCCTCAAAGCTTCTGGAACAAAGTCATTTGGAGTGATGAGACCAAAATTTTTCTTTTTGGCCACAACCATAAACATTACATTTGGAGAGGAGTTGACAAGGCCCATGATGAAAGGCATACCATTCCTACTGTGAAACATGGAGGTGGATTGCAGATGTTTTGGAGATGTGTAAGCTACAAAGGCACAAGAAAAGATGAATGCAGCATGTTATCAGAAAAATACTGGTGGAAAATTTGCACTCATCAGCCCGGAAGCTGCGCATGGGATGTACTTGGACGTTCCAACATGACAATGATCCAAAGCACAAGGCCAAGTCGACCTGTCACTACAGCAGCATAAAGTGAAGGTTCTGGACTGGTAATCTCAGTCTCCTGACCTCAATATCATTGAGCCCCTCTGGGGAGATCTCAAACGTGCAGTTCATGCAAGACAGCCCAAGAAGTTACAGGAACTGGAGGTGTTTTGCCAAAAACAATGGACAGCTTTACCATCTGAGAAAATAAATCTCATCCACAACTACCACAAAAAACTTCAAGCTGTCATTGATGTTAAAGGTGACAATACACGGTATTAAGAACTGGATTATGTACATTTTTGATCAGGGTCTTTTGGGTAGTTTCTGTTGTCATTATATACATTATGGAGTTCCTGAAGAGAACCCACAGTAACACAGGAGTTTTGAACTCACAACCTTCTTGCTGTAAGGCAGGAGTGCTAACCACTCTGTTACGTGCACCCCTATAGACTATAATTTTCTCAAAATGTTATTTTTATTTTGGTTTTTGCTTTTTTTTGTAATGGTGTAAACATCTTTACAAATAATTGTATTTTTCCCATGCAACAAAAAAGTTGGAGCTGTTAAAAAATTTGCAATGTATTATCCCGCCAACTCCAAACACAAACTGAGCTTCTGTGGATTCTTCTGTGATTTTTTTTCTGCCTGAGCCCAGTCTGGCATCATTTAAAAATTATATTCCTATAGTAATTGGCTTGGCAAAGGCAAGTGTGAATTATGTGTTGTAATTTGCATTATTACAGAATTAATATATTTGACTATTTTCTTTTTTTAAATTTAATTCAACAAAATTAGTTTTTGTTGTATAGCCCAGACAAAGAACACATTTGCCTCAAGGGGCCCTTACTGTCTGTAATGTATAGAGACAGGAACTGTGCAACAAATCTGTTTTATCAGCTTGTCCTGCACTGACACTTACTACATGAGAAAATTATTATTATTAAACTATTACTATCAAAATGAATTAAATTTACCTTCAAGGATTTACCCCTTCTATAAATTTATTACAATTACTCTCTCAAACAAACAAGTTGAGTCAATAAATGGGTAATCAAAATGAGTTATTACAATTCCACTATGTTTACTGACCTTACCGGTCAATTATCTTCTCTGCAATTATCTGCAAACATTCAGTCATACAGTATTTTAGCATCAATGTCAAGGTATATTATTTCTCTTATTAGAATTCACAACCATCATGTGTTCTTTTCAGTGTTAAATCACAGTTTTCGTAAAAGCTCCAGGAAACGCAGTGTAACGTTAAATTCCACTCACGCGATGAAGTCAGGAGTATCCTGTTGTAACTTAATTAAATGTAATTACCTGATTTCCTCTTTTGTAGCCATCATTTGAGCTGACCATATTTAAATAAGAACAAAATGACATGTAAATAAACATTATGAGCTGTGATGATTAGCACATATAGACGGGATGTCAAAAAACAAAGAACGTCATTAAACTGTTGTTCTGTTTGTCACATTTAAAGCTTAGTGTGTTTCTCCAGAATGTTGACAATTGCAAACAAAGTCACTTTCATGCCTTGCTGGCAGTGCATAGTTCATTTTTCTCACATTGACTTGACATATCCTTTTTCAGTTTCACTCATAAACAACACATTGTACCTCAGATAATCCACACAGCCCATCAAACTGATGCATGTGTTCCTTTATCTGTACTTTGCATAAAATGGCGACAGTTGAATACATAGGCCATTAATTCAGATCCCACCTGTGCTCTGCTGCAATGTCTCCCAAAGTCTCCAAATACCAATCATTCTTTTATCCGTCTGTCCTTGCTGACAGATAACCCCATTCAGCTGAAATCTGTGGTATTATCCCTCGGGATTATGGCCATAGCTCATACGGTTGTGCACAAAACCAGCTTTTGTTACACAGACAACTAAACAAATGAGGCCTGTCAGATTCCATCTTTAGGGCGAGGTTGTTGGATTTGGAAAGGCTTAGGCCGGTATGGACAGTGAGTAACAATAAGATAATACAATGCCTTTGAAAAGCTTCTTTGATGAGCAATCAGCAGACATAATATTGCTATCACATAAACATAATCAAACCCACCTCGATTCATGTTTTTCTACCATTTTGCAACTTTTATTCTGATTCTTGTTGCTTATCAAAGCAAACAAGTTATAATAAACTAAGTCGTAGCAAACTGTTTTTACTTATAATGTTTTTTTTTATTCATGCGGCAGTGCCACATTTAAATGCTAAGATGTTGTAATATTTCTAAATTTGGTCTGGTTAGTTTTGGAAGTTTTGGCAGCTCCCTGATGTAGTTGTACATCATGTCAGGAACATGACACTGCATTTGTTTGTGACAGATTATCATCACCAAGTTGCCACCATAGTTCATTTTCTCTGTTGTCACACAAACACATTTTATTTTTCATTTTTATTTGCTCAACAGATAAATTTTATCTTTTCTTGAGGAGGCATTTTTTGTATTTTATTTGGGCTTTTAGCCTTTTTTGTTTGACAATAAGGCACCAAATCAAACATAGGTCTAACAATGTGAAGATAAAAAATAATCTTTGAAACTATAGATTTACTATGTATTTTGCAAGTTTTCATTTCATGGCTTAATGCATGTCATACCATTGCATCATCACAAAAATAGGGAAGCACTTAGCATGGCTTAGCATAGTGCTATATAAATAAAAGGGCCTGCCTTGCCTAGCTAATGGAAAATGCTTGAAATCCCAATAGGCTTTTCTTGTGCCTTTTATTCATTTCAATGAAATTATGTTGTTTGAAAAAACTGCAACATGGCAAATGGCATTGATTTTATAAAGCGCTTTTCCACCTAGTGCTTTACAGCATATGTTTTACAGCTTTACAACATGATATTATTGGGCAAGGTAAACATAGAATACCCCAAGACCTGCAAATGTAGCCCACAGAAAAATTGTGCAATGCAAACATATATCCAAACCTCTGCCTGAAAACATAATGACAGACAAATATCAAGATATTTTAAAGTACAAAACCAACCAATGGCTGACCTGAATCCCAGTGCTGTTGGATTTATAATGCTGGTGATTATTTATGACTTTGTTGTGGACTCAAACTACAGTACAAATACCCCCAAAAAGCATCATGCTTTTGTTCACAATACTAGCAACACAGGCATGGTTGCATTTTACCTTTTAATTGATAGTTATAAATTAGTTTTCGGGTGCTGAGAATTTTAGTTTGTTAGTGTGTATACTCGTTTGTATTTATCATTACTGTGGTTTGTTTTAATCAACTTTTAGGAATTTTCTAAGAAGCACCTAATTTGCAGGCTCACCAAGGAATGCAGACACTAGCCAACAAGAGAACTGAGAACACAAAAGCAGAAGAAAAAGAACTATCTTCCTGTAATTCTGAGTTGAGAAATGAGGCCATAGAAATGTGATCTAACACGAGGCCCTTGTCAGAGACGCAGACGGAAACCTATACCAGTAGAAATGGGTTTGTAAGCAGCAAGGCCACACCAGATCGATGCTCGGGGGTCGATTAGATGCCAGCCTGTAAGCCATTTTTATGAGGTTGTTTTGAAGTGTGGTTTTGACCGGTCACCCATGTGTAATGGTCAATACATATCTGATATTATCTGCACTTCAATATTTCTAAGCTCATTTGTTCAGGGAATCATTTTTATATTTGTAATTAATAATGTCATTTATTTTTTTCTCGTTGTGGGCCTGATCTTATGCCTCGTGAAAGGCTCATTGTCAGTGACGCATCTTCCACCTGACGCAGGTGTGGACATGCACCACTGTGGCCGTTCTGAGAAGAGGTTCCCGATTCCCAAAAAGTTGGGACACTGCAAATTGTGAATAAAAACAGAATACAATAATGTGGAAGTTTCAAATTTATAAAATAAATATTTTATTAACAATACAACATAGCTGACATATCAAATGTTTATAATTTTAGAGATAAAATAAGTTGATTTTAAATTTTATGGCATTAACACATCTCAAAAAAGTTGTGACAAGGCCATGTTTACCACTGTGTGGCCTCCCCTCTTCTTTTTATAACAGTCTGCAAACGTCTGGGGGCTGAGGAGAAAAGTTGATGATACTTCAAACTCTTTTTCACTCTGAGAAACTTCTTTCTGCACCACTATTTTTTGCTGCATCAGGGGACTGCCCATCTTGACTTCTGAGAGGAACTTCCACTCTGAGAGGCTCTTTTTTTACCAAAGCATGTTTCCAATTGACCACCAGCTGTTCCTTATATGTACATTTAACTTTTCCGGCCTCTTATTGCTACCTGTCCCAACTTTTTTTGGAATGTGTGGCTCTGAAATCCAAAAATCCAAAATGAGCCAATATTTGGCATGACATGACAAAATGTCTCACTTTCAACATTTGATATGTCATCTATGTGGTATTCAGAATAAAATATTAAAATTTTAAAACTTCCATTGTCATCATTGCATTCTGTTTTTATTCACAAATTGTACAGTGTCCCCTCCTTTTTAGAATTGGGTTTGTATTTAAAGGCATCAAACTAGCGTGCTATTTGAGATTTATAAATAAACCAATTATAATATAGTTTATATATATATATATATATATATATATATATATATATATATATATATATATATATATATATATATATATATAATATATACATTATAACTCAACTAAAACATTAAGAATGTATCTAAAATGTATTGATAATTAATTTTTACTAGTCTAATTACAAATGCATTATATTCATACATACTATACATACAGTGTGTATATATAGTATATTTAAAACATTATTTGATTATAAGACATATTTATATTAAATAATACTTTGTTAAAACTAGGAATTATTAAATAACGTATTATTTTTAAACAAGGATATTTTATAAAAATAGTGGTAACTTGGCCTGGTTCTAGACTGAAGACTTCAGTGAGTCCAGACCCGGTCCAGAGCCGGTCCCAGAGTGCGCACACATCCACCTGATCACAGCAGGACACTAAACGCTGTGTCGGACACAAAAAGCAGCGCGGACTTTACGAACGATAATAGACAACCATGTTCTGACTGTAAGTAAACACTGCTGGACAACGGGTGATCGACAGAGTATGCAGTAGTTACCAGGCGTTTACCTGCTGGGGTGAGTTTATGAGCTGATAACACGCACAAGAACAATCCAGGATAATATATGTACTGTATAATTCCTGAGTGGAGACTGAGGGACAAACGAGAAATAGGGATGTGTGCCGTCCATTTTCTTTAAGGATAGCTGCCAAACGGTCATTGTCAAATCCATCAAAAACGAGGACGCACTCGGCTTTACTCACCTTTACGCACCTGCTCCATACCTGTGACCGCTTTCTGCAGTAGAGCCACTATTTGTCCTAAAATTTATTATCTTTTCATCCATCCACATGCTGCTTCGTGTCAGGTTTTGGCCCGTTTAACTCCTGCACACTGCTATTGCTCTTCATTAATTTCAGTAAAACACAAGTGTAACAAGTCCCTTGAGAACAGTGTGAGTCTATAAATGTACGACTAGTGAGAGTCTGATTGACAGTTTTCTATCTGCATTTATACATATTCTATTTAAGGTGCATTTATTAAGTTCATTGTTCAGACATAATTCACATTAGTGACTCGGGTAAAAGAACGTATATTAATACCTGCAGTTATTTGTGAAGTACATGTTATTTCAGATCTTGTAAATACATGCCCCTTGAGTTCACAGGTGGAATTGACCATTAGTACATCTAAATT
The DNA here is from genome assembly GCA_024349245.1 of Neodontobutis hainanensis. Taxonomy (NCBI): domain Eukaryota; kingdom Metazoa; phylum Chordata; class Actinopteri; order Gobiiformes; family Odontobutidae; genus Neodontobutis; species Neodontobutis hainanensis. Next base: position 1,731,246 of record JALDNG010000041.1, read on the forward strand.
ACCAAATATCAACTGTGCTTTCACCTCTGGCAAACCCAATTTGATTTGGCAATCTAAAATGAAAACTCTATGTCCAGCTTGTGTTTCATTAAACAATGTGCTAGCTCGTCCTCATCTGGGGGAGTAGTTTGCATGAGTAGTTTGGCAATGTTTATACACCGGATGCCCTTCTTGATGCATCCCTCTACATTTTTCCCAGGCTTGGGACTGGCACAAATAAAATGTGACTGGAATTGCTCCCTCTGGGAGTCAAAAAGAACTCTTTAATAAAGTTGCCACAAAATACTGAGATTGTTAATAATGACTGTACAGAATTAAATGCCTATTGGAGCTGCACTGCCTTGTGCGCTCTTGATGAGAGGAGCATTTCTCACATGCCTTACATTAAGAGTTTCCAGGTGTTTCCTGCCTGGAATAGACTTCACATCACTGCTGTGTGCCGCTCATTAAAAATTAACTTATGAAATAATTCATGCATACATTTTTAGGTCACTGTACTCTTAAGTGCCACACAAGAAGGAACATTGTTTAATATTCTTTTCTGTTGCGTGCATAGTCTAAATCGTAATGCCCTACGCTAATCTGTGTTCATCTGCAAGCAACTTCTGCCTGTCTAGAGCACTTAGAGGTCACAACTCAGCTCAACATGTTCAGCTGGTGCAGCATGGAGCGACACATCCATATTTTATTCTGGCCCATGGCAAGAGGCGAGCTATAGATAGCACTTTATTCTCGCTCATCTGCAACAGCAATGGCCTTCTTACACAGGAAAAATGGGAAAAAAGGTAACTTTAGACAGAATATTGGGTTTTTGTTGATGAATTAGTTATATCTTACTCTAATTCTAAAATATAAAATTAGAATTCTTCAAAGACTTGGCTTTGCATTTTTTCTCCTTTCTCCTGTCTTTTTGGTTGTGTGTCTAACCTCTTTCTGCCTCCTTGTGTACCTGTCACACTCGCAGAAGTAATGCTGTCAGAGCTTTCACTGAGAGCTCCACTGGGCTCCTCCTTTTGAAATAATGGCAGATTTAATAAATCACAGTGGGAGTCAGATCCAGGTGAACCTGAATTTCCTCTTCATTGATCTTTTCTGCTCTCATTTGCCCCTCAGTCCGTAAAGAGAAAAGGACAAAAGTAAATAGAGATGTGACTTATGTGTGTGTGGGTTTTGTCAGTAACACATTTAGCAGCAGGGGTCGAGTACAGGAAAGGTGATTGGGCATTGGAATAAACACTTAAACACATCAATGAATGGTTCTATCATTTAGTTTTGTTTATTTTGTTTCAAATGAATCAGTAATTTTGGTCCAAAGAGGTACAAACAAGCTGCTTAGTATGTAATGTGACAATGCACAGACAATGTTTTATACTAAACAGAAAATTTAAACGCTACTCTTTTATTTTTGCCCCCATTTTTCATAAGCTGAACTCAAAGCTCTAAAACAGTCACGTCCAAAGTCTGGCCCTGGGGCCAATCATGGCCCAAGATGAGATTGTATATGGTCCTTAGCTTATTTGATAAAATGTATTGTTTATGGCCCCAACAGCAGCAGCTTTATACAAACGGGCTCATATTCAACATAAACTTGTTCAAATCCATCTAAAACCTGTTTAAATCCAAATTAAACCTGTTCAAATTTATCTAAACCTGTTCAAATTCTTCCTAAACCTGTACTTGTAGAAACTGTTAGCCCCTGTAAATCTTCCTCTTATCAAATATGGCCCTCTTTGAACACCTCTGATCTAAGACTTTTTCTATGAAGACAAAAGGTCTATTTCTCTGTCCAAATCTGTATTAGTGAGCACTTATTCTTTATTGAGATAATCCATCCATCGACATATCAAGATAATAAATAGTATAATAAAAGGCCGCTTAAAAATTTTAGTTCAATATACTTCCAGCTGCAACAAAGCTGAGCTCAGTCCAAACTGCTTTGTGAGCTGAACCTGCCTCGGGCCACAGGTCATTGTTGAAAGGTCTGGAAAATGTTGTATCGTGTCTCTCTGCTTTTCAGCTGGAAGGAGGAAAATATCCCCTAGATCCTAAGTGTAATAAGGGTCAAGAACTATTTATGGACAGAGAGTCCTGGTCAAAGGTTTCACTGTCTGACAGATGGTAATTCCCATCGGCTGGATCAGCGATTTGGTGCAAGACAACCTAGAGTTGTTCATTTGGCTTTTCTCTGTAGCTAGTCCCTCTCTGTATTTCTGCTGACAGAACCACTCTTCCTCTTGTCGACACAAGGCATCTTTTTCTGTAAAGGTACAAACATCATTGGAACCATTATCTCAGATTCTGCTGTCTATGAACTTTATGGATGGCATTGAAACATACTTTTGCACACACACTGCTTAGATGTCTAGTGGTCAGATCCTTTTTAGTTTTAAGACCGTTTCAAATGATTAAATGCGTCAGATGCTAATATAGTTCACCTTCAATCAAGTTCACATTTAATGAGTGCGCTTTTGTGCAACATTCAGAGTTTGTGAGTTCATTGTTATATATATAAAAAATAATGCTATCAAAAAATATATATAGATTTTTTTTCCCTCTATAAATAAAAAGTGTTGTGCTGTCTGGATGCTTGTTAATGCTATTCGTGCATGGCCAGAGCTGCTTCCCTGCCACCTCAGTAGACCCTTAATAAGGACACCGTCCATCACCAAGCAAATGACAACATATCCTAACGCTTGTTTATAAGTGAGAAACACACGGCAATGAGATCCCAGAGGAAAGTAAAATATGGAGAAAATGGCGGGTGGGAAGTTAGACACTTAAACCATGTTTGTTGAAAAGGACATATTTAAACTCCAAGGGTAATGATTACCTCAATAGCAATTTGTGTTTTTTATTGATGCTAGTTTTGACACTGTTTACTGCTGTTATTTTGTAAAAATCCATTTTAATCCACTGCAGAGGTCCAAGAAAACTCAATTACAGAAATAGGCAATTAAAGTTGCAATAGAAATTACAGAAAGTGCCAGTGTTGAGTGCAGAGAAAATAACATGCTTATAATTGTGCAGTGTCACACACATCTCTGAACACATAAATAAGCAAAAGCATGTAAGCCAAAAACAAACCACTCAGTTTATCTTGTCTCTTGTGCTGGCCGCAGCGAGACCACCAGGAATACTTTGACTGATCCACAGCGTTGTTGACATCCATTGATGAGCTGCTGCTAACACACATGCACAGCTGATAATGGAGGAACTGCAGATAAAAGGGACAGGAAGAGGGAGAACAGAAAGGCTGACATTAGAACACAAAACTGCAAAGTGTAGAGTTTTTGTAAAAGTAAACATCAGGATAAGATTTATTTTATGTGGATGTTTCAACTGACAAAGGTAACAAATGGTGTACAACTGCAGAACAAGAGAGACTTATAGAATTTACTGCTGTAAAATATGGTTGTTTTCTTAAAAAGACCTGCAAGTGCCTGGTTTGTGAGTACTGTATGTGCACGTCAGAATGCATCAACACAGCCTTGTATATTTTAAGGAGACTGACTCTAGGCATAAATGCTTGACCTAGCATCTCTTCTTCTCTTGATACAAAACAAAGAAAGAGAGATAAAGAGACTTCCAGGAGGTCATGAAATATGTATGCAAGCAGTTAACCTCAAACACATTGTCAAAGACTGCACTCAGTCACGACAGGTCGGGCCTCGATAGCCTGAGTCTGTCTCTTTCTCGTCCTTGTGTTCTAAACTTGAGAGCCAAGACGTTGGGTTGAATGCCCATAAAGAATAGCACTCACTAAACCTAACTAGCTTCAAGAGGCACTCCTAAAAATGCTCATATTATATTTAAAAGACTGGAAAAGGGTTATTTGTGTCCTGAAAGTAAAAATAAAAGTATAAATTGAATGCAAAGACATTGAATTAATAACAAATTTGTTTAACAATCCGGAAGAACTTTACATTAACATTTTATAATTATACACCTATTGTTATTTTCCAACTCAATATCTAATAATCCTATTAGAAGTATTGTAAGTTAAGAATCAGTTTTGTATGAGACTGGAAAAGGCTGTGAAAATATGAAGAGATTTTTGACAACTTTATGACAGTTATTGTAAAAAGCTTCTGAATTATGATTTCAAAGGTGTGGATGCATGACGGTAGCCTGAAGAAAGCATTACTCCAGAAAAAAAAAAAAAAAAAATCACATCTGACTCAGAGCTTGAGCAACATGAATGAGTACAGCAACACTGCCAGAGGCAACACTAACTTCATCAAAAGCAAATGCAGCTTAAATGAAATTTTGTGTTATTTTGATTGGGTCAGAGGCAGTTCATAAACATTTCTGTAAAGTTGGAGAGAACTAGCTTTGGTGGATAATTTGTAATTATACAAAATTAAATCAAACACAAAGAATTAAAAGAAACAGGGCACCTCTGCATGCTACAAAGTGCTACAAAATCGTGCTAACTACAAACGAACAGCTTGCAGAGCAATTAACACAAAAACTTCAGATCCTTGTAATAAAGGCCACTGTTAACAGTCTCAAAAACCTCAATGTCTTTCTAACTGCAACCTTTGAAGTAGACCCCCTTATTTCCTTACAGTAATGTAACCCCACATTAAAAAAAAGATTTAGTATCCAACCAATTTAACTCGTGGTGTTCCCCAGGGTTTCGGGGACCACCAAGAATGATGTTCTCAAACAAAATTAGTGGTCGCAAAGGTGTCACCAAAATCCATCCATTTGATATGTTCTACTGTTTGCAGCAATTACAGCAGCACATCTCTCTGGCATGACATATTTCCTGCTTCAGCACTAATGTTATCCCATGGCTTCTTCTGAGAAGTGTGTGTGTGTGTGTGTGTCTGTGTGTGTGTGTGTGTGTGTGTGTGTCTGTGTGTGTGTGTCTGTGTGTGTGTCTGTGTGTGTGTGTGTGTGTGTGTGTGTGTGTGTGTGTGTGTGTGTGTGTGTGTGTGTGTGTGTGTGTGTGTGTGTGTGTGTGTGTGTGTGTGTCTGTGTGTCTGTGTGTGTGTGTCTGTGTGTGTGCGTGTGTGTGTCTGTGTGTCTGTGTGTGTGTCTGTGTGTGTGTGTGTGTGTGTGTGTGTGTGTGTGTGTGTCTGTGTGTGTGTGTGTGTGCGTGTGTGTGTGTGTGTGTGTGTGTCTGTGTGTGTGTGTGTGTGTGTGTGTGTCTGTGTGTGTGTGCGTGTGTGTGTGTGTGTGTCTGTGTGTGTGTGTGTGTGTCTGTGTGTGTGTGTGTGTGTGTGTCTGTGTGTGTGTGTGCGTGTGTGTGTCTGTGTGTCTGTGTGTGTGTGTGTGTGTCTGTGTGTGTGTGTGTGTGTCTGTGTCTGTGTGTGTGTGCGTGTGTGTGTCTGTGTGTCTAATACCTCCATCCCTTAAACTGATTGGTTGCCATATAAATTTTGCATTTAGAGTTGCCATAAAGAGTTCAGCAAAGGAAAGCAAAACCATTACATGCAAAGTTGACATTTGATATAAAATTTATAGCAATAATTTCCCAAAGAAGCAGTACTATGAAACATGAACACTTCTGCCTTTCACCCTTGTCCTTATCATCCTACTCTTCCTCTGCTCTGGCTTGCTCATCGCCATGCGTGATGAGCATCCTCTGGGAGCAACACATCACCATTATTCATAGAAAGGGTACACCTCAGAAGCGGAGTGACAGATCAAAAGATGTTGATGATAGGTTGGGGGACACAGTGTGATGAATGGACCCATCTTTTTGCAATGGTTCTACTGCAAATTTCAAGACAGAGCTGTTTTCAGAGTTTTGAAATGTGACTGTTTATTTTGTCATCCAGCCAACTTCTGAGTGCAAGGGCCAGGCTTCAAAAGTTCTTAACAAAAAAACGCCTTAAGACTACATAATTGAATGATAAATTTGCTGTATAGGATATGACATTATTACCCCCCAAAAAACACTTTCTATATCCTTTTACCCCTCCTACAACAACAGAGCAAACCAATTTGCCACCTCAGAAAAATTCATTCAAACCAAAGTTTAGAGATCTCATATTTAAGCGAGCATACAAAAGTGTCTGAAAAAATCACTGCATGTTTTATTTTAGAGAAGTCCAAATGCTTTTTTTCTGATCTAGTGTTTGGAAAAGTCTGTGTGGCCCACCCTTTCCCCTTCAGTTGTTATGGAGTCATCCATCAGGAAGAGCGAGACTGAGCAATCAGGGGAAGTGTTGGCAGAATCTCTGTAGAGATGGGGATATATTGAATTGATGGATTCATTTAAAGAACAAAAAATAGAATGAAAGAAAAAAAAACATGTGGTTGCTAGGCTTTCAAAGTTCTGTTAGTTCAAGTTAAAGCAAGAGAGCCTAATGGACCAGAGAAATATGATTCATATCGCTTCAAAAACACCAAAACAGCATCTTGTTTGAGCAAATGTCTATGCATTTCTGGATTTAACTTAAGTGTCACTCACTACAGCTTTATTTATTACTGAGCTGTCCAATGACATGCCTGCCACTTTCACTTATTTTCTTCTTTTTTATTTTATTTTTTAGATATGGACTCAAACACAGAGTCAGTGGAGGATTTGATGCAGAGGTTTCAGGACAGTTTCCATGTTCCAAACGTGGCAACAGACATGTCTCAGTACCAGCACGCTATGCACAGCTCATCCACTGGTCGCAGGAGGATCCCCAGCCACACTAGAGGTACGGAAAACCTTATCAAATTCAGTTCAGTGCTACAAGCTTATATATGTGTTTTGCTGAACCCTTAACCCAGCATTCTACCTTGGAAGATATCCAAGTTAATGTTCTATTTGACTCTAAATCCATGTGTTTGTATGCATTTTGTCTTGATGAAACCATGGGATATGCTGTTCACCATTCCTGTACATGAGAAATACAGTAGGGAGTCATTTCAGTCAGGAGGAGATTTATCCTTTTGAGATCCAACACATTTACATATTCATCACTTAGAATCACTTCTTGTTTGGAGACCACATATCTTTTTGTCACTTAATGTATTTGGCTTGACTCAGAGCATAAAACATTAATCGTGCCCATGCATAAGTCAAAGTTCCTTCCCCAAACAATTCAATTTATCTTGAATACAAACATAAGTCATTGGAGCTCTAGGAAGAATGCCTCTAGCCTTTGCCATTCAGGGTTTACATATTTCAACATAATTGCTGTCAACTCTTGGCTTTTTCTCATCAGGCATTACTGCAGGCCTCACATTTACACCAGACTATAGTACATGAGGCACAATGTTAAGTTCTACGCTTTTAGTCTTTTTGTTCTTTAGTATTATGTTCAACTCATTAGAAGAAATAAATCCCAATCATTTGAATTGGATTTGTTGGATTAAAAAAACTGTCAATTTGTGTCACTGGTCATATCTCTAATGACTAATGAAACTTTATTATTCACTTCAGCACAAAGTGTGATAAGTTGACCTGATGGAATCTTGGCAGAATAAATTAATGCCGTTTGTAGTCACTTTATCAAATACAATGAAAAATGGCACCGGAAATTTGTACATTATGCAAACTTCCTGATATGGGGATTATTCATCTCTCTAGTCTCCACTGCCTAAGAAAGCCTGTTTTCATTATCACTGGTGCTCACCTAATTTACATCGATATTTTAGACAGTATTGTGTCACAATATGAGCAAATGTTGCCTCAAATATTATATCAGACTTTGAAAAGGACCTTGATGTGAAATAACTTTTTAAGGACAAAGAAAAAAGTCCACCCCTTTATAATTATGGCAGACCTTTAATCTCCTGCCAATGGCATCTTCAAAAATAAAAAAAAAACCTTAAACAAAAGAAGTGATCATATTTTAGTTAAACAAAGTCCAGATGCTTTTACTCAAACCTTTTTTTTTCTTTTCACCTTCTTTAACAGTTATTGCTGTTATGGACGTGTCACATATTTATCCTTTATTGCCCAAATGAATGGTTTTATCTGGAAGAATAGTTCAAACATAAACACTATGTAACATTAGATATGTGTTCCTACAATAACACTAATACAAGCATGCTGCTATAAACCCATATGGACTACTTCAAAATGAATTTCTTATATGTTTATGTTGTGTAGTATATTGTTGACGTTTTCTGTCAAGATTTGAGTTCCCATGAGATTGTAGCAAGTATAAATTATATGTCGAAGCAGATATAGTTTTTTTTTTTTATTAACAAAGAGGTTTAGTTAATCGCCCTGTTTTAAGTCAAAAAAATGGACTTGATTTTTCCGTGTCCATATTTCAAGGTAAAATGTGACAGTGTTTCTTTAATTGAAAATGTCAAACCATAGAGCTCATTCTTTGTTTATATGAATATTAGAGCAGTATTTCAATGACTAAACACACATATAGTATAGCCTTACAACAACAAACCATATCAAGAGTCCAGATTGACCCTGTTAAAGTCATGGCGCATTATGGTCAGAAAAGAACCAATTGGCAACAAAATGTCAGAAATTCTTTTTGACTTAAATATGTAAATAAATGCAGACTAAATAGGTGCGCTCTTACAAAACAAAGATAACAAACAAACCAAGATAACCACCCGTGTTTTAAAACCGAGTCCATGTGATAGTTTTTTTTTTTTTTACATTAAATATACACTAACCCATGACTAGAGTCGATCATTCCACCTCTGAGTGTAACTGTAAATACTCTACGGCTGTTGTCCTCCGCATTGTGAGTGGGAGAAGTAAGGCATTGCAAGAAATATGGTGCATGGAAGTATCCAGCAGCACACAGTACAGTAATCTCCGGATTGACAAGCCACACCATTAACGATCAGTCGACACATGCTTGGTATATAAATATCTTCATTATATCTTCCTCCGTGTCTGCACATGGTCCATTTGTCAGTTATTAAATAAAGCATCTGCACATTTACATCACAAAGACTTCAGAATCTGAACTTGGTTGGGAGCTACACTCACAGTTGTGTGTGCTCAGCAAAACCCTGCAGGTGTTCATTGACTCTTCTGCCGGTGTTCACAAGCCTGCATATACAAATGCTTTGTGGCAACTTTGTATTTTTTGTTCTTTGCCCTAGTTTCTTCTGCATGCCTCTATACCTATAGTTTTGCAACGTGTGGCTTTACCACACATTTTCTTGTTCTACGACTAAAGCCTTGTTTTCACTATGGGACAGTATGGAACTGTTTGGTATGGGTAACATCTTTTAATAGGCACGCATTTCTACTCTGCCTGGTCCGGAAGAGCGGCGCCTGCCACGTAAACAATGACAATGACTTGTTAATAATTAAAGCAACACTATGTAACTTTTAGCCACTAGGGGCACATATCCCTCTACAGACCTCCTGTGTTGTTTGTTTTCAAAAGGAATCCATCCAAAAATGAACTTGTACGGTAGGGTCATTGCAGTGCATTCTGTACAAATACAACTCTGCTAGGGTACAGTGTTTTAGCCGAGTTCTGCTCCCTGTGTTTGAGCTGCTAAGCATGTGACACAGGAGCGCGTTCCGGTGGCATGGAATTATAAATCATTTATATCAAAGTTTTCAGTCCAGGTGAGGGAACTATGTCAGCAAAATTTGTATGATGTGTGTCTAAAACCCAATAAATCAACACGAGAATGTATCGTTTTGGATTTTAAAACTACGCGATGCTACGAGCTAAAAGTTACACAGTGTTACTTTTAATATAAAGAAGAAATCCTGGTGTGTGGCAATGCATATAAATCCTTAGGGGTTCAGTATGCTTATTCTTGGTTTCAATCATTTTACTCTCTCAATTAGCCCTTTAAATGTTCCTATTGAAGACATTAATTAGGGCTACTTTTCTTCTAGAAGAAAATACTAACATATAAAACAAATACAAATGTGAGAAACTGAAAAAGAAAATCACAGATTTAAAAGTGGATGTGGGTCTAGAGTCTAGACAAAGTCTTTTAGGCAGCACAATGAAGTTACACTGCTCGGTCACCACGGCTGTGGGCAAATGCCTGAATGAGGCACATTGTAAAGCACTTTATGTACCAGTAAAGCAGAATAGTGCTATATAAATGCAGCCCATTTACTTCTTACTTTTGCACTTTATGGGCTGCTTTAAAGCAGTGCAAAAAGACAACAGAGCACTCCTGCCTTTCACAAAGACTTCCTTCTCAAACAACCTATAACATAAGTATTTTTTATGTGATGGAAGTTGTATATTATAGCTGAATGCTCTCTCTCCTGCTCCAGTTCATATGCTAATCCACATACACTTATGACTTCATGTCTTTAGCTGTATCTCCTATTGGCACCATACTAATCCAAACAAGACACAGACATCACTTTGCACTACATCTAATCCCTGTTCAGGGACGCTCTGTCCTGTACACTTAGTGGCATATACACATAAACTTATTCACATCTATTCCTGACACGTCAGCTCATTACACGTCCATCCACGACCCTAGAGCTAAGAGGCGGGCATAATGTGCACCTACGTATAAAAGCTTCATGTACTGTAAACATGTTAAGCAAATTTCCATGTACCATTGTTGCATGTTGTCTGATTTGTTTCATTCTTGCAAAATATTAAACCGGTCTTCCATTTCTAAATTTACCAAATTTAAATATACCGCCATCAAAACAGAATAAAAGAATTAGAAACACTAAATGTGGGTTCATTTTTTTAATTATTATTATTATTTCTTGTCATCAGGTCATTAAATGATGACTTAACATTATAAGCTAATACATTATTCCCTCCTATTAGAAAAACTCCCATAAATGATGTTCCCTTTGCAACTGGCATATTGTTTATCAGCACCTTGTAATCTTGCTTGTTATTCTTAATTATTACTTGTGTTTTTAGTTGTGTGAGGTGGATGGAGATGATAATCAAATAATAACCATATTTGTCCATGTGTCGATTTATGCCTTAGTATGACCTCGGTGCCGTAAACACCAACACATCACATGAAAGCTGGTAGTGGGAGAGTATGTTATCATCTAACAGACACGTCTCTGTCTTCCACTGGCCCCCACACAGAGAGACCAGTAGGTAGGAAGGACTTTTATGTGCTGTTTCTTCCTCCTCTACACGCTACTCTTATCACGAATGAGCAAGCTAACTTATTTGCCGGATAATATGTAACAATGATTGTTCCGCTGACACTATTCTGGAAAACTTTGAAGTCGCTACGCATTGTGGTGTTGTCAAATATTAAGATTTGTCCTTAAAATTGTACTTCCTTATTTGCATGCTTCGCTACACACACTATTCCCTGCTGTGGTGTTAATGCATCTCCATGTGCTGGCTAGAAGCTGTGCTAGTGTTTTGATGTGTCACAACGAATACTTTGGCTCATTACGATGAGGATAACCTTATGGTTATTATCTAGCTTTTCTCCTGTTTAATTGATGCTTTGAAGTAGAACATGAAAGTAATTCCAGGCGTCTTGTGTGAGAGAGAGAGAGCGAGACAGCGTGTTTGTGTGTTCCTCGGAGCTTGAATTTATTTCGTGCTCAGCTCCACTTTCAGCAGTCCTCAATCTTTACTACAGACAAAACACAGTGATTACAGCTATGGGTCTGCAGCCTGGGGCCTCTAAGCAGGCCATATTTAATGTTACCAACAGAAGCTGCTCCAGTATGAAAGACCTAGGAAAGAAAGAGATCATTCAGTAACCACGAACTTATTTATCTGACCAAGCTTATTTAGGCTGATTAATATTCCCTTTCTAAAGGCCAATTAGGATTCGAAGTCAAGAATAAACCTCTTAATCTGCATAACCAGGCATGTTCTCCTGCATACACAATCAATTTATAACCCTTTAAACTTTTATAGAAATTTGATCCATCTACTTTAACCACTAGTTTATCTAAAAATGAATGATGCCTCTAAGTCTTATTTCTTGATTTGCCTGATATTAACACTTTTCACATTTTCACTTGGATACATCAGGCTTCATACTAATCCTTTACATTGATTCTGTTTTGTGAGACATCTCTGCGGATACAAAGTTGATGAATTTAATATTCATAATCTCCATCATGCATTAAGTTATCTGTGGTTATGTGGAAATATAGAGGTCATTGGTCATAAAAGCAAGATTGAAACCTAAAAAAGACCAATTCAGTGTCCAGCGTTTAGTCGGTTGTTGAAATTGAGCTTTCTTTCCAGGTTTGTTGTTTGAATTTCAGTTTGAGTTGCAGCTGTGAAATCTCGATTCAATACTGAGAGTGTTGATGTTTTATTATTACAAGCAAAAAAGTTTTATTCATCACTGATAGGCATTCTTCCAATTTGCCTTGTGTTTTTGGGGCCCATTCTGATAAAGCTTGCACAGCATATTTTAGCGTCCTTTTAGACTGGTAAAATTGTTCCTATCAGCTTAAGAGGATGTCTGGCCCAGAGAATATCATTAGCCACTGTAAATGATCTTGATGTAATTCTCAATCCTGTATTGTCGGAGTATTAAGTTGTCTCTCAGGCTCTGATGCTATCCAAGCCAAGAGGATTTTGTCTGGTGGTAAATACTGCCTATCGATTGTACTCCTGTTGTAGCATGCTTTCTGCAGTGACCGCCTTTTCATTTTCGGATTGCTTTTAAGATTTTATTTTCATCTGCCACGTCATGAATTATCCATTACTTCAGCTACATTAGCCTGACCCTTTATCCCCTGGGTAGCAGATAGTCTCAAAGCAGGTTTTACCGTAAGCTTTTTTTACCATCTAAAATGTTGAGTACAGTGAGTCAGGACCAGCATGGTGCAGGGAGTTAAAACGTATCTCTGATACTGTGAAATCAAGCCTCACCCCATGGGTTTATAAAAGTGACCTGTCCACTTCTCTCCCTTTTCACATTGTCACATTCTTTTTTTTTTTTTGTATTTTGTTTTAACAATGTGTTAGACTGCATAAATGGTTTCCCTGCTGCCGGCTCGGTGGGAATTGAGTAAAAGTAAATGTTTCTAAAAGAGACTTATAATCTGTTAGTGTTAAGACAATTAAACCAATTAACCCCAGTCTAAACTTGAAAGTACAATGCTGAATTGCTTATTTAGGAAGGGTGTTTATTTAACACAGGGCTATACATAGTTTTAGTCTTGTTGGCAAGCCAGTGCTTTGTGTTGCAAAAACTGCCATCTTATCATATATCACCGTTTGCACAGGCTATCAACACTATGTAAAAATACTTATGTGGATTGTTTATACTTGGCTATTCGCTTTTTAGCTTCAAATACACGTCTAAACTGCTTTAGTACATGGGAGTGAAGAAATGCCTGCTAAAGCTTTCCAACGTTTTGAGTGAACAACACAAATTGGGTTTTTAAGTGTGGCACTGGGGCTTATATTGTTACGCCTCTGACTATAACTTGCAAGTTTGTTTATAATAAGACGTGTCTGTGGTCCTTGTGCAGCGCTTACAAATTCAGCAGAGAGTAAAATACTATTGATTGGGATTATATTGGATAAGAAAAAAAAACAATATTGGATAAAATTACATGGTAGGAGAAACACTTCTGCAAAGTTCATGCAGAAGCTTTGTGCAGCCTTTGATGTGCGGACACACAGGCCAGTTCAGTACTAGTGTCCACCTCCCAGGTTTTCTCTAATCTGCCCCATTTCCAGGTTGCTAGTATTGAATCCTCTTCCCTCCTTCTGCACGACTGAGTGAAATGCCTTGGGCCAGCTTTCCTGATCCGGACCCTGGCAGGCTGCTCTGGCTTACAGATAAACCTGGAATCATTCAGACATCCCTCAATACAACTGCTGTGGTGTAGAGGTTCATCCTAAAAATATCATTCATTTTATTTTAATCAATAAAGGGAACCTGCAAACTCACACTATTGACTCTATTCATTTTTTATATATTATGACTCTGAATACATCTCTTCAAATTTTCCTTTGCATCCTCTCAGCTGCTGCGTTGTGCATTATAAATGGAATATTTGCATACACTCATGTCTGTATGATTGTAGATGCCAGTTTGTATTGTGTTTGACTTGATAATATTTAGCTTGCTGATGTGCAGAAAGCTGTGGCTGACTGACTGGTGAATTCAGCTGCGCTTTAACATGATTACCAGTTGTTGAGCCATGTTGTATACTAGTGTTGTTGTCAGCTTAATTCACTCAGAAGCACATTGTCACGGACACATGTAGCACAGACACCGTATGGGTTGACATGCATGATCAAAGCAAATGGAGTGTACAGTATGTGCATAAGCTGGGAGAAATGTGTCCATCAGGATGATATGCTAACAACCGCTACTTGACTTCAAGAATTAAAAAAAAAAATCTTATTTACATGTGTTTAGCACCTAGACAGATTACAGTGTAAAAGTGTTATCCGAATCAATGCATTGTGGGTTGCCATTTTCTGAGGCCAATAACCAAAACAAACGCTGCTGTTTATCTGCATCATTCTCAAAAGTAGCCCAAAAAAAAGGGCTATTTTAAGACAGACTAGTGCCGAATGAAAGATGTATCGGAAATGTTGGAAATGTTGACCCGTATAATAGCAACAAGTGGGGAAGAGTTGCTGGCGGTTTACCTCCAGTAATGCTTCCAATCGTATTTTCTTATGAAGCATATACTGTACACTGCCAATTGGTTTGTAATTACCAGTTGTTGGAGGCACATATTTAATTTACAGATGGCTGAGTACATAATTTGGACATTTTATAGCCTCCAGATTGTGAATATGTCATAAATTAAGTTTATTTCAAACATTTCAAACAATTAAATTTATATAAAATAATATAAATAATAATGACCGTGTGTATCATTCATACACAGATAAGTTTGCTATGCATATTTAGCCCTATTTTATAACCCTACCACTGTTGTTGTTTCCTATCATATTGTAATACCTCGTACTCACAGCTGACTTGAAATCTTTAGCATGTTTTATTCACAAGCTGCCAGTAATAACAAGAGCTGCTGTAACAGCCACAGCTCATGTGTAAGTCTCAAAATGCAGAATTACTTCCAGCTCTGGTTCTCAATAATATCCACAAATAAGTCTGAGTCACTGCTTCTATGCAGTTATTCAATTTTATATAAGCGGAGATCCAGGTCAAAAAGTTAACCTGGGTAGGCGCAAACGCTACAACTCAAAATTAAGATACTTACCGGAATGAAAATGTCTGGAGCAACTAAATATGCTGGAGAAACCAATGTCAGTGTGTCTCACAGCCGCAATCCAAGCCAAGCGTCTCCATAGTAACCTCTGATACTTGGGTAGGAAGGTAGGAAAACTATAAAACAACAGCCCGTTTTCAATCTTCCTACCGTGTCGATTGTGCAACCTGACATTACACCCAAGGACACAACAGATTTGCCCCATTTTCAAAATTATTCATAAAGCTTCTCTATCATTCTTCTATATCATTGTTATAAAACTGCTGTGGCCAAGAAAAAGGGCGCCTTGATCCCGTCAGCTACCGCAACGCTGTTAGTGTGACGTCACATTTCAAAGCCCTATTTGTTGCATTAGCATGAAAGAATCAGAAAGCACATAGTAGAAGCTTCACAAAATTCTTCTGTTTACATTTTCTATTGAAATTAACATTATTTTTGTTTGTTTGTCTTTAGTTGAGTGATAAAAAACTGCAGTATTTAGTGGAAGCTATAAAGATATTATGTAGATATTTTTGAAAGTTATAAATGTGTAAAAGACAACTAATTTGTTTGACATAAGTCATCATGTTGAGCACAAGTTTTGTGGTTGTATTTATAAGCCACCCACCAGTCGCCCTAAAACACAGGGAGTAAGACTTTTTTTGGGCTGGTAAAATTAGCGTGTACATTTTTTATGTAAATTTTTATTTATTTTTGTCATTTTAGTGCGTCCATTTTTTTTGCGCAACCGTTAATTTGACAAAACGCCCTCTCCACACCCCTGCACCTCATATCCGTTTCTTGTGGCTAACACGGCTGCACACTTGAGCTAGCGATATGAAAAAAAAAAAACATGCTGCTAAATTAACAATTCTGCTATGATTTTATTTATTTTTTTAAAGGGACAGTGCATGTTAATGAACATACATGAGACATAGCCACATGAATGTAAACATGCTAGATTGTAGCCTTAGGTGAATTTCCATCCGATGTACCAATAATCAGTGTGTGTGTATAAAAGGTTAATGAGTTTCTGGGCTCCTGACAGTCCCTTGCATCTTTGTGCTGCACTGACGTTTCTGTATTCTGAGTCATGGGGAAAGCAAAGGAATTGCATCCGCGGAAAAAGGTAGGTGAACTGTATAAAACAGGAAACAGATCTTAAAAAGATATCCAAGGAAAGGAGAATGTCAATCAGCAGTGTTCAAACTCTAATTAAAAAGTTGAAAATGAAAAGGTCAGGTAGATTAATTGTTCAGGATGCAAAGAAAAACTTCAGCTGAAATACAGGACTCCCTGAAAAAAGTGGTGTGGCTGTTTCTAGATGCACAATAAGGAGGCACTTGAAGTAAAATGGGCTGGATGGTCGAGTCGCCAGAAGAAAGTAAATACCACTACACTAAATGTGTAGTGGCATTTACTACACAAATGCCACAAAGCATCCTGCTTACAATTCACCAAACAGCACAGAGACAAGCCTTAAAACTTCTGAAACAAAGTGGGTAGTTTCTGTTGTCATTATGTTATAAAAATAGTAAACACAGTTGTTTGAAAATAAATGGCTTCACCCAACTACTAACTATAAGTAAAAGAGAAGTTTTTGTGTTATCATTCATATTTTCTTAAAAATTGGCCAAACACTCACACGTTCTACCAGAGTTATGCAAACTGATGAGCACATCTGTAAGGGCACATGTTTTCTCTAAATAAGTTTAACTTTGTAAGTTTAATTTGCGTTCAGAAGGCTAGATAGATAGGCAGGTATTGCACCCAGTGGTGAAAAAGAAGATATGCTGTTCCAGCCAATGACAGTGAAGAGCAGAAGCACAGCTGCTGATGAAGAGGGGACTGATGAAAGAAAGGAAAAGAAGCACAACTTCCAAGAGAGAGCCGAGAAGGGAGAGGATGTGAGAGTGTGTGAATGAAAGCATCGTGTAAAGTGCTTTGGTGCAGCCAGGTACAAAAAAGTGCTTTATAAATGCATACCATTTACCATTTAAGTTATTTGTACAAGAATGTTTGCACTATAGACTGGGCTTAGTTTTGAAGTCTGTCTAAACATTCTAATTTGTAATTTTCTATGTAAAACTTTTCACAATTTACATGCTATACAAAAGTTAAAGTATGGCAAAATGAAATGATTAAAAACAATAATAATTACCTTCTGAGTCTGTGTTTATTAAACGTTGACAAGTTGTGCAATTAATTGTGAATAATTACAGCCAGACCTGCAATTAATTAGTTATTTTTTTTTAATCGATTCGCAGCCCAACCTTTTATATTGTATTGTAAGATGCCAATTGAAAACAATTAATACAATTAACTGTATTAACTGTCTGTTTTATAAATTAATAACTCATAAATCTGAATGTTGTGTTCTGTGGTACTTGCATTCTGTTTATCATCACCTAGTGGCCTGCAGGACTTGTGAGATTTGTTTTGTATATCCTCTTTACTTTTTCAAATACCTGTCTACGTTGTATTTTGAGATTCTCTGGTTTCTTCCCACAGTCCATAGAAATGTAATAGAGAAATCCAAAATTTATTGATAATACTACATTTCCCAGTAGAGTGAAAGTGAGCAGAAAAAGCTGTCTCTAATGTTTCAGCCTGGTGATAAATTGTGATTTGTCCACTGTTAGCCAACCTTTTTCTCCAAAGAGCAGGGACAGAGTAGAAAATAGTTCAATAAATGGATGATAATATGCAAAGGTCATGTGTGACATTTTTTTTAATTATCTATTAAAAAAATTTTTTTTTAGTACATTCCAGTTTGTACAAAAATCTAAGACTAAAATAAGTCCAATTACCAAAAGTTATCTTGAAGGTACTCTCATTGCAACATGCACACGTGTATACAGAACAGGCTCTATATGGGTAATAAGCTTGGCACAGTGTCAACAAACTGAGAAAGACGAGCGTCTCTCTGTGGGTATAGTGCTGTATACTGTATATCATTTACTCAAAACACAAACATGCGAATTGAGAGATACATACTATGGTTTGTTTGGTTGCTTATATATCTGACATGCATATAGCCGAACCATAAATCTTGTCTATTGATTTTTGGGTCGTTCTCTGCAAAGGTGATCCCACATGTAGTTAGCTTCATTTGGTAATTAGCAGCAAATCATATATCGATTACTGTTTCCCAGTGTTTTACGCTGTATTCTGTAGCTGGGTCGCCAGGTCAGTTACAGAAAAAGCTTCAACTCCTCGAGCTCTATATATCTGCCAGACAAATCCACCGTGGGCTGAGTAAGAGAAGTGCTAATATTTTATCCAGCAATTTCACTTTAATTTAACTAAAAGATGCCAATGATAGTAATAAGAATTTATAGCTACATTTTATAGCCCTTTAATTAAGTGTTGGGTATTAAGTTCGTTTTGAGTAAGCACTTCTTCCTGAAGATATATATATATATTATTACGTTTTTATCAGACACCTCGGAAACTGCGCATATCAAGGTGAAGCTACAGATTTTCCCACTTCTCAGTAAATCTTTATCTGTGTGAGTATGAGGTCCACTAGGTGTTCATTAGGTGGGATGTGCATAAACACTATATCACTGTGTGCTCCTCCCTCCAACTGTGCTCAACATGATTAGTTTTTACTGCTTCCAATGAACTCATCACATAAGCATTAGGCATTTATCATGCATCCTTTTAAATACAATGCTTGTGTGTGCCTAAATGTGTCTCTTTCCCTTAATACTGTTTTCCTGCTTTCCTTCTGAGTACTCGTGCTCTTCAGTTGGCCCAATTCTTTTTTTATTTTGTGAGCTGGGAAACAAAAAATAATCAATAAAAAAGTTTTTGCCTCAACAAGTAAAGTTAAATAATAGTTTGAAAGTGAAAATTAAAAAAAATCAATGCAATACAGAGAGATGTAATGAATGTTGACTTTAAGAAGTCTGTCATTGCAAAGAACCTATCATGAAGTTATGCAAGTTATTAGTTTGAAAATGTAATAAAAGCATGAAAATTGTAATAAAAGCATATAAATTGCAACTGCATACCATTTGATGTTAGTTCTTTGTGGCTGGGTGTATCAACTTATTTATAACAAACGAAGCCGAAAAACACGCAAGGAAGAAAAAAAATTGCAGCTATTGTGGTTTGATAAAGTTTAATTAGGAACTTTCAAGGGTTTCAAGGTAATCTCAATTGTTAGAATAAACTTATAAATGAAATATAATGCAGAGAGATGGCAAAATGAAAGTCCAGTATCAAAAATGAATCTTCTCTGCAGGTAATACAGAGATTGGTGTGGGCATATACAATTATACTGTCTCTCTGTCTAAGCTATTAAACAGAAGATACTTGTCTGATATAAATAATTATTATCCTATAGATCACACATGTCAAACTCAAGACCCAGGGGCCAAATGCGACCCGTGACAGTGTTTCATGTGGCCCTCCAAGACATTTCGTAGGTGATGTTTTTCTGGTCAGCCAGTTCTTTCTACAAAGACCTGTTCAAATCTGACTTAAACCTGATCAAATTCAACTAAAACATGTTTGAATCCAATCAAAACCTGTTCAAATTCATCTAAAACCTGATCAAATTCATCTAAAACCTAAAATCCCCTCACTACTTTGAGTTTGACACCACTAAAGATGATATCCACAATGATCCGGGTGATCACACATAAGGTAATGTCCTTTGCTATGAAGGTTATACAAAATCAAAATGAGTGTTGGCGCTGCCACTTTCTTTTACAAAGTTTCTTTAAGGTTGAATAATTTATATAATTATATAGTACAGTTCAATTACTTATAATTGTATTCCAGTTTAAAGATAATGGCATAGCTGCAAGATCATTATAAAGAAACTAAAGTGCAAATGTGATCGAGCATAATACAAAACAAAAAGGGCAGTGGTTGTGAGGTCATTTTGGCTGAAATTGATTTTAGTCTTCATTGAGCTGCTAATGCACTGTGGCCAATGTTCCATCTTCATAACAACATTGTCCTTTGAGCCAATTGTTCTCTGTCCTTTTAAACTTAAAACATTATTTATTTTTTTGTAGTGTTATCAAGATAAAAAAACTAAATTATCAGACATAGACATATCTTATAACCATGTTCATAGCCAGCTATGAGGTCCCCAAGGTCCGGACCTCAGTAAAAATGTAACGGGCGCACATAACTGGTACGCGTTTCCTTCTGCGTCAAATGCTGTCAAACTTGTCAGATGTCAGATTTTTTGATAATCGCTTGTTTTGTTTTTATCTTCAGCGCTGCCACTGTGTTTGTCCTCCCTAATCTGTCCCTCACACAGCACCAAACTGATCTCAGACCTGCACAGCCGCTTGTCAACAAGGAAGCCACGTAAATGCCGCTGGTTAACATGGCCCGCAGTAGAGCTGACACCTGAGCGCTTTCATTGTTTTTATACTTGGCTGGTTATTCAAAACTGAGGCACGAGCCGAAATAAAGCACACCCTCCTGCAGACAAACGGCTTGTGATTGGTCTGTCCGCAAAATTGCAGAGGAAGGGATTTGCTATGAGAAAGGGACCAGACCGTCCTCCTTTTGAAAAAAGGAAAACGGTCTGGTACACCAGGCTAGCTCAGGAGCAGAGGGAGATAAGATCTGTGATGGTGAGCACTCAGCAACAATACAATAGAGTCAACCTTTAACCTGAGTCAGCAACATCCCACTTAATTATCCCACAATGTAAGCCATTTATTATTTTAAAATCACCTAAAATGCTCCAAAAGGAGGACCCCGAGACCCCCCTGCTTTTGCTGTTTGCCTGCTTAGCTTCTAAATCTCTAACATAGGCTCTCCTGCTGTTCAACAGAGCAAAATACACTCTTCAACAAAAACAACAGCTAAAAAAGAACAGTAAAGAAGTCAAAGGACAATGAGTAAAAGACTATCAATGTACAATCTCCTTTTTTAATTATGATTAAAACTCATGAAATGAAACATAAATGTATGTAAATTAAATCTGGGCCTCAGTAGTTTCTAAACTCTGGCTAAGGCCCTGCTTATAACAATGTCATGCACAGAGCGGATACTAATTTGACACAGGTTGTAGGTCAATTCAATAAAAAGCTAAATTATTCTGTGCTTTCATTAGAGGACAGGAGGTCACAGATATAATAATATGCCTCTGAGTTGCATGTGTGTGTGGGTTTGTTAAGGTTTTTTTTTTTTGTTGCAAACTTTTATGAGTCAGACCTTCTGGAATAAAGAACATTTTTGCAAAGAGAGGTCATATAAGTTGTCCTCGTTTTATCACAAGGCTGTCAAGGGTAAGTCTTATAGATGAGGCTTTAGTCAGATAATAGTGTATGGACATATTATGTAGTGGCTTTATTTTCTGTCGACAGTGAATACAATATCTTGTTGCCAGGCTACTCTCTGTGGTGAACCATAGATTTTACTTCAACTTCCCCGAGTCTCGAATCTTGACATATTGGTGTTCTAAGAACCTTGAGTGCAACCTCCGATTATCAAACAGAGCCTTTGTCTGTGTTTCACTATCGCTTCTTTCATTGACCAGGTCTATTCTCCCTCTAAAGGTGTTATTTCTTTTTGGCAAATCATAGACATGCACAGCATTCTAAACCACAGACAAATAATGTTAGACTCATTTAAAGTTGCCTAACAGAGAACTAGAATGTAAAAATGAAAATGTGGCATATTATCTGAGAGATATTGCTGTTGAGTCATAGACTTTGAGAGCAGTGTTGTTGTTTTTCAGTTGGTTAAAATTGCCATAACCATGGCAACTGTGTGATATCTACGGACAGTCTACAGACAAATGAATTGGAAGCACAGTGCACTGGTTTGGTAAACTGACACCGCCAGATAGAACTGCTCACATAAGTCTGTTTCACAGAACCATCTGGGAAGGCTCCCGTTGAAAGCGTTTGCAAAAAGGGAGGCGCCTTCTGTCAAAAACTTGGTGATTGGATGAAGCAAAAACTGTTTCTGAGCTTTGTTTCAGCCAATCATAGCAACATCTCATTTGACCTAACCAGAGTGCAGCAGATATGAAGAAACAACAAACGGCAGTAACGGTAACAGTTTTTGCAAAGTGAATCTGTGAATAAAAGTTAACGTTAACTAACACAAAATTGGTTAAAGAAACAAGAATGTCAGCCGATGAAAAGAGCGTGTATGAAAGACTTTGAGATTTAGGATATGCCAAACCCAGTAGGAAAAAGAGCACAAGCATCTTTTCCTTCCAGAAAGTCCTTTAGTGCCACATTTAGTGTTAACAATGTTGAAAACAAAAAGGACAAAAGGATGCTTGTTGCATTTGTCAAATTAAAAACCCGCCTCTTCCTGCCACGTCATTGGTCACAAGAGGCCGGTGAGCTCATGGTTGGCTTGGCGCAATACAAGATGGATTTACCTGAGTTTGGAAACTCCCAAATCTAGAATCCAGCTGCAGCGCATAGTTACTGGTTTGGTACTACAGTTATACTGGGTATACCGAATGAATGAATAAAGAGCATTACGTAATGATAAACTGATTTACACTTATTGGTCTTGACAAACTTATTAGTTTGAACACAGTGAGAACTTGCAAGTACCTTCACAATCAGTTTTTAGATTCTGTGACGGTTCTGCTCACATTTTGCCCATGTTCATTTGTCAGAGGGGATCGCAAGGAGAATAGAGATTGAATAGTTGGATGAAGCGCAGCACTACTGAAGCGCACAGTTATGAATGGCTGCACGCCTTTACTTCAGAAACCAATTCCCCTCAGACTCAGGCCCGGTGTGGTTTAGACTATGGCCAACGCTGGGCAGTTGTACCTTGGCTTGAACCTAACGTAACGGGAAAATCAATGAGAGGAGTGCTAATTGTGGAGCAATGAGCAGACTGCCTGAGGAACACTTGCTGTGAAAGGTTGCATTTGAAATCCAATAGATATTCTTTATGTTTGCTTCTAAATGCCTAATGTATGCTTTATTTCAACTGCAACATTGTGCAAAGTTTAGCTTTACAAACCATTAATAGCTTGACCCAAAGACAAACTCTATAAAAAAACACAAGCATGAGAAAATGCTGTTCACTCGATGCCGAGGAGTATGATTAATAACAAGGCTTTCCCAACTTAACTCTGTAGGATCAATCAGATCTGACCTTTGCATGGAGACATTTATATTATACAGCCAGAAACATTTGGGCGTTTCCACTTTATAAACCCACTCTGCATCAGTCAGAAGCAAAGCAGCATAATGTGTCTGTTTATTTCACAACTCATTCAGAGCTCAGATATGTACTGCTTGTTTTTTTTAGATCAGAACCTGAAGCAACATCTTTTTTAAGGACTGACAACACAATTCCTCTGAAAGTGACTCTGGGTAAAAGTGAAAAGTAAAAAGGCCTTGAGGTTCCATTAGCCTATATTGTGCTTTTAAAATACATAAAGAGTTTAGATTGAAGGTTAGCCATTTGTGCCACTGTGAAATCTAGAGACACACAAAAGTAAAGTGAAGTTCATTAAAATATTCATGTAGATATTTACAGTACAGATTTGTCATTAAGACTCTTTTTAAAGTAGAGTTATGTGGCCCTGTATATCCCTCTGTCTGTTTTTGTCTCCATCCACCATGTCTTCAGGCATGTTCTAACACGATGCATAAATTCAGAACCAATTTTACACCACATTGCCTTGGCCGCACTTTCAGAATGCTGCCAGACTCTGGCACTCTGAAGCCAACTGCACTCTCAACCTGCTTAAGTGCACCAGACCAAAAGAGTGACTACAGCTTTTCCAACACACTTTTATACGCCGAATTAATAGGACTTTTAATCATGCCCGAAATCTTTATTGTGCAGTGGATAGCTTTATGAGTTAGGGCATTTTATTTATGAAGTAAGTAATGGAGATTATGTTTTACATGGTCCTTTTATTTATTTTTTATTTACTCTGAAGTTATAAAAGTCTGTGTGCATTTTCCTATTACCTGCATACTACTGTCACACATTAGTGAATATGTTTGTGATGTCTTAATACTTCCAGTAACATTTTGTATTGATCGGTGATATGTCAATAGAAAAACACATGCTAAAATATTGTAAGGATGTGTTTGGTGGTGGAGGATTAAATTGACTGGACAAATGAATACATTTACTTTTTGTTATTTGAGACTTTTAGTTAATAAAGTGGCCTATACAAGTTTTAGGTTGGTGTTGGCTTATTCCAAATAAATAAAACTCATTGATTTTCTTTCTCCTACTTTATCCACTTTATGCTTTAAAGAATTAGAAGTGTAATCTCTGTGATCCAAAGGAGGCAAAACATGTGCAGCCATAAAGAAATGAGATGCCTATTATTAGCCTCAAGCTTCTTTTGAAGTTTCTGTTCTGTAATTTATTGACATATTGAGAAATCAGCTATCAAATTCTGTTTATTAAGTTTAGTGGAGCTCACCAATTTATCCCTCCGTGGCTTAACACTTGACAAATCCTGGTAATTATCACTTTGTGGCAGTTCCTGTGCATCAGCCATTAGAGTGCTCTTCTATGTCACAGCAGAACACACAAAGCATGAACTCTGAATAATCCTTTGACACTGCGAGATAAACCCACTACAGATGTAACTCAGTTAGCAGACATGCCTAATATAGGACATTGGAGTAACACTGGTAAGTGCACCAAAAAAGTTTTAAAACTCTAATTGGAGTATGTGGCAAGAATGCCAGCACAATAATAACACAACCTGCACAATCAAGAATATCAGTTTACAGAATAGCTCCGAGGATCATTTGCAGCAAAGCTTGACCAAACTTTTTTAGGTTTGTGTCTAAAATTAACAGAACAGTGTTTCTCCAAGTGTGTTTGTAAAAAAAAAAAAAACAAAAAAAAACTACTAAATAAATACTAGAAATTGGATATGTATTCATTTATTTACAACCCCGGTTCCAAAAGGTTGGGTCAAAAACTGTGAATGTAAAATGTAAATAAAAACAGAAAGCACTGATTTATAAAAACCCATCATAAAATGTTTTATTCACAATAGAACCTAAACATATGAGATGTTAAAAATTATATATTGTACATTTTTAATAAAAAAAAAAAAAAAAACGCTTTTTTTTTTATTTGTTGGCGCCAACACCTCAAAGAAGTTGAGACAGGGGACAACAAGATGCTGGAAAAGAATGTGGAACTAAAAACAGCTGGAGGTGCATTCGGCAACTAATCAGAGTTAAAGTAAAAGCATCTGGACCCAGTTTTCAAGGTGTCCAGATGCTTTTACTTTAACCTTTTTTTCAGATGTCCTGGATGACTGAGAACCCTCACAGACATAATCAGATGGTGGTTAGCAAGGTCCTGGGTTTGATTCCCATCCAGAGCACGGTCTTTTTGTGTGGAGAATGTTCTCCCTGTGTCCCCTCCGGTACTCCGGTTTCCCATACCACCAAAAAACCTGTACAATAGTCCAAATATAATATAAATAAACATATAAAACGGGTATACAAGGAACATTAAAGGTCAGTTTTGGAAGCTTGTGATGTTTGAGCTCAAGCAACACTGCATTAAAAATAGGAATCATTCTGTTCTGGAAATTGCTGCATGGGCTCAGGAAAACTTTTAGTCATTATTCTGGGAACACAGTTCACCGTGCCATCTACAATGCCATCTAAAGCTGTATCAGGCAAAGAAGAAGCCATATGTAAACACCAAAATGCTGCTGCCCTCTCTTCTTTGGATCAAAGGTCATTTATGAAAAACTGTCAGATAAATTTGAATTTGTGCATTTTAACAATCTTTTTATTAATATTTTTCACAGTGTTGTAAATTGGGTTTGTATTTGTTGATTTTTTTTTTACTGAAAAAAATAATAAATAAATAGATTAACAGTCAGTTCTGATTTAGATTTTTTTGTTATTTTTTTCTGGTGTCCAGCAAGTGGAGGTGTATTTGGTCCACAAGGAGAATCTGGTTCTGAGCCTGAGGACGACAATCAAATGAAGTTTTACACCGAGCAGCACAGAGGGCGGAGACGCAGCAAAGGTAAACCCACAGCATACATTATTATGATAAAGATGTTATATTGTTGACATATTAACCCACTCAGGAGGATGCCACTTACCCACTGCTGGGAATGAAGTGAAACGAAACAGAGAATCATCTTAAAAAACAAATATATTCCGACCTTAGCCTGACTGAATACGAGGGCGAGTATGGAAGGGCAGCCAAGTGCTGTGTGAAATGAGGCGAGACGTTTCTGGAATTGTCAGCAGAGCTGGAAGTAGGAAGGAGGCATGCACATCCCGGTGGGGTTTTAAAGTGCTGTTCTATTGCACTGCTCAATGACACTCACAGCAGATATATGAGCTGATGTAAATGGAGGTTTGCTGATGAGCACATTGAGTCAAATAACTGAGATGGGAAGCACGATTTTACCTCCTTTCCCACATTGTGATATGTGATAGGACACGCTTTGTGCTTTTTAGCATACGTGGAAAAAGTCCAAAGCTTTGAGTTGGTTCTCTACTTATGAAGCCAGAATGTGAAACTAAATAGACAGCTTTTATTTCCATGCCCTCGTTTGAATCAAGATAGAATAAAATACTTAACATAAAAATTGGAATACTGAATAAATAATTTCTGCAGTCATGAGAACTGCACTTTTTTATTTGCTGCCAGAAACACATTTAAGAAGAAGTGTCTCTGTTTTTCAAAGGAAACAAGTCTTGTAGTTGCTGTTCTGCTTTGTTAAAGTGGGATGCATCTTCATAAACAAACCCCTCTGAAGAGTGCCATGTGCCAGATGTTTGTTGGAGCTGGTAAAGTGCACAAATGATATTTAAGTTCAGTTTTACAGGACAGCATGTGTGCATTTGTCTCCATACTTAGGTTTACGTACTCAGAAACTAGGTGTTTTGTTTGAAGCCATACCCTCAAGGGTTCACCACCGTGAGCGTCCATGCTTTTGTCTACTCAGTGGGCTTTTAGAATAATTGAGAGCCCCCCGCTCCTCATATCACAAGTGCAGTTAAGCCACCCACACCCCAACAGGATTATCTGTGCCACTGTTATTTCTGCAGACAGCCATCGTCTCTTCCTTGTAGCAGACAGAGAAGATTGATTTATTAGAAATGTCTGATTTTAACCTTAAGCTGAATCTAACTATTTCAAACGTGTCTAGTCTTTTCACTTTTGTTTTGATCATAAATTCTTTATTGGTTCACTCTATTTAATATTTTGAGGAGTAAACTGGCCCTTGACAAGCCAGAACAAGATAACAAGACTGTAGTGTCCATATCTTATGTTCTTAACTAAAAAAATATCTACAACTGTATTTGTATATTTGTTTTTTCACCTTTGACACGTAGCTAAAGTCAGTAGCTAATTTTATTTTCTATCTTGCGTCAAAGAGCATGCTCTGACAGAGCCAAAGGGCAATCAAAACAACCAATCTATAACCTTGTCAGCAGCATATTGTGCAGGCATTTGGCCTTTGTATTCTAGGTTGCCTTCAATCATTCTGAAAGTGGGTCCGATTCATTATGTAGCTCTGATTTAAATGGTTACTTTACAGTTGACAGATGGCATTTCATAACTGTGCATACCTTTTCAAAGATGTTCACACACAGTCATTTGTTTTCAGCTGAAGTTGACAAACTACCTCACTCAAATGGTTCACCTTTGGCTTTTGTCTTTCTGTGCCTACAGGCCACCCACACAGTCCGCTGAATAAGGTGACCCTCACGCTGATTACCATCAGCACATGTGTCATTGCCATTGTCTATGCGACGCAGGATTCCTGCCCCCTCTCTGTCAAGGTTACCCTCCATGTGCCGGAGCATTTTGTAGCAGATGGTAAGTACGGCACATTTATTAGACCTTGGCTGAATATTTAACTCTGAATAACGCAGACAACATTTATTTTCTTCCATTTTCTGGATTAAAGTTCACATTTGGCTATGCACATGTTAATTCCAAAGCTCAGAAGCAGAATGGTGTGCTAGGTGTCAAAACTTTGTATACATTTAGTCAGAGATTACATTTGTATTTGTTGAATTATAATGTATATTTGTTATTCAGGCGCATTGTTTTGTTCAGTTATAGGTGCATTTAGTTACAGCTGCTACAGCAGAATAAGTGCATGTTACCTCTGATTAATAAAGCAGTGAGAGGTATTATTTAATCCATATTGTTTTTGTTGTCACAGTAAAAGAACAGTTAATGGTTCAGGGACAGAGTGTGTTGTTTTTTGCCACAGGCAGACAAACTACTAGGGCTTAAAGCCTCCGCCCACCCCAAGCATGATTTGTGGTTTTCAATTTCAATGGAATTCAGTGTCATCCTCCAACTCTACAAGACTGATAAAGTACAAGAAGGGAAAAAAAATCATCTGCTGGAGCAAATATAACAGTGAGAGGGGACAATAAAGGTCCCACACTGAAAAGCTTTAAGAGAAATTTTGATTTATAACAAATGTGAATGACTGATGACACTTTGAGCCATCCCACTGATGGCTATAAATCTGCTGGCTCTAAACATTTTGTAGTATTTATCCAGACTTATAACAGTTTTACTATAAAGAAAAGATCAGTCCACACATGACAAATAGTTGATAAACTTCATTACACTGATCTTGTAAAATTGCAATTATACAACTTTAATTTAGTCATTTAGTTTGCAGCTTCAATACCCATAATTTTGTCTTGTTTTTTTTTTTGTATACATCTCTAAAGATGAATGAGAGCTCCGAAGGAATAATAGAGAAAGAGTTAAGTCAAGGAAGAGGGGACTAAAGTGCAGAGGCAATTTAAGTAATGATTGCTATATCTCTAAAAGCTGAGCACTCAAATATCTGTTGATCAGGTGCTCTTGCAACTGGGGCATCATTTTCAGTCCACCCACGCATCTACAATTTAATGTGCACACAGACAAGTAACAGGAATGAAGACGTAGACAAACTCACATTATATCCTATGTTCAGATGTGAAAGGAACATTTAGCCAAGATATAAAAGGTATTAAAAGTCATACTACATTCACTAACAGCAAATGAAGCTGTTGCTTTACAGTATACCTGTGCCTAACCTATTGCTCATCACCAACGTACACAGGAAACGTTTTTTTTATGTTTGTGCTTTATAATTTTTAAGCATAGTTGAAGTTTTTTGGGCACTTCTTCTGGCAGTATAGCCGCTGAATCCTTAGCTAAGTCATTACATTCTTCTCTGATTCTTCATAGATGGCCATTGTTACTTACCTAACCAGAAATCCAGAAAAGAAAGACTAAATTTCACAAAGTAGAGGGTGTAAATTTATGAGCTTTTGGGTGACATCGAGCCATGTGAACTCTAATGGCACCTTCAGGAAGCAACAAGTCAAATGGTGATTTGACTGAAACAGTTCAATTAAAGTCATTTATCCCCTTTATCCAGAAATTTGTGCACAAATAGAAACATTAATGCACTTCTCATTTACCATTGCCCTGGGCAAATATTTTGGCTCCTTTCCAGTGGGTTCTATCAAGCCTTCAAAATCAATCTTTACAAAGTATTCATGTGCGAACCATGGCCTTATTGTCTCGTTGTGACCATTGATGTGGCAGCACTGACAGGTCTGGGTGTGTTTTAAGTTTAAAGACGTAGCGGCCGTTTTACCGTTACAAGTGTAAACAACATGGCGCTGCTCTGATTGAATAAAACTGCAGTTACTCACAGATGATAAATCCAATCACCATGCAGGTATTTATTTAAAGTACCTGTCCTTTGGCAAACTCTTTCTCTGGGAGCGGGTACAGTTGAACAGAACAGACTATGTTCTGTGTCTTTCTGGATTGTCAGAATACGAGGTTGAAACCAGTGATTGAAAACAGGGAATTTTTGTTTCTACACAATATATATAATTATAACAAGAAACAAGGTCGGAAAGAAGATGTTTCTTCTTTTAAAAATGCTATAAATGGGAGGAAATACACAAGACGAGACAAGACATTTATTTTTTTATAGCCCAATATCAAAACAACAGCCGCCTTAAAGGGCTTAACAGACTGCACTAGACAACATCCCCTGTCCTTAAACCCTCCATCAGGGTGAGGAAAAACTCCAAAAAAAAAGAGAACCTCAGGGAGAACCACAGAAGGAGGGATCCACTCCCAGAACGGACAGGCCATGAAGGAATGTGTCCAGGACAGTTAAAAACAACATAAAAATACACATAATATCTTTACAATAAAAAACATGAAGATATGTACCTCTGCAAATCAACTTTTTATGTGTTATAGTTCTTCTTGGATGTGTAGGCTGCAACTTTTCCCCCACTAAGATGTACAGTATGTAAACATCCAATTTCATCGGATTGTTATTGTCTTTTCCTGCTGAGTAAACATGAGCAGCAATGACAAAGGCAGTGAGCAATCCTTTCAACTTATTGGTTGTTTTTTTATCTTCTTTCCACAAACTCTTGTGACTTGTATGTGTGCAGAAAATCAGAGTGAGGAGAGCGGACACCTGAGGCAGAGCAGATGTGACAAAAGGCGGCTTAACCCGGTAGTCTGGCAGGCGTGCAGTCAGCAGCAGGCAGCCAGTCAGAACAAACAAACAAACATATCCAACAGATAAACAAACATAACAAATCCAAACTGGCAAGCCACAGTGAGCTATAAGGGAGGTCACAACACTAACATGGAGATAGAAGAACAAAGACTTTTTTGTGCAGGTAATCGCGTGATGTGGAAGACAAGATAACAATAACTACTTTAGTGTTGCTTTTTTGTACTGGGGAGACTTATTCATGAGGCAGCTGTGTAGTGGGCCGTATTAGTCTACGTGGTGCTTTAAACTCAATGGGGGGACTTGCTGACAGGTGGGACAACCAGAGGATGCTTAGTAAACACAACAGCAAAGCTTAAATGCAAATTAGCAAGAAGTGGTTTCAGGCGATTGATAGGAACAAAAGATGTTTGTTGTACGTTCTAAATGAGCCAAATCTTTGACAAATATTTTGTTAAGTATATAATGTGTTTTTAGTTAGTTTTCTTCCTCTTGGAAAAGAATGCAGTAGATAGTTGTGAATAGCTTAATTAAAATATGCTGCAGGTGCTAAATAGAAGCTGGAAACTGTGCGTAATTAATGAGGAAATAATCTTTGTTACATAGCTGTGCATATACAACAACTGCATAAATGACCTATAACTGAGACTTTATCCTATCTGTCCATCTGTTTTTAGCTGCTGAGTTGTAACAGGGAATTGTTATTTTTTTTCCCCCAACCTAAAACTGACACAACAAAGGCAATTTAAAATGCAGTATAACAAGAAACAAGGATGAAAAGATAGGGCACAACTGAAAAAAAAATCACATTTGTTTGTAGAAGAGGCATGAGAAATGGTATTTTCGATAACCATACAATATATTAGATTCATGGTCATTTTAGATCGACAATAGTCCAAGTGGCTTTTGTAGTTTTTGTGTGTGAATGTGAGTGTGTGTGAAAATATACACTGTAGAATGTATTTTACCTTCCACTTCCATTTCAATAGTCATAATTACAAAAACAGAATTTTGCACATTTTCTTTAATCCTTTCGGGAGCTATGGTGAAGACAGGGGGTTTCTATTCCTGACACATACTCCAGTACTGCTCCCCAAACAGTTGAAAGGGGATTAATCTAACAAAATTACTTTCTCCCAGAGTAATGTGCGTGCACAATTCACAATATGCACAACAAAATTACCAGCGATGAGCAATGTTCTTACTGCTGAGGAGGGATTTCTTTCGAGGTCTCTAAGAAACCAAGCCATAATCTAACAATTGCCTTTTCGCTGTGTGAGCTCGAGCCATTAGGGTTCCTCTGCTTTCTGTCCAAATGAGGGCTACTGGCAGATGTGTTCTCTGCACTGTAGTGCTGCTCTAAATGGTCTTGTTATGCTCTGTTTTGGAGAAAAGAAGCCTGGCTCAGGAAATGTGGTGCTAATCTTGAGAATTCCAGAGATTTGTGTGTCTGCTTTTAGTCATTAAAAGAAAAAGTGAATGGCAGAAGGTGGGAAAGCGTCTTACTTTTAAGTATGTTCAAACATTACATTTACTTTCTGTTGACATTTCTGTTTGTTAGACATTCGGCTGACATTCAACAAAGCACCCTTGTGATTTTTACAGTAATAACTAAGCTGTGTTAAATGTTTTCTAATGCCCATTTCTTTATTTGTTTTTAAATTGAAAGGCAGAGACGATTTGCATTATTGACTCATTTGTATGTGAGTGAATTAACAAAAAAGCAATTTGGTGTTATTCCCAACTTCTTAAAATGACTCCACTAAGATGAGCATTTTATTGTAAGGTTATAGTTCAGACATCTTCCATCACTCACTGTTCCACTGCTTTTTCCAACCGCAGCCATTGTAAGCAGCCTGTTAGATTAGCAGACTATAAACACACTATACTGTAGCTAATATATGCCGCTGTATAAAAGCATTGTGTCCACCAGAGAGCTGAAGCACAGTCTCCCTGCTGCTTTCTTTGGAACTAAAAGTCATTGGCATCAATTAGGGATAATCTTGTTCCGTGATCACGGTTTAATGATTGGTCTGGGGCCTGAAAGAAAGAGAGGTAAGTCAGCATCAATGAGCTGTTTACTGATTGGCCTTTGAAACCCTTTTAGCCCCTCTGCTGCAATTACGCAGGAAATTCACATCAATACACATTTTCTATATCTTAATTTCCTCATTTAAATTCACTTTAGTGAGATGTGAATTAAAATACAGTGAAAACAGATGAATAAGATACAGTGACCTGAGGAGGAGAGCTGTTCGAAAAGCTATAAAGCATGAACACACATTATCGGCCCAATTTTGGCCTTGATTATTCTCTTCACATAATACTGGCAAAGCCCAGAGTCTTACAGTTTATCTCATAAGGTTCTTGTGTAATGCTGGGTCTGTTTAGACTGGTTATGTCCTTGGTAGAATGTCAGAGCCTCTCTGATTTAAAACGTTTATTTTCAATCAAAAATCTCAGAGGACATTTGAGCACACACTTAATATTGTTACACAGAATGAAGCTTTAAATGCTCAGAAAGCAAGAAGGCAGCATATTTAATCTCTACTTAAGACTGCTACTGTATTACCACTGCACATTATATCATTACAGAACATTACATTTTGAGTTTAAAATGCAAAAATGCAACATGTTCTCACCACTTTCAGAGTAAAGGGAGTTTCAGACTTATTCATGTCAAAGCACAAAATCTCCACTACTTCCTCCACAGCAGTTTTTTGTTGTCTTTTTCTTATGTTCTTTAAAGTTAAGCTTGAACATAAGAGATCTACTAAGATTATTGTTTTCATAGTCTTGGCTGGAAGGATAGAGTTTGAAGTGTGTCTTGGTCACATTGCTGCAAACCCAGATCTAGGATTTCTTTATTGTCTTGTATGGTGTCTTTAAAAACAGTTCAACTTTTTTTTTTCATCCATTTGTTTCTGTATTTTTGTTTTTTCCCAGGAAGTAGTTTTGTTGTGAGCATGGGCAGCTTCCTGGATGTTTCTAATTGGCTGAACCCAGCTAAGCTCACCCTGTACTACCAGACCAACTCGTCAACGCAGTGGGTCCAGGATTACTGTGGCCAGAGGACCACCGAACCCTGCGAGCAGCTTTGTGATGAGGACACAGGTCAGTGCAACCACAAGGATAATATAATACAATAAAATGAAACCACCAAAATAATAACAACTATTTAATAACTGATGTCTTTCCTGTATGTGGGCTACCGACATTTAATATAAGAGCCATGCGCCACAACATGTGCGTCTGTGTTCACACCAAAGGAGACAAACTATTACCAATAGCAGGTATGAGTGCTTGCACAACCCGTAAATGGCAGCCAATTAACAGCTTAATCTGCTTTAAAATACATATATGAGGTTAACTAATTCAAATTTCATGACTATGCTGTCAAGTTACTGTTCTACACTGGCAAACTCCAATTATAAGTTCATTTAAAATTGCACGACAGATGGTCCCGTCAGGAGTTTTACACTGTGGAAACAACTTATGTTTGTGGGATAATACATTCAATTTTTTATCATATTTAGCCACACGGCTTGTTATTATTTAGAGTTTGCCAGTAGTTGAATAGCATAGCAGGTAGCAATGTAAAACAATAATGCATGCAGGACTAAAATGCACATAAACTGATCATATATGTGTTTAAGATAGAGGCAAGGATCAATCAATATTTAATGACGTTGTTATAATAATGAGGTTATATTATTATGACGAATACCTTTTATGATGGAGGAGAAACTGAGCAAAGGTTTATCTTCCAGACAATTGTGGATTCTGATGCATGTTGTCATTTTAATAATAAGCTCAGGTTGTTGTTGCCTATTTGTGCTGACATCAAAACATTATGAAGAAAAGCTGTGGGTGCAGTATGAGGATATTCATCTTCTCCTGAGTGGCACAAGTCCCCTGTGTATTCTGTGGCCAACTAGATAAAGTCTAAGCTCATTATAATGGATTACATCTGTAATGTACGTGAAATTTGCATCACGCTGGTCAAGGGCATGTTGAGGCCTGATGCATAATGTATTAGAGTCCCAGACACTCAATGAAGATGAGGATAAAGCTCAGTGTTGTGTCTATGTGAGTATCAGCTTGTATAAGTCAAAATGAGCTTGTGTATTTAGTTATAGGTTATTGGCAGGTTGTTACTTTAATTTAGGAGAGATTTAGTCATTGAGCATTTTTAGTGTACAATCTCCAAACAAACTTTATTTAACAAAGTTATTGTTCTCAGTAGTGCTACTTGTCCACTCTCCCGTTACAAAAATAAGATTAAGAGATATGGCCACTTCAGAGACTGCCCTGGCCTAACTACATTTAGCCTGTCACCAGAGATCATTAGGCTCACTTTTGTTACTCGTGACTCGACTCGAGGGTAAGCCTCATTGACTCGACTCGGACTTGCTTTTTTATGGCTCGGACTCAAACTCGGACTCGGACCTAGACTCAGAATTGAGCAAAAAGGACTCGCAAGTCACGCAAATCGACAACACCACACAACCTCTGCCTGTTGCATGTTTTCAGAACGGAACAAGCTACTCTCATTTAACTCCCAGCCCCTAAATGTGACCCAAAAATATAGGCCTGTAAAGGCTACACCCTTAATTGATATGTCACAATCAAAACTCCATTAAATGTGCTTATTCAAAACTAAACACCCAATCATGTGTCAGTTTGTTCCTGCCGTTTTTAGATTTGTAACTTGCTTTTGGGATTTGGACCTGACTTGGACCTTTCTTTAGTGACTTGAGTGACTCGGTTTAACTAAAGATGACTTGACTCGGACTCAACTTTTTTGGATAACTTGGGTTCGTACTTTAAGTGATGATGAGTCGACTTGAACTCGACTTGGATTAGTCTTTGGTGACTTGGACTTGGACTCGGACTTAAACACTGAGGACTTGATAATTGGTGACTCAACTGCAACACTGTCTGTCACACACAGTTGTTTATGCCAACACACCTAAAGCATTCACATTAAAAGGCAGAACCTAGAAAAATGGGGCCTTTTTAATCAACTGTTTTCCCGTGTATGATTATATAGCCTCCAGTTGTAACATTGCTAGTTGCCCAAAACTTTTAATCCAGACCCAAGAGACTGCCATTTTTTAATCTCGTAAAGAATATGCATCTGCACCACCTGTACAGAGCTCACGATAGAGAAAGGAGACTTTGGATATTAAATTTTGCTTCAGTGAGTAGATTACCCTAAATCCTACTTCCTGCTTTTCTGACAGATGAAACAGTTGCTTTCTAAATCTTAGGTGTCTCAAAGTACTCAATATATATCCACTTTATCCCCTGCTGTTAGAGGTTTTTATTCATTTATTATACAATGTGGTTTCATGATGCATGTACCTGTCAGCTGTAGATTTGAAGGCAGACATTTCCCCTCCATCAATAGAAACAAACTGCTTCAGACTTACACTGGCTGTTTGGCTGATAAAATGTCATCCCTGCCACCACCTGCATTATTAAACCACATCCTGTCTGCTACAACACAATACTAAATTCTAGATTTTCTTTATATAAGCTGGCATTGTGAAGCTGTTGGTACTGCCGAATAAATCATGTAAACACAACTGCAGTGCATGAGTAAACTCACTTCCCATGGCAGCAGCTCACATATTCATGTTTCATTTTTTTTTTCTATCAGTTCCAGTCTGTAATGTGCCACCCCAGTGCTGGAGCAAACACGCTTTAATTGTCCTGATTCGTCGCTCTGCATGATCACAAACTGCTATCTTTCCACTATGTTACTATCTCCTGACAATGTCACACTAGTTGACTCTCACTGTGGAATAGCAGTCACTGGATCACTGCTTAATCAATCCTCCACCTTCACCACCACTCTCTCACCCCACTGCTGCCTTATCTGTAAACAGACAGATGCATGGATGGCAGGGAAGGGGATGATGCAAGTCTTGGCCTTGTGCAGTATTTACTGGGATCCAGCTAAAAGGAGGACATAGCCTATATTTATACAAATTGGTGAAAAGCAGGTATAATGTGTGAAAAAGCATCTCTATTCGATGTATTTATTTTTTGTTAAATGACTACATTAGCTCATATGAGAAGCTTTTATTTGTGTAGCACAGCTCATACACTAGTGTTCCAAAGATCAGAGGTGGGTAGTGACGAGTTACAAAATGTACATCTAAGAGTAGTTTTACTGCACTATACTTTTTACTTTACGTTACTCTTACTCAGTTACATTGGGCTACACTTGATCATTTACTTATTTAACCATTTATTCTACTCATTCTACGCTTTAGTTTTGCATTATTTATGACTGTGTTTCACCAATCAGACGTAGCCCTGCAGTCACATGACCACACACATTAGCGGCACAAACTCTTCACATGCAGCAGTTTGGATGCAATAAAAACATGAAAAATAGCTGAGGCTACTGTCTCCAGTGTTGAACAGCCCTGGCCTCACGTTGCTCACACACAGGCCTACTGTTGCCGTCAAAGTTTTATGTTGTGACTTTCTTTTTTAAATAAATTAAACATTATAATCAAACAGTTATTTAGTACTGGAGTAGTCTTTTAACCAAATACGTTTTCACTCTTATATGAGTAATGTTTTGGATGACTACTTTTGACTTCTACTTGAGTAAAATTATTTTTGAAGTACTCTTACTTGAGTAAAATTTTAGGTTACTTTACCCACCTCTGAAAAAAATGCAACAGTGGATACAGAGAGATAATAGAAAGGAGGTGAAAAAACTCTCAAACCAGTCTGGAAAGCAAGCAAAGCATTTAAGGCAAGCTAGATAATTGCAGTCTAATTTGGGAGTCGCAACTTTGCAAAATGTACATAAGAAAAAAATGTGATAGATCATTAATATCAGAGTTTACTGAAACATTCATGGAAATTACAATTAAAATTGAATATGCCCTTGCATTCAATAAGCTCCATGATACATAAATGCACTCAATTTCAGGGCCTTGGCATTATTAATCTTTTACAAGAAGCTATAACAACTCCACTCACTGTGTTAGTGTATTGTTATTCATGCCTTGTATTTCACATAGTTACACACCATCCTAAGCAGGGAAAGAAAGCCACTAGCACCTTTTCCATCTATCATCATAACTAACCCCATAAAGACCCATAAACCCCCTCTGCTGCCTTTGTTTCCCTTATTTCCCTCTCACTTATTATTACCTCCTCCTCTGCTCATCAGACCCACAGCTCGTGGAGTGTTCACAGATACCCCTACCGTATCTGTAGTGATCACTTTACACGTGCATGTGCACACGCTAAAGCACACACACACACACACACACACACACACACACACACACACACACACACACACACACACACAGAATACCTCCGGCAAGAAAGAAATTATTATAAATGTGTCCAAGGTCTGCACAGCGTCTCCCACGTGGAAATTGTGTAACAAGCATAAACAAGCACCAGGACAACAATAAAAACCCTTCTATGCTCATGCCCTGAACCTTGAAATTTGAAAATCATCCACACAGTGAAACAATACTATAGAAAACATTGTAAACCAGGTGTACTTGCAAATGGTAAGTATAAGATACGAATGTGCTGCTGGGATGGACACGTAGCATTCACATTAACACATAATAAGGGCAATTGTATATATTGTAATTGTAATTGTATATACACTGGTTCAGCCTGGAAAGATCCCATTAGGGGGCATGTCTTTAGACACTTAGGAGCCAGTTAGTCAGCTCTTAATTGTTATAATCTAATGACCATTCTGCTTTACAGGTGGTATAAATTAGGCTTGATGACATACTATTCTTATCAGTCAGCCATGCCATTTATTTAAATTAACCTGCGGGCCATAAATCCATGTTGTCAGGAGTGCATATAACCCATTGTAGTGGAGAGCTTTTTCTCCTTTTAAAATACACTCAAAAGCAGACTTTAAAGGTTAAGTTAAGTGACGGTAAAACCTCATTCTGCCAAAGAATACTGTCCATAGTCTTGTCAGTATCTACAAATTTATCACTCTCTGTCAAACCATCTCTTCAATAGGGAAAAAAAAAAAAAAGTCTTGTGTAAAAGTGATGACAGCACGTCTCTTACTGGAAATAGTTCAGTGAAAAACACGTCATTGTGATGAGAACCGAGGAAGTCATTCTAATTAAACATCTGTTACTTGTCAAACTATTACTAAATGCAAGGGGAGTGCACGGCTGTCACCCGATGTGTTTTTAAGAATTAATGACAGAAACTACATCTTGACATCTTCAAAAATGTATTAACACCTCCTACAAACTCAGATAAATTGACAGTATGTGACATTGCTTTGATAGATATAATCCCCTGTAGGTGTATATTCATTAAGTGGATGTAAATATGAAAAAAAAATCAACCATCAATTTGCCAACAACTGGCTTTTTTAAGCTGTGTGGCTTTACATGTAGTCCCCTGTTTTTTTTTATTTTGTTTCTTTTTTAATATAGTCTTACAATGTGCTTTCAGAAATGGCTACATGAGTAAACCTTGCAAGTAGTGTAAAGGTTGGTTAATTTGGCAGAATGTGTAATCAAGCAGACATATCTCTTCCTGTTAATTGCTTGATCCTCCCTTAAACACATTTGCATGAAGGAGCAGCTTGAGCAGCCGAGCAGTGATTATTTCTAAAGTATGTAAGAGATTAGAGGAGACTGGGCTTCCGGGCTGCTACACCTTACCCCAATCCACACATCCATGGTTCTCTGACTTACAATGTATCTGAGAGTGGTGCATCTACACTATTTGATACATTATAAAAAATGTAATTATCCTAATATCTAAAGAATATTCTCTAGTGCACCAGTTCTAACAAATTACAATTGTTTTTGGCAACACAGTAACACTGCAGTTTTATTGTTGTTCTACTGCAGTAAGTTAATATGTTATAGAAAATATTAATTGCATATGCTGGCCTTAATCACTTGGCAATCTTGATGAGCTGACTCAGTAGAACAGCATAATTAGCCACAACGAATGATTTGTTGCTAATTTGTAATAGTAAAGGCTGTTGCAATTGACTATTAAATGGAAAATGAGAATGTTAATAGCGTCTACTTGCTGTAGTCATAGAAAAAAGTCTAACAAACTGTTATTGTGTTGACTATTTTATTTTAAGTCATAGGCTGTAACTCATAACTTTTGCGTGTTGTTGCACATTATGTAGCCAGCACTATCATTCCATTTTAAATCTTTTTCCTGGGCACCTTATTCAGTAAAGATTGATAGTTTTCATATTGATCTTTTTGTCTAATGCAGTATTAAATCAGACAAAAAAAAAAAAAAAAAGTCAGTAAAAAAAGAAATAAAAAGTTATCTGATGGAATATGAGGCATCTTCTCGTCAGTAGTGCTCCTGGTTATAGTCAGCTCCTGTCTCTCATCGCCAATAAATCAAAGATGCACTCAGGCATTTGAAACAGAAAATTGTAGTTTGGAATGTAAATGCTCTGCTTTGTATTTGACAGGAAGAAGAAAAAAAACACTATTTATGACCTAAGTACCAACTGACTGCTAATAAAATGCATATTGCAGCCTGTGGCAGAAAGAGCGAATAATATGGAAATGCAGCATGTGATCTGACTGCACATGTGTGAGATGGGTTTTGTTAAGCGCTACCTCTGGCTATCAGCCGCACTTAAGAAAATACAGCTGGGTTAAGTGTCTACTGAAAGAGTCCTGATGGGTAATGGAGAAGGCCGTTGCCAATGGTAACAGAAAGCACACTTGTCTACATGGATGCTTAACCTGGTTATAATTGAATTGTTTTAGTTTTCATCATTTGATATTTTGATTTCAGCTGATCTTATTCTTCATTTTGCAAGGCCACATGAAATGGCCCCGAGCAAATAAAAAACACTCTTTTTTTTTTTTCCTGTTGAGGCTCTGTGCTGGAGGGGCATTACTTTACTTGAGTCTGGAGTCCTGTAAACTCAAGAGGTAAATTATTAAACACAAGGCGATAAAATGTGAATGATGTTGCCTGGATGGCTACTACACAGTTTTCCATTGTTAGTAAGCCACATAGGTTGAAAGAAGTTGCATTTTATTTGTGTTACTGTGCCAATACAAATGTTCCTGAAATGAGTGCTGACCTAAATTATCTCCACTTTCTAAGAGAAGGTACACCATAAAGAAACATGATCTGAAAGTACTAAATGTTACCTGTTTTATGAGGACTTTAATGGACATTTTTTGATTTTATTTGTGGCACCATTAAGTAATCATAACGAGGCAACTCAGTGTGGCACTAACAATGAATTATAACGTAACGAATTATAACCTTTTCAAAGCATGTGTTTTTTATACTGCAGTCTCATAGTGAGCCCAGTCCGTCCAGGAAATCTGCACCAGCCAGAAAACTGTCCTTGTGTTTGTACTGAGTTTAATAATGGCTCACTGGTCAGAGTCTGAAAAATAAACACTGACCTGAGCTCTGCGATTGGCAGCCTCTTGTACCAAAACAAAGGCGTTGCGCTGCTGGATGAATGTGTCTGTTTGCTCTTCTGCAGTTGCTGTCCAGCTGAGTGAGTGCTGGTCTCGTATTATGACCAGAAAATCTTCAGGACAAAAATACCTCAGTGGAGAACTTTTTGGAGTAAACAAAAACCAGTGCCACCAAGGCATTATGGTCACAGTAGGAGAATTTTGGCAATTATGTGAACTAACCCAAGTAGGTAACTCAGTTCTACCAAATGGTTCTTTTTATCAGTATTTCTTGCTGTGACCGTGCCTTGGCTCAGTTATAATCACTTTTCTCATTTCTTAAACTTCATACATCATCCTAGGCACACTGTGGTTTGAACATTTTTTTATAACACAGTTTCTGTTAAGGAACAGTAACATACATATGAATATGTGAGGAAATAATATAATAAAATAAATGATTGATTTTTCACTTTCATAGGCCCACATTTGAATACCTTTTTGCTAAATGACTTTGAGTCTTATAGAAAATAGATGACCTGTTCTTATTTCAGGTAATACCCAGCTTCTAAATTTACTGTAAATACAAAACCGAACATTATTTATCTTTTAAATTTCTGTTTCTACTCCACGTTAATCCTCAATCCTCTAAAGTTAACTTGTCTGAAAAATCATATTTTTATGCTTTCCAACATGATAAAAAAATGTGCTGCAATCATCAAATGTATGTAGTATACATTTGATGATTGCAGCACATTTTATTGTTGCAGCTGCAAAATTGAAATGTAACAAAAGAACAGAGAACAGAAGATATATCTAAATCAAATTCTTTGACCCCTAAAATCTGCATTTATTTTTCTTGGTACACTTTGGTCCGCAGTGCAGTTGACAAACTACCTGTAGATCAAATCTTTCTGGCTCTTTATGTAATCCGAGACAATTGTGTTATGTGTTGAGATCAGCCATTTCTTCACTCCTGTCGAAACTTTTGCACAGAGGTATAGATAAAAAAATATTCTATTCCTCTGTGGGTTATCAGTGCTATGAGTAGAAATGTTTAACTGAACGCTGTCTTAGATAAGAGCGGAAATTGAACTTAAGGCAATTTATTCAGTTATCGACTGGCTATCTGCCGCTGTCCTCTTCCCTTTTGGGTCTGTTGCAGGTGAATGCAGCTGTCATGAGGGTTATGCTCCTGATCCTGACCACAAACACCTCTGTATCCGCAGTGACTGGGGCCGCAATGAAGGGTAAGCTCTGCCCACACATCGTTCTCTGATAAAGCTGGACTTTCTGTAGTCCATACTCGCATTATATGCCTACTTTTTATGAATTATGATGGATTGTTCCCTGGTTGGTTTAAGCCTTTGTTGGTAACTTTTAAAGTTATAAGTAAACTGTAAGTACATCTAAACGCCCACACAAAAAGTTAAACACTACCTTTGAGAATGCTTTTAATGTTAGACTCTGCATGCAAAATTTAAGCAATTTGAACTTAATGGGCTAAAACATACAAATGTATCTGTGCAGTCCTTAAACCTGAAGTGACTTTAAAAAGAGGGGTGAGCAGTGCACACAGATGAAAAAGGAAGTAGGAAAGTAGTAATAGTGTGTAATGAATCAAAACAGCGGGAGGCTGGGAGTGATGGAGTGAGACATAAAATGGAGCAACACCAAATGAAAAATTACTAGAACGGAATGTGCTTCTGAGAGCAGAAGAAGTCAAATGAGTCCACTTCCTGACTCTGACCTTGTTTGACAATAAGAAGCTTCATCCAATCGATTCATTAAAAAGGTCTCACATTGTACCTGACCCACTGGAACGAGGCCAGAGCCAGATCAAATGTCCACTCACTGTTCTGTGGCAGCGTTATTATGAGAGATGGTAATGCAATATGTAGAAACACAAGCTTTTGAGACATTTATTTAGCTGTGAGGCTTTGTTCTTTTAAACAACTCTTTAACTCTAAAAATGGAAGTTTACCTTTATCCAGGCTAGCCACTACTAACTGGGACCACTCTATATTGCTCTCACTGGGTAGATATTGCAACTCTGCATGTTTTCCTCACCATAATGTAATTTCCTCCCATAGTCCGTGGCCTTATGCTACCTTGGAGAAAGGCTATGACCTAGTTACTGGACAGCAGGCCCCTGAGAGGATCTTCAGGTGAGTCTTTACTTCTGTTCTGGGTGCATGTTATGTCCATCTGTGTTTCTGCTGACATAAAATGCAATGATGTTTGGCATGTGTGCGTGACCAAGCGTACAGATGATAGAGCAGTTTTATGGCCACAGACAGGCACCTCTTGCTGAAGTGGAGTCTTACCCATGGGCCCTTGTGTTTCAAAATAGCCCACGGGGTTGTCTTGAATGGACCTCTTTCAAATGCTTTTACTGACATTTTTGTTACACTTTCATTCTTGATGGGGTCATCTTCTTTGACATTTTTTAACAAGGACAAGGCACAAAGGGCCCATTCACTGTGCCCAGACACACTTTTCCAGGTTTCATAAAATAGGTTTTATTTTATTTGATGGTCTGGCTGTACGTCTGAGTTTTTTGTGTGTTTTTTAGCCAGACTACAACTTGTGGGGAGATAATTCAATAAACAATGGTAAAGTAATCAAAATGCCTGGTGCACAAAATCCAATGGGCTTTAAAAATGCCAATGCCAATAGAACTCATGCTATTAAAATACACTCGCCAAAATAAGCACAGTAGCTATGCACACTGTCCAATAGAAACTAACTCTGTGTAAAAATGATCTAGTTGTGTGTTAGTTAATACAAAACTTAATTCCGTCGTCACCTGGAAATGTTGGGTAACAGTTTCATCCTCTCTCTTTGGTATTGAACAGTATGTACGCAACTTCATGAGGCTCCACTTTCACTGCAATGTAACTTCACACTGACCTTGCAGAGTGAGCCTCTCTGTGTGACTCCACTCAAAGAAATGAGGAGCCAAATCCACTGCTCTTACTCTGCAGCTTTAAGCCATCGACATCATGTTTTACACACTAAGCAGAAGATAGGAGCGCGCACCTGCACAGCACACACTCAAAGCCAGCGAGCAAACACACTGGGATGAACCCTTACTACTGTATTTTTCAAGTATGTAGGACATTGAAAAGGATTTGAAAGTAGTTAGATCTTTTTGTGGCCATATGCTCTTGATACATTAAACAACCAGATTGTGCTATTTTTAAATGATTACCAGATGGTTTTATTCCCAAATGACAAGGCTAGATCCCCACAGAGTGCCTTTATACTGACTTCGGGAGAATAGTTTGGGCAAGATTTCAGTTGTCAGTCCCACATGTCAGACAAGTAGCATCACTGAGCTTTTATCATTAAACAAGAAAATGCTTAACATTGTTGCACCTAAATTATGAGTGTGTAGCATTTGCATTGCTTCAGTGAAACCTCTTTAAACACTTTGACATAGAATAACGGACTGTTTTTTTTACACAGTATGATCTTGGGCAGAGTGTAAAGCATGTAAAGAACTTGTTACTGACCTGTATTTCTTTTTGATTTATTTCTTACCCCTACAGATCTTTCTACAGTCTGGGCCAAGGCTTGTGGCTGCCAGTCAGCAAGAGCTTTGTGGTGCCACCAGTGGAGCTGTCCATCAACCCAATTGCCAGCTGTAAAACAGATGTGTTGGTGACCGAGGA
This sequence comes from Neodontobutis hainanensis, assembly GCA_024349245.1. NCBI lineage: Eukaryota > Metazoa > Chordata > Actinopteri > Gobiiformes > Odontobutidae > Neodontobutis > Neodontobutis hainanensis. The sequence goes on from JALDNG010000041.1 coordinate 1,775,907, forward strand.
TCCAGGGGAGGTCAGGTCAGTCAGATGTGAATCAAAGCCTCGGCATATTAATGCATGGATTTATGCAAACTGAACCCTATAAATACAAACATATATTCAACAAGAAATGTTGTCTAGCTTTCGAGTATCTGTGATAAAGGAGTACATTAAACCCTGTTGTTGCTGTAGTGACAGTAGTACTTTTGGTATGCACAAAAGGGATTTCAAACCCAAACTTGAGATTAATGTCAGGTTATTGAGTTGGCAATCTTTCAGTGCAATCACAAATACTGGCAACACAAACGGATGCTTTCTCATCCAGGAAGGCAGGAGATGCTGGCATGCATCACTGGAGCTGCACAGCACCAAACAATGTTTCTGTCAGAGCATCAACAAGCACAAACCATCTCACGTTAATATTTTATTAAAACAAACATGCAATTTAATCCAGGGAACAAGTGGCAAAGGTCGTTGGCAAAAGGTAAGATATAGTTTAATTTGCTGGATTTACACAGAAGGATCATTTAAGACTTGGTACACTTGGTAAAAGCAACACTTAACTTTCCGGGCTGTATACAGGGACTAAAGGGGCTAAATGCTACTGCAAACACACATTGGCCTGTGAAACTCACCGTACATATCCGTTAGACTGGATAGCAGTGGTTATCACAGGATGGTGCAGAGCCAAGCTCATCCCAGTTACAGACTGGAGTATCTATCCAACCACACATTTGTCTGTAAGTCATTGTGTTTCTTTAAAATCAAGTAATGCTAACTTAAAATAATTATGTGACCAGATTATAAATTAAAATAAAGCTTAAAAATGTAAAGAAATGCGTATGCATGTTACAATGAAAGGTTTAAATCTGCTAAAACAGTTTGGGAAAATGACTAAAATAAGGTGTATTGAAGACGTTTGGGGTATGAAAACAACAAAAATCCAAACAAGCATGTAATCAGAGGTGGTGATAATTTATGGTCCTAAGAATGTTATCTTGTGAAATATTGAAATGTGTTAGAGCTGTATTGACTTTCTCCACTTCTCTTAGAAGTAAAGCCAATTATTTTAATCTTTTTCTTTCTTTGTGCCTGTTCCTTTTGTGTGCGGCACTGGTTTTATTGCATGATAAATAGAGCGCAGTGGGTTACATCAAAGCTGCAGGTGCAACTTGGGCTTTTCAGCAATGTGCAAGTGCTTGGGTTTTGTTCAGCGCACCATATGGGTTATGGCAAGTTGAAGCATTAATCATTGGAAAGGTACACTTTCGTGAAACAAAGAAGTCAAATTTTTGTTATGTTTTGCCCTTTCTCATTTAAATGACCATTAACAGCATTGTAAACATTAATAAATATATAATTTTAAATAATGTTCAAGTTGCTTCCTACCACTGTTTATTGAAGACACGCTGAAACAAGAAGTTAATGTTGTATATTTCCTGGAGGATATAGTCTCTTTCTTTCATATGCTCAAGAATAATGCAGATAGCTCATTAGACAAATTGTTTTGTACAGCATGGTCCTCTGAGAGCTCATGGAGTTTATAATAGTAACTTGATGTAGGTGTTATTGATGTAATTCACTTTGTTACGTTAGACATGCTGATGGGCTGAGATGCACCATAGCATTGGCTTTTAAAAGGATACAGTGCTATTACCCTTCTGCCCTCATCTGGAAAATAAACAAACAAAAAAAAACAGTTTGAGATAATGAACTACCAAAGTGTCAGACAAACTGGACACGGCTTATATTTTAACCTTCATCTTTGACTAAGCGTTTGACTTAAGAGCGTCCTAATATTTTCTCTGTTTACCATTCTGTTTATGTTGCTTATGTTGCAAAAGCTCAATTTAAATGCTTAATCTTTTTGAGCTCAACGCCTGAGCATTACTTTTGATTAGCCTCAGGAAGTTTGCATCCTCTGAATTTTATGTTGGCTATCATTATTTATGTCTGCCTAAAATGAAAAGATTCTCATGTTTATACACGGGATTCTGTGTTTGAAAGAACTGGATAAGAGGAGCCATTTCTGTCTGTGATCGTGGTTCAATTTGATTGTAGTTACTCTTGTTTGCAGTTTCTTTTGCTTTTCCAGCTTATTGCAGATGAAAGCCCCGGTCTTAAATATTTCAGTTTTCCTTACAGTCCGTTATATTTCTAAGTCCCCCTGCGATTGATGAAACCCTAGATGGCTCGTGAAAGATAAGCATTAAAAGTGGAATTAATAAAAAATAGTATCTATAAATATATGCATGTATATAGTAGACAGGCTGGAATGATTGTATCCATGATTTAATACACCCAGTGCACTTGTTTAGTTAAGATTGAAATACATTCCTGTTACAAATACAAGACTGAGCACCTAAACTGGCACAGACTGCCTCACAGCCTCAAAACTGTGCTCAAAAGCCAGCATTTTGGTCCATATACCATTAATAACACTGAGTGGCTGCTGACGCCCAGCGTTGGTGATAAATGACCACACTTACTGTGATCAAGTGAACCATCAAAGTGTGCCACCACCAATAAGTCAGTGCAGCTGTGAGGCATTGACACCAGGCACAAATTAAATACATAAATCCTCTTCTACTTACTGTGTCACATCAGATCTGCATTCAAACCAAATCTAAACATTGATACCTCAATCTTTATCATATCACTGAAGTTTGCCAGCAAACTCCTCACCCAGTGGACTTTTCCTCAGTGATTAGGGCGAGCTTAAACAAAACGGGGTCTTTTCAGTGACGAAGGTGCTTGATGAGAGTCAGCATATTTGTGGGGTGCTGGAACAAGAGCATTAATCAAGCGCAGGAGCAGACCAATAACGTACCCAGTAATCATGCTGGAGCAGCGCTCTAACTTTGGGCACCGTTGCTTGGTCATTCATCATTGGGAAAAGCAAGAAGCAGAAAAGGAGATTAATAACAAGTACATTAGTCAGTGTTTAGATGCAACCAATGTGCTTCTGGGTCAAGCAATAGAGTCTCAGGGCCACCGCGATTAGCTAATGATTTGGAAAAGAATTAGTTTGAGGAAATTGGTGTTTTTTAATTAGAAAAAATACATGTTTTTCAGCCTCGCCTTGATGATTGATGGCTGCTTTACATCATTGAAGTACAAGGCTACTATTAATCAAACATAGATTGAAAGTCTGTTATGTTTTGTGCATGAAGGTTTGGAAACTTTTCCAAATAGTATTGTTCTTTCTAGATTTACTCTTTCTGGGCTCTCCTTGCAACAGGCATCTCGTGAAATTGATTACATTTCCATCTTTGCCTTACTACTCCCTCAGTCCAAGAGAACCAATAAGCATGCACCTCACAGCTGAGGCATGCCATTATTTCTGTCTGCCTCACCTTCCCCATCCTCTGTTTGCCTCTGAATTAAGGAGTCGTTTGTCAATGCTTTCAGTGCCTGGCAGAAAGGACTGACACTCAGAATGCCATGTGTTGGCTGTCAAGTCCTGAAAAATTGACTTGCAAAACACAGAGAAAAGGAAGACATGGCAGAATGAGAGACTTTCTGAAAGAGTACAATAGCAGGACAATGTTCTTTGTGAGTGGGCTAAGCATTATCGGGAAATATGAAACGATGCAGATGCTTCGAAAAGAAAATGCAGGAAATGAAATGCTGAAAATTAACTATAATTTAGGAAATTTTTGTTTTTAAATATTGCATTAGAAATCATTCATGGAAACGGCATTTCAATTATATATTTATTCATTTATTTATTTATCAATAGAATATAGAGACACCCAAAATACCCAATTCTTCTGTTGACAACATTTAAAAATTAAACATTGATTGCATTAAAAGTTTTAGGGAAACAAGACTACAGACTTAAAACTATCTGAACCAAAACACAGCGTGTCTTTTGATTTCCCAAACCTGTATGTATAAACTTTAGGAACAGTCTTTGTCTCTTACAACCACTTACCGTCAGGGGACCGCCTCACTGCCTGGCACTCCTCACCATGAACAGTTCCCAAGTAGGAAGTAGTCCAGTGCCTAACAGGGAGTTTGGTTCCAGAGGCGGCATGAGCAAGGCCAATTATATCTTGTCCTATTTTCAACATGCAACATTTGCTTTCATTGTTCACGGTTAAAAAATGGTTGTGGTCCACATTGCCAAATCCGGATTGACCCTTAGCCTACAGGTTTTGCACTGATCTCTATATTTTAAGCTGCAGAGGCTTTGGCTTTGGAACAATAGTAGGGCTTTTTTTGTACTAGACAGTCACTTTAAATGCTTATTTAAGCTAAAGTGGCTTCTTTGATTTTTGGGTTTGGTAAAGCCCAACTCTTATGTCAGTGTTCTGTGGGAGGTGCTTTAATGTCATTTGTTAAAAGAAGATTTTTTTGGGGGCATTTAAACTTTTATTTGACATCACAGAAAGACAGGAAATATAGATTGATGGAGAGTGGAAGACATGGAGTAAATGTATTGGACGCAGGATTAAAAAGCCGGCTGTAAAGGGTGTCCGCTCCACCAGGTGATCCAGCAAGACAGCCCATTGGTGTCATTTGACATAATGAAGGTTGTATAGTCTAGATCTGATGCCCTTACCTGTGCTTTAGATTGATTGTCTATGTTTTTTACAGCTTTGTACATTTACACAGCTCTGGAAGAAGGAGCGTTTTTATGAAGCGTATATGGTTGGATCTGAGCAGTAAAAGCTGAGCTGAGGCACACATGCAGTTCAAGGTCTTCCAGGCATTTATCATACATGTGTAAAAAGCATACTCGGGGGGTGACTTTGGATCAAGCCCTTACTATAAATATTAAATAAGGTCCTGTTTACCTCAAAAAACAAGGTGCTATACAAATTGTATAGAAGTACTCTATAGCAGCATATACTTGAAATATCAGGTTACAGCAATACCAGAAACAGACAGAAACAATACTGTCTGCAAAAATTCACATTAAATTTTCTATTAAAAGCTTCGATTTGTTTACATTTTTGTTTTTATTGAAAGGACAGCACTATTTACAAGAAATCCATTGTAGCTATTTGTCCTGATGTCTGGATTCAGTCTAATAAATGTAAGTGTCTTATTTCTAAAGCATGTTAGCCTATGCTATATTGTGATTTGTAAAGTATTTAGCTTAGCTTTGTTTTTTCATCTTTTACTGAAAGTTATCACTTCAATATTCCACCATGTCTGTGGAATGAATAAAGGTTCACACGCAGCTTTTGTCAATGAAACATGGGGAATGTGAGGACACTTAAATAGAGTAGTAATCAGACTGCACTTCATCCCTGTGTTTTTTTTAAATTAAAGCCACACAAGCCAGAAGTGAGGAAGAAAAATACTAAGTGTGACTGTGACAGTGGTACCACTCCAAATCCTTTTCTCAGCAGGGCATCGGTCTTATCATTTAGGATCTTGTTTCTGTTTCTAAAGTGGAGTCACCCTCGCCATGAACTATTCTCCATGATGTTGTTGCCGGGGACAGTGCTTTGGTTTTTACTTCCTCAAAGAACACAGGGGATCCAGCTCCACTTTTTTTCACAGTGACAGCAGGGAAACAGAGCTTAGTGTGTGGGCACAGTTCCACTATTGTTCCACAATAAATTACTCAGTGGAACGTTTGTAAATGAGGAGTTTTGTTTTGTGAAGACTTTGAATGTCATGTCATCCACTGCAATAATTGTGTTGATATAAACCAAAAATCACGTACTTAATCAAATTCCCCATGGGGCCCTTATTATTACACTTTGACAGTCTCTACTACAACTTAATCTTTAAATCCCAGACATGACCCAAATAAACCAGAATAAACTTTTACATTGTAAAAGAATAAAAATGCATCTCTTAATTAAAACTCTAAGTAATAGCAGAACAGCACGTCCCTAAGGCACATCCTTTGTATCTTTGTATCTTCAGGGGTTTTATCTTTTTTTTTTTTTTTTTTTTTTTACATAAAAATATTCTACAGCTTACAGTCAAACAACTTTTCACAGAAAAAAGTTTTGGAAACAGGAGAGAAAACAATCCTGGCTCTGAACAAAAGTTTTACCAGACAGCCAGCGTCTTCCCGACAAACCAAGATGTAAGTTTAGTTCTGTTGACAACAACTGCATACTTGTGCGGATACATTAGTAGAATCCCCACTGTATTGTTCTTACATTTAACAACAAGAAGTTCATTCATACAAGGGATGACTCAAGAAGATGTCCATGGGAATCTTTACATTTGAATTACTAAAATTTGAATAGTTGTGATTAATAGGAGATCCAAAAATGAGAGCCAAAACAACACACTGAAATAGCATCCTAATCCTACTTAACGCCACAAAATGCACGACAGGTGGTGAGGGATAAATGATTAATTTTCAGTGTATTTTTCCTTATTTCATGATTCTGTCTTTTTTACAGAGAAGAGGCAATGTTGTCCACTTACTTTGAGACAGTAGATGACCTGCTGGCTTCCTTTGGGCCTGCACGGGACTGCTCTAAAGATAACGGCGGCTGCAAGAAGAATTTCAAATGTGTCTCTGACCGACAGTTGGACTCATCAGGGTGCATGGTGAGTTCATTTGCTCTAAAAAAAGGGTTGTGATGTGGATATAAGCATGTAAAACAACATTGTATGGTTTGTAGTACATCTATATTATACCATTGGATAGAAACTACTTTAATTTATCAAGGATGCTGCTGTGTAGGGAAGCATTTGGATTTTTTATTAGATTAGGTCTGGGCGAGTTTCTAATTTTGGACAAAGTTGGAATTTAACGGAAAAGACATTTCTTCTAACGCTGTTTTGCTCACTGTGTGGTGGCTAATTTACATTTACATTTATTCATTTAGCTGACGCTTTTATCCAAAGCGACTTACATTGTTCTACAGTCATTACCAGTGTTACAGACACTGGAGGCAAGGTGGGTTAAGTGTCTTGCCCAAGGACACAACGACAGTATGAACTGTTGGGAGAGTGAGAATAGAACCGCCTACCTTCCGGTTGAAAGACGACTGCTCTACCCACTGATAATAATACATAATAATGTCTGTGGTGTTTCTTCAGATGCTAAAAACACTAATAATCACCAGAAAAAGCACATTACTCTGAAATGCTGTGGTTTAGTGACAGTGGCAGGAACAGCACAGTGTCTCTGCAGCGCAGCGTACTTTTGTTGATTTATAGAAATTAGCCACGAGGTTGGTGCACTTTTAATGTTTTTTAACAAGGCTTTCTGTGCAGTGGAAATTATATTAAAAATGGTCTATGGAGACAGAGGGGGCTCAAACTAAAAAGTATCCAACCTAAACTGCTTTATTATTCACTCTTTTATATTGGCAAAAAATAATAAATAAAATATAAAAATACATTTGAATTACATTTTTAGGTCAGTAGCACAACAAAAAATTCAATAAAAAATAGTAAATTGTCTGAAAATTTTTTACATTTTTTAGTCATGTGTCTTTCAGGACTCAGCTGGATCAAAAGAGTAATATCACAGAAGTGCTCGGCCTCATGCCAAAGAAATTGAAATAGATTATTTTTTTCACCCAAACAGTACTCCAGTGGGCATTTAATAATAATAATAATAATAATAATAATAATGTTTATTATTATTTAGTGCTTTTCCACCTACTGTAGTAGGCACTCAAAGCGCTTTACATACATTCAACTATTAACCAGTGTTACAGAACTTCACTGGAGGCAATGTAGGTTAAGTGTCTTGCCCAAGGACACAACGGCAGTTTTTGGGGGATAGCAGGATGTTATGATGTTTTGGGATGTTTTGAGCGGGGATCGAACCGCCCACCCGCCAATCGAAGGACGGCCGCTCTACCCACTGAGCTATACTGCCGCCCATTTATACTTTTTTTTTTATTATAGTATTTTTTATGTATTTATTTACAAACAAGTAAAGCTTATTATGACTATATCCATGCCTATTGCATATTGTAATTTCTCAAACACACATCATCAGTATAGTTTAAACTATTGATCGTTGAATACTTGCATAAATAAAGCTCGAGAAGCAGAATGTCTTTGTGGCACATTTACACTCAGGATGTAAGAAAACGTCTGTTGCCAAGTGTTTGACAGCACTGGGCGGGCCTGGATTGTAAAGCGATTAAATTGATGAGGCGTCCCAATCGCTGGAGGTTGCTTTGGTGAGCCATTAAGAACTCGGATGGGGTTATAATTCAGCTTAGTTAGCATTTGATTATTGACACTTGTGCTATGCTGTGTTTATCTGGGATCATTGCGGCATCAGCTAAACCACCCCAGTCTTAAACCCATCCCCCTCTGATTTACCTCCTACTGCATCGCCATGAAGATACCTCTTTATTAACAAACCTAACTCGTATTTCATTATCATCTACTATAGCCTTGACGTATTTCATACCTCCTGGCTGTTTATTATTAGCTCAGGTAACTTTTTGCCTTGCTCTCCCCAAATGCTTTGTTTTTATTTCAAATTGTTATGCATAATATAACAGTTCTTTTTTATAGCTCCAGGTCTTTGCATTTAGTGTTTTTTTCCTGTGGCACCAAAACAAGCTCACTTCAATATGGATATTTTTTTACAAATCAAGCTTGACAGTAATGCTGCTGTGGGTCACAATTTAAAAGGTGTAATATTACGTTGTTGGGGGGGTCAAACTGAGGAGATATTTTTTTTACATTTCTGAGTGGAATACTTATTCGTCTTAAAGGTGAGAGGAAGCGGATGGCTCAGATTTTAAAATATGAATGAGCTTGTGCTAATAACCACTTGGACTGTTTGTCCAGCTTATTCCCCTGAATGCCTCTAGACATATTTTATTAACATTTTCTACATAGCAGAATGCAGACAGACGGAAGTATAACAGGCAACACAGGCAGAAATTATAAGTGGTCACTCCAAGGAAAAGGAAAAAAAACAGCACATTGAATATGTATGTTTTTTTTTTCTAAAGTTGTTTTTCTCCAGACAATGGTTAAAGATATAGAAGGGCCTGTATTACTCTAGAATTGTGCTTTTACAAAGAAAAAAAAAAGTATTATAAGTGTAATTTTATACAGGAATAACTCAGAACAGGCTCCTGTCTCAGTGTGGGGCTGATTAATACAAAAGGAGTGCCAAAGCCTTCTGGTGTTCACTGAATATTCCAGTGATCAGAGTCTTTCAGCTGTTTTGTTTTTGTGAACTGGTGTTATAACAGTGAATGCCATGGAGAGCAGAAGGTTTAAAACCAATTGTCTTTGCTTGAGTGTCTGCTGCTCTTAAGACAATTGGCATGCATTTCTAATAAACCAAATTATACTCCTTAGTCAGAGCTGAAACAGAGACATTCCTTTTGTTTTTTTTTCTTTTTCTGTCATTGTGCTACTGGATTAGCGTTTTATTCCTGAATTGTTTAATCTCTGTTTTGCAGCAGCTATTCTGAGCAGAGGTGTTTTTTTTTTTTTTTAATCACCTACTAGTTTTCTTGCACTGTACTGGCCATAGTATGAAGGTCAAAGGTCAAATGTATCCTAAAATGGCTAGTTCATATTGTACTAGCTATCTTTGAGCAGGAGTTTATATATTTAAGTATATCAAATAAGCCATAAAAAAATGTTAGGTTGGTAATGGCATAAAGACCTAAAATAATGTAGAATAGTTGAGACAGTTGCTTTAGGCAGATGGTACTGTGTGAGGAGCAAACACCAACCACTTACCCGCTGGTGTGGAATGAATGGCCAAATTCCTGTTGAACCTGCTGTCAATGTACCATGTGGCGCTCTGAGTCCATGTGAAAGAACTGGTACTGATGCACTCTGGGAGCTCTCCCGGGGCTGTTTGAAGTTGAAATTTCTGTAAACCTGCATGTTCCTACTAGCTTGCCATTTTTTAAAGTTTGACTGCAAAGTGATGTGTATTTTTCTTGTGGCACATTGTTGTATCCAGCTACAGTATTTATCTCTCTAATGAAAGTACCCAGAAGAGGAGCAGATGGTACAATATTACCGCTGTATCTTTCATCAACCATGTCACTTCTGGGACATCTCAAGTAAAGTTGTTTGAATATGGACTTGGCAAGAATGTATTTACTTCAAGCATAAAACCTTACATTTGGCCTTTAAACTTTTTGTACTGTATATAGAAGATAGATATTATATTCCAAAACTGACTGTACAGCACATGCTTGCAGTCATGGTTAGCTGGGGTCTATTAAAATGTGTGGTGCACTCCAAAAGCCAAGCATTAAATGATGAGTTGCCAGCTTGGAGCTAGGTTTCCACATGGTTGACTTTGTTTTGCATAAATAGTCAGCAGGGAGGAGAAAGAGTAACTTCTAAGAAACAAAAGTTTTGTACATCAGCTCATCTTTGAGTCTTCAAGCATCCCCACAGCCTCCACAGTTCTGCATTTCTAACTCCTCCCTTCCCTTTCAGCACATCCCTGTTTACCTAATTACCATTGAATTTCAATGCAGCAAATGCATTGAAATAATTCCCTTATCTATTTACTCTGACACTCTTGCTTAAACACAGTTACAAGTGTAGCGTTTAGTAGGGAACAGAAAAGAAAATGCAGCCATAGATAGAAATTAAGATCACTTTGCAATGATTAATTGTCTAATGAGTTGATGTCATATTTCTTCCAGTCTGAGCAAAGAGATAGTAAGAACTCTACTCTGTGTGCTTTATTGAACTACCATTAAAGATGCTATGGATAAATAGGTTTTATTACTCTATTAACATTGTTATTTACAGTTTTATTAAACACAAATCTAAGTTTAAATAAAATAAATTATAAATCGATTATTTTATGTAAAAATATAATGCTTATTATTCAAATATATATATATACTTTTTACAGTTTATAGTATACAGTATGAATGCATCAGATGCTCAAAGTATTTGTTGGTAATCTATATAAAGTCATTACATGAAGTCATAGGAGATTTTATTTCTGTATAACCTTCTCTTGTGTTGCGCTGATGAAATTAAAATTATTTAAATACATTTCAGTTTCATTTTAAAAGTGTTTGGTTTCATGCCGTGTTCAACTAAAGATACAGTGGTTCCGAACCAAAGACCTACATTTTTTGAATGTATTCATCTAAGCATCTATACAGGTACAAAGTGTCTTTGCAAACAAGAATAAAACAGAGTCAAAAATAGCTAAGTTTATTTTTGCCTTAGGGCCTCCAGCAAACACAACTCCATGCATTTCCACTGAAGATCAAGTATAAAGTCTTATGAATATGTGCAACAAACAGCTGGGTTGAGACTTTTCCCTCAGTGGGGACCCTTTTGCACCAGCACTAGCTTTTGCTCCTGCTGCAATAAAACTGATGTGTCTAATTTAACATTGAGCAGCAGTGGAGCTGTAGGGCATGTGTCTCTGCCACTTCCAAACCAGATTAGACTGTCAAATGTGCTCGGAGATGCATCTTGTTGTGTCTGCTTGATTGTGCTCCATAGTACATGTGTTGTTGAGCTATCTGAGTGTAGGCCTGTGTGCAAATCTGCACCTGTTCACACATTATCTATGAGAGGCACATAATTCATTATCGCTAAAGAATGCTCCCTCATCGGAACGTTTCTGTAGAGGTCTTGTTTTAAGAGCAACGGCGGTTAAAACTCATAGGCGCATGTACATTTATCAAGTTGATGATCATTGACTTTTCTTAATGTGCTGTTCCTGAGCTAAAGGCATAAATTGATAATTAGCAAAATGAATATCATTTTCATGACTATAATGTGGAATCTATAGATCTAAAGTGTGAAGAGATAGATATGCTTTATAAACAATTTAAATTTAGCCATTTCTCATTTCTTCAAACTTGCTTACCTTTGTGTTTTTAATCACATAAGTTCACTCAGGAGTGAAATACCACCAGTTTCACTTTTAATGGGCTCATCAAACTCTCATCCACAATGGCCCCAGAAGACCATTTGTTTTTTCACTTTGTCTTTAAAAACATACACCCAAGAAAAGTGCACACAAAGTACAACCATTCGAGTGTGTGCTGCAGAAGCACAGAATCTTAGGAGAAGGAAAAAAACAAATTTTCCAAATATGTTGTCTAGGCAGGAAGACCAAGTGGCTAGAAATCCAGGCTAATGGCTAACCTCAGTTCTTTCCATTGAACTAGTGAATGCATGACAATTGTGAATTACAGACAGCTATTCCCACAGCTCGCTTGGTGTGATGAATGGCTCCAATCTCCTTCTACAGCTCGACTTAGCATTACCTTCATGAGACACAGTAAACGGATCTGAGATCGCAGAGCTTTTCCACAGAAGGATGAACACAAGGGATGTTGTTGCAAAGGCACACACAGGAACACACACATGAGACACATCTTGATTGCACATTCATCCTCCTTCAGTGTTTGTCAATGGCTCTTATGGGAGAAACAACGAAGCTTAGGTTCTATTTTTTTTTGTGCTGGTGTCAGTTTAAAGGAAGAACCTGCAATGGTTTGTTCAACAGACAGCACAGTTTATACACCTCCTTTTGGATTCTTTTTAATTATTTTTTTTACAGCTGTGTCAGTATTTTTTTTTTAAGTTTTTCAACATAAAAGTGGGGGGTCAATGCTATGAATCTTATGGATAAAGATTCGGTTGCCCAAACATATTATTTTATGATTTTTTTAAGAGTTTATAAGTTGAGAATCATTTAATCATAGCTGTGCCTTTTGGTGTCACACAAATCTCAAGAAAAAGTCATGAAATACCTAAGGTAGGTGGTTGTTGAAACCTTTCCGTGAATATGTCCTGGATTACTGACAGCTTCCACAGACTTAATACTCACAAATCATCTCATTTTTATTTTGTATGTTTTTACTATAATTTAAAAAGTGTGGGAGTAAGTGCAGATGGCTAAAAATAAATTAAATCTTAACTAAAGTATGACAAGTGTGGGTGTCTTCCAACAAATATTTTAAGTTTAATGGCATCCAAAGCTACATCATCTCTCTCCAGTTTGTTTTCCGAGGTTTGGAGATTATACATTTGGCCAAATTGCTCCGTAAAGACAAGCTCCCAAAACTAATCAGGCCGCTAGAAGCAATTTATGTGGCCAAAAGTCACACACTTTATGCATAACTTTTAACAGAACTTGAGTTTCTTTATTGATGATCCTTCCTAAAGTAAAGCACATAGCATCCATTCATTTGATAAGTGCTTAAACCAAGTAGAAAGGACATAAACCTTCATTCTTATTCTTAGTTCATTCTTGCTATTTTTCTTTTATTGGGACCTTTGGATTCTCGTGTATGCAAAACACATCTTGTGAACTTGTTTACAACTGATCAGAAGGTCCTTGGTGAATGTATTACAGACCACATTTCTCTGTATTCGTAGCTCAGCTGTGGTTTGAGGTTGGGGTTAGGAATGCGCACAGACACTATAAAGATGAAGGACAGGAGAAGTGTTTCTTTTAGATTCTCAAAGGCAGGTGGCAAACCTTTATAAACTGAAGACCAGCCTGTATTAGATGGTGCTTTGAAAGATCAAGTGTTGTATGTGTGTAAGAGAGTTTCTGAAATGGTGAAAAGGTGGCAAAACATTAACAGCAACCATTTCCACTGATATTAAATGAGTTTCCATAATGCCCCTGTTACCTCTTTACTGTAATCCACTCACCTCTCATCAGTGATGCTTTCACAGACACCTACCAGCGACACATATGTCAGAGGGATTTAATATGTCTGAGAATGTGGCTGCCAAACCATTTTAAAATGCTTACTGGTGTTTATGGTAATGGTGATAAAGAATGCAGCAGCAGTTCAGAAACAGAATAAAGGATGGGATTGCCCTTTAGGAATTTTGTGACCCGGCTCTTTCACAAAATTTAGCAATCTACTCCTGTCACCTTTTCACAAATGCTGCTAAACTACTCTAACTAAATTTTGTTTTTGTTCACAACATTTTGTTTAAGTTCATCCTGTTTCACATGTGCATTTTGTCTTTCTAAAAAAGAAAAACTAAAAGTATTTTGAGTTCTTTTTGCATCAGCATTAAGCTCCATTTAACACTTTGGCTGAGCCTAGCAAGATGTTCATGATTTGTTGAGCTAAAATCTTACATCAGAGATTAATGCAAGTCTAATAATTAACACCAGGCCATTTAGTCTTCTCGCTATTTGTGTTACAATTACAGTTTTAATAAGGGTGCAGCTTAGTTTCGTAGAACAGCGCGCTTGTCGTTATTTTATTCATGCTTAATTGGGGCTTTCTATGCAAGAGGAAACACACATAATTAATGGAATAAACACTCATACATTAATGCACTAAATGAGCTCATTTAGAGTCTGGTTATGGACACAGACAAACTGTGACTTGTTTGTTTGAAGGTTTGAAAAGTACAAATCATGTGCCTCTTACTCTGAAAGCTATTACTGACATTCAGACTTCTGACACGGTAAATAGCAGTGTCTACGTCATCAGATTTTGTTTTGACATTCAGTGGATGTTGAAGATAATTGGCATTTTAATTCTTTTTTTCTTTTTTCTTTCTCCCAGTGGCTCTATCTAGTCTCATCTCTCCAGTGTTGTCTCTTCCATCTTTTTAGCTCCTAAGTGCCGCATGATCCTGATTAAAATGCACACACTGACCTCTGCTCTGCGCTCTCTTCCTATCTATTTCCTCCTCCATCTTCCTCCCGCGTCCCCCTCTTCCTCACAGTGTCCTGAGGGGCTGAGGCCAATGAAGGATGGTTCGGGTTGCTATGACTACTCCAGGGGCATCGACTGCACCGATGGCTTCAATGGCGGCTGTGAACAGCTGTGTCTCCAGCAGCTCGTGCCCCTTGAACTTGACCCTAGCTCCAGCAACGTGCTCATGTTTTGCGGGTGAGAATAAATAAGTGTTAGAAAATTTAAAGGTGTTTCCGCTTTACCTGGAATTAAAGCTTTCACACAAAATGAAATTGTGATGTTTGGATCTGAAATGTAACAACCTATTTATATGGCTTACATTATTATCTTAAAAATGCATTTAATTCTTTAAGTGAACTGCATTTTCTTATCCGGTCTTCAGAAGCTAGGCTAAGAAGCACAGACTATATTGATGTCTTTGTTTCAGCACTTGGGCATTAGATTGTTAAAATCAAATGCAATGCTAAAAGGATTAAAGAGCCTGTTTACATTTAATGCAAGAAATGAAATGTATAAAACTATCATCCTATAGCGATTAAAGTAAGATTAGGTTGTTTTGTGGTGTTTAATACAAATCTGCCATAAGAAAATAACTATTTAAGGAAACACACGCCAATGCTTCACTCTCTTACTTTATTTCATTCACCAAAGGGATTTTTATTTTAGTAACAGCGCTGAGGAGCTATAGATGAAGAGGTTGTCAGTCAGTTTTCCTCATGATTATTGTGTCTTATTGGAACTTAAATGAGTGACAAATAAATTATAACGTCTGATTATGAAAATGTCTGCATTTCAGAGATGTGCAATTTCTCAAAGGCAGCAAAGTGACAGAAAAAGCATAGTCTAATCTTCCTCCAGTTGTGTCAGGTCTGTAACATGGATGGCACAAATATTCCACAAAAGGATATTTTTCAATTGGATGAAAAGAACAACGTCATATGATATTTGCAGCAATATAGGTCCCCAAAGAACTCACTGGACTTAAACATAACAAATCAAAGTTTTTTTTTACATTCTCACATTGATTTAATGGTTCTTAGACCACAATTGGTAGAATCAGGCCTATTTCACACAGTCCCTCAGCTGAACCGAAAGCTCTGATATAAATGATATATAATGCCACGCCACCGCGACGAGCAGAACTCTCCTGAGTGACACGTTTAGAAGCTCAAACACAGGGAGCAAGAATGGTTCGATACACTGGACCGTAGCAGAGTTGTATTTTTTGTTTAAAACCTGCCGGTTTTGGAAAGTTTCCTCTCAAAAACAAACACATACTGTCCAACATCTAGTAGCTAAAATTTATTTATCTATTTAAGTGTTGCTTTAAAAAAACATGTTTGAATAATATTTGGCTATAAATAAAAGTCTGTGATGTAATTGCTTGTGCACATTTCAGTATGTTGATTTGACAGCATTGTTTCATGGATGAACAAACTAGATTTAAACACGTCTGTTCACTGATTCAACAGATAACGCCAAGTAACACAATTGATTGGATAAGTGATATTCTGCTGGAAAAGCAGATTTGTGGCTATATTTTTTATGGGTATGTTTGATCTATGCACAACTATACACTAATATGCACTCATTTTTGTACACTTACTTTCCACTGGCAGTTTCCTAAGTGTATAGCATATTTTGGGAGTCATTATTTATGCTGACTTTGGAGAAGTAATGGGAATATTGTTACAGATATACTGTTATGCATACAGCCTAAATACAAACTAACACTGTCGTGCCACTCTTGATAAATTAAAAGGGACTCATGTGTTGGCTGTGTTATTAGCATGCAGCATCCTCTACAACATATATATATATATATATTTTTTTTTTGGTAGCGTGCCAGTTACTATACATTTATGTCCTCCAACCTCAAGTGTTAAGAGCTTTACTCACATTACGTCCTGTACATTAGATTGAGTGCCGACGTCTCTTTCTCAGGTGCGTGCAGGAATACAAATTGGCAGCGGATGGACGCTCGTGTCTGCTGCAGTCAGACAACTGTGAAGGACCCAAATGCCCGAAGCAGGATGTCCACTTCAATGACACCCTGTTTGGTGAGATGCTGCATGGATACAACAACAAATCGCAGCAAGTCAACCTGGGACAGATTTTCCAAATGACCTTCCGGTAACTAACAAACACACACACATTTACACATGTGTAGCAAAGCAGGAGATTTCTTGAGCATGAATAAATCTTCTGCTCTGTCTTTTTAGTTTTATTAGATTCATCCACTGTTGTTGTTCAGTCTTACAGTATATTCCTCCGATGAGACCTATTGTCTTAACTGTTTACAGCTTCTTTCTCCTCCAGTGTCCAGTGCTGTCAACAGTAGTGCTGGTTGTCTTTTATCCGTTTGTAGTTGTGGGATACATTGAAATGCAGTGGTTCTCGATAGAGCCGCTCGGAGGATCAGTAGTGCATCGCTGGGGTTTTGCAGCCTCTGTATTTGCACAGATGTGGTTGTGTATGTATTGTTTACATGTGAGAGCGAACAGAGCGAGAAGAAGCTGAGAGAGCGTAGCACGTGAGCAGGGATTGAGATTTATCCCAGAGCTGTACCCTGCTTAACTGTCAGGCCCCTGAAACCTGGCTCGCACTGATAAGTAGCACACTGTGGTGAAATGCTTCAGTAATTGCACAATGTTACAAAGGTCTATCGATGCACAAATAGAGTATGTGCGTAAAAAAAAAATGATATGCTAAACTGATAACTGGCTTGCTCTGTGGCTGTATTTACACACATACAATGGTACGTGCTACTACACAAGTGGGCACATAAACACCCTGCTACATCCTTGTTACTCAGGAATATCTGGGGTCCCCTTTTTATTTTGTGATGACAACTTAGAGACAAAAAAAAATACATGTCTAAGTCAGAGAACAATGGTGCTCCTGACTCTAGTCTTCCACCGTCGGTTACATCTAAGAGAGGCCGAAAGGGGATTTAAGCTCAAGCCAAGGCTCTGCTAGGTTTTTTCACACGGCAGGTTTAAACTAGAACAAACAACTGGCTAGCCCCAAGACATATCAGAAAAACAAAGCATGATCCGAGTCAAGAAGGACAAAAAAGATGTGGCTTACAATCTTACCCCGAGACATCCTGCATAAGGAATTTCCCCTGACTGGTGTTATAAAATCAATCATATTTTACCTTACATTTCTAACAATTGCAGGAAAGTGTTTGAATCGTCTGCTCTATTTACGTTGATTCAAAATGACACCAGCTCCATATTGTTTCAATGCAGCCAAATAGTGGCAAATATCAAATACAAATACAAAACATTTAGTATAGCGGTATACAACAAACGTCTGTGAGGCGCTGATAATAAAACCACAATAGGGCTAATAATCTTTATTGAGTCACTTTATAGTTTTGAAGTGCAGTCTGCTGCGGTCGATAAATATCTTACTAAAAGGACCGAATCAGCACTCACTGCAAACCAACTCACAATTTAACATCCACTTAGCCACAAGTCTGTTTGCAGCTTTTGTGGGTCATAAAAGGCTAGAACATACTCTTATTTATTTCTCAAATCAATGCTGTTATTGTCCTACACTGTTCTTTTGCTCTGTAAGTTTAGCAAAATTCCATCACCTCACTTTTGATTTTATTACACTTCATAGTTTCAACCTCCGTCCTAAAAGTTTGTAGGGCTTGTTACAACTTAGTATGATTAACATGTTATTGGTATATTGGGACATGTTTTATGTTAATGTATCACCAATAATACTAGATTTTCCTAAACATATTCTATTGTTTAATCATCATAGTTTCTTATTTTAAAGAACATGAGAAATGAACTCCACAAAATGTGCTTTATTTATAAATGAACCGAGACAGTGCGATGCACAGTGTTTGCACGGCACTAATTGCGCTGTGAGAATGTGCTAGAGAAGCAGTGGTGGGAAGGTTAAGGTTTCACTTTCTAAATGAAGGTGACAAAAAGAAAAAAACTTTTATTGTTCCCAAAGAGGAAATTCAGCTACTTAAAACTTTAGAGAATTAAATTATTCAAGTTGAGGTGTCACACTGGTGTTATTTATTTGTATTTTTGGTTGGTGCCTGTTTGGATATTTTACTTTTTTTAATTTTAGTTTTCTTCCCCTGCTTTCTGATATATTTATTTAACCTAAATGAAGTATCAGTGGGACAAACTTTGCATTGCCGTACAGCTAAGGCGGAGGGAAGAGGGTGGACAGAAACAAATATATAAACACTATTATAATCCTGCTCACACAGTATTTTGAACTAGGTACCAAAATACAGTAGTAAGACCAGTGTGCTTTTGTTGGCCACATTGTACTACTCCCCATCACCACTCACTTAATCGAGAGAAACGGTGCTGAAACATGCATAATTTGTGAATCTGGCAGCCCACATGGCTTCTAGGCATAAACATGGCAACATTTCCTTGTTTCTTAGTAATTTAGCGTAATTATCTCCTCGGTGTGCACGCGGGTGCTTCTGCTGGGGAGCGTAGTCGACAGACATTACACGGCCATTTCTTTCCACCTAATGAGTTGCCATGAGACATGGAAGCAGACTGCTCAGGTGAAGGGTTAAGCTGCTCAAGGTTGATGAGGAGCTTCTTCACTCCCTTTCCGAAAATAAATGATCTGCTTGCTTCTTTATTAGCTCGCAGCAATTTTTCTGTTTACTACTAAGAGAGAGAGAGAGTGTGTGTGTGTGTGTGTGTGTGTGTGTGTGTGTGTGTGTGTGTGTGTGTGTGTGTGATATTTGTGGACTCAATAGGTGCATGTGTGTGTCTCTATGGATGGCAATGTGCCTCTAATACTGTTTCAAATCACTCAAAGCAGACTCTTTGGAAGGAGCCGACAGTAATGGTAGTGGCTTTGATATAAATTGAGTATAAAAGGGGATGTAATGGCTCTGGCTCTTTGAAACAACAAATGACTGCTAGTCACTATATTTTCTCCCAGTCCCTCGCTGCAGTCGTCTGTACCATTTGATCAAATCAGTTTTCTGGTCAGGCTGTACATCTTAAAATAATATTTTGCAATTCCCATTATACACATGCTCATTCAAAAAATGATTTGTGTGTTCAAAATGTGACACATAATATTGTAATAATGTTGTTGATGTTGGATTATTTGCCCAGATAGAAATTTTAGTACGGTCAATATATTTTTTGTCAGTAAAAATCATAAATTTGATATGTACTTATTTATTTTCTTATCTGATAGACAACATTATTAGGACCCATAATAGGACCCATAATTCTGTTACATATACTAAATGTACAGTGGTGGAAAAATGTTTTTGGACACCCTTAAAACTATTCTTAATTTTTTTTCTTTTTTTTTTTTCATGAAATATTTGTGGAAAAGTCTTTTTGTGTCTCAAAATGTGTAGCTACATTAGACAGTTTTTGTGTTTATTGTTTACATGAAAAACTAACAAAACTAAACTCTTTACAGTTTCAATGTCAGTTCTCAACATTGCCGGTATCAAAGTCAACAAATAACAGAGAACGTGTTTAAAACTGAACAGAAAATAAAGAGTTAATAGCCCTGAAGACTTGACGAGTGATTCTAAATGCAATAAGTGTTGGTGTCTGAAAACCTTTTTTTCCACCACTGTATAAGTAAATATTTCTTATGATCCTTACAACGTAACATTTACTGCAAATTAATCTTTAAATAATTCAACAAAAGGCCACAATGTTCGCCTATTGGTTTTGGAGCTATCATAACCTTTAAATTACACATGAGAGGCCTAATCTTACAAATTTTGCTGTTAGCATGTATTTATGGCTCTCTTTGGTTTGTAAATATGCTTTATTAAATTCACTGGTTAATGTAGAAACATATATACAATTATAGTATAAATAAAAGAATGAATCCACAAGTCAACACTTAGATTTTTTAAGTCTTAGCTTCATCTTTGTGACTGAGTAGTCTCTGGTGAGTAGGTTTGAGAGATTACAGTGGGCAGTTTATGTGTATGTGTGTTTGTACGGCCGTGTGATTCACCGTAGCTGCATACCTGAGTGTGATCATACCCGAGGCGGTCACACTGTGCTCAATAACTCACACGACAAGAGCAGAGCTGGTCCTAATAGAGCCCAGCCTAATGTCAAGTAATGTCAGTGAGGCTTATGGCTGACTACCTGCTGTTAGAACTGCAGAGACAGAGAGGCAGCAATAACACCACAGACGAGAGAATCTAAAGGAAAAGAAGTGGAAGAAAGGAACGGCAATATCAAAAAGTGGTGGAGTTAGACAAAAAAAAGAGGGGAAAGAGGAAGAAATGCTAAACAGAAACGCAGCAGGACAGCAGTAAATGAAGCTCCTTAAGCCTTCTGGTTGTGAAGAGGTATAGTTAGACATCACAGCTGTAGTTCAAAATGAAAGAGAGTAGAAAGAAACAGAAAGTGCTTTACATCTTCATTTTGCATCAGTTGACAATGAAACAGAAATAGATCACCAAGAAGACCCATGTTGAATAATCTCAGTTGTATTTATCACAGGTAACGATATGTCATTCATCTTTATATTCCAGGTATTCACTTTTTTTCCTCCTCATTTTCATGTATGACATAAAAGAATACATTCTTCTAATAATAGAGTTGACATGCAACTCTTTGGAAAGAATAAAACAGGCATAGAATAACAACAACAAACTAATTACAAACACTAGGAAATTAGAGGATTTTCTTTATATATTCAGTTGAGTGTAGCATATTTTTCATCACTGAGTATTTGTTTCAGACAAAATACACACATGAGAACACGGCCATCAGTTTGTCCTCGTAAGCTATCTTCCCTAATAAACATAAGAGTGTAATACTTGTGCATTTACAATAGAAGAAAGCACATCTAGACCTTGAAGCCGTGTGTGCTTCCATGATGAGAGGTGTTTTGAATGTGTTTCTGCTACAGCTCTCTTTCTGTCAGTAGGAGTATTCAAAGTGTTACCTATGCAGTGTTATCTCATGGAAAGTGCAGTTCAAATTACATGTCTTGGCAGAAGTGGGTTGACAGTGCTGTGATTGCTGGATAAATGCCAGGATACAATAAATGTATTCAAATTTGCCATCGTTTTTTTATTGTCACTTATAATACAATAGTTGCACAACAACAACAAAAAACAACTCTAGCTAATACAGAAGGTAAGCAGGTCCATAGCTTTTATACAGCCAGTGTATGAAAGAGACCTTAAAGGTATAACAGCATGCCCCTAACATTTCATTTGAGTGCTTTATAAATGAATAAGGATGCTAAACACTAAATAGGATCAAAAGGAACAAAAAAAAAAAACGAATTATTTTTGGAGTTCATGTCCTGTAAAGTGGTAGCACACTTTAATTTACACGTCACTCAAACAGCCTTTTAACAGCTAAACAAACAAATATTTTATAGACTGTTATGCCTATATTCATTATGGGGCATATGCTCACCTCAGACACCACAGCAATTAATGACTGTAAACCTGTTAAGATCAATAATTGGTTATGTAATGTAAGAAGACATTTCATTGAACATTTTGTGTTTAACGGCTATTTCTGATGTAATCCCTCCTCAGAAATTGCCCTGTGTTAGAAAGTTATTTTTTTAATGTTTCCCATGTGCTTTGGCCAGTATTTTTTTCCTACTTCCACAGGAGCTGAAGGGCTAATACATCTCTGAAATGAAAGTGTAATTTGTATTGATTGAACATCCTCTCCACTTGTCCTTTTTATTCCTTTGCTATTACACATGAATACTGACAGCATGCTTTATGTATTCTGCATTCAGTCACAAAAATTACTCTTGGGCTTTTTCTCATTCATGTGAAACCATAGATGAGACAATGTGTATGACACATACAGTAAATTTAACCTCAGGACCAATAAGAAACGATGAATCGTGTTGTGTCTTTAATTAGCCTGTAGCTATAGTGCCTTGGTGGTGGCCTGATAAAATCAGTTGCATGTGCCGCAGCAGTGAATCGATATGATACTGGAGGGTGAAAAATGAGAATATGCAACATAAAGCATTGGGCCCACAGCCACACAATGCAAAAGATTCACCTCAGTAGGGCAAGCTAACAATGGGCCTTCTACAAAATGACTTCAGCTTTCTCAGACATTTACTCAAGCTAAACTGCACTGCCTGGAAATTTGGGGCGGACATAAATCAGTGAATTAAAAGCTTGATGTTTTTAGTATTGATTAATGAAGTCCTGAGTGAACTGCTGGGTGGTAGTCCTTGTAATTTTGTCCTCCTCCGTCCTCTTCCATTATCTGTCTGTTTCAGCTAAACTTTATAACGTTTGCCACACACACACTTCTACCTCTGCAAAGCCATTCAACAAAGTATTCAAGTTCAAAAAAATCTTACCTTACCTTTTACCTGTTCTTCTATACCAGGATACAGTGTTTACATTTGCCATTACTGCAGATAAATATCATTTGTTCAAATCCTGGCAGACCAGAGAAAATCCTGAAAGCAGATAAGCTGTATTTTACTCTACACTATTGTCAAAAGGACATTGACAAATGGGAGTGTTTGACAAATGTTAAATGGGCAATATCTCTTCATTTAAGAAAGTAAGTAGATCATTAGGAACTTAAATCCCTATTTTCTGGAAATGACAGCGTCCCAGAAGCGTGCACACAGTTACAGAGCACCCCTTTTAAGAAATTATACTTTGGTAAAAGTGTACCACGGTCTCCTCACATTTGGTCTGTGTGCTTGTCTTTCTTTGAAGATACACTCTGATTTGGGCTTTTTAATCATTCACTGCCATGTCTGACATATGGGATGAGTGGTTTGTCTCAGTTAGAATCGCTGAAGGTGAATCTTTGTTGAGTGGTTTGATTGCCTGTTAAATTCTCCTTTATGTTGAATAGACAAAAGTCAGCCGGAGCTGCCCTTGATTTGTGTGCCACATAAGAAAAGATAACCTCTCTTTGTATTCAGCTGTGCTCTGTTAGATGCTCTGATGTGCTTTCAGTGAAGTTTTTGCTGCCGGTTAGGATTTCTTGTAACACTGCAACCATGTGCTGAGTGAAAATTGGAGAGAGGGAGAAGGATTGCGTGTTATATAGACAGATGTTTGTTAGGAGGAAGAGACACAAGTGAGGCTCCAGAGAAAGTGCAAGCGTAATAATAAAAAGTAGAAAAGCAATGTCTCTAATCAGTTCTCTAAGAAAACTGTCCTGCATGCCGTGTTTGTCTGCATTAGCAAGCACCATCTATCTGTATGGAAATGCCCCTGCCCTCCAGAGTTCTTCCACTATTTCTTAAGGCAAGCCAACAGAGATATCAAGGCACAAAAAATGTCTATGCAAGTTCACATAATGTTTCAATTGTATGCATAACTCTGGGGATGGAAAGTGCGGCTAAGTGGTTTCTTGTGTACAGTGTGTGCCCAACTGCCAATACATAAGGCCGTGTCTGAAAGTGGATGTAATATAGCATTTTACATCCACCTTGTGTGAAAAAATGTAGAACCTGTCTGATAATACTATACTAATATAACTAATACTGTGATTTTTCCCGGTAAAGGTGTTGAAAGATGACACTGACATGGTACAGCAATATTACCAACTTCTGTGCTATGCCATGTATATTTCTAGGCAACATAGTAAAAGGTAAAGTTCAGAAGTTCAGTATTGAAAAGCCATGAAGTATAACGCCAATGGTAGGATCCTTTATTCAAATTGGAAGCATACCCCAATGTATGTGAGCAGGGAGTTT
Source organism: Neodontobutis hainanensis (assembly GCA_024349245.1). Classification (NCBI taxonomy): domain Eukaryota; kingdom Metazoa; phylum Chordata; class Actinopteri; order Gobiiformes; family Odontobutidae; genus Neodontobutis; species Neodontobutis hainanensis. Next base: position 1,800,194 of record JALDNG010000041.1, read on the forward strand.
CAAACAAGGAAACAAACATTTTCATAATAGATGAATTAAAATAATGTATACACAAAAAGCTATCAAAAGTCTTTGATTAGATCGCTTTTTGGCACTGGTAAACTTCTAACTCGTCATTAATAACTTTTTCTAATCACAAATGCAGATTCTAACATTAGTATACTAGTTAATATTTAGTTTTAAAAAAGTGTTATACTGTCCACTGTCATGGGTCCTGGTTGTTTTTTCACTGCAAAACCATGAGTGTCCACTGTTGAAATTAGCGACAGGACAAAGGGTTGGCGACTATGCCAGATAGAACTGCTCCACAGTACCCTCCGGGAGGGCTCCTGTTAGAAGCGTTTACAAAAGAGCTGGGACTTGAATAACTGGTTGGTGACTGTATTTATCAACCACAGTTTTATCCAATTAGAGCTTGGAGCAGTTTAAGATGGATTTTAGTTAGTTTGCAATTTCCCAAATCTTACAAGAATCTAGTTATTGCTCAAGGACAGAGGGTTAGTGCCACACCTATTATTTTTATAATGCAATGCCAATGAGATGCTTTTTGTGCTAGCATTGTTGTGCTTGGTTTCTAAGTTTCTAACTGCACAATGGTGCTTTGATTTAATCATATATAATAAGGTAAGAATAAGGTAAGGCCACTGTCCAGGGTGTTCCCGCCTAAGGCCCAGAGTGCTTGGGTAGGCTCCATTCAGCTGCGACCTCTAACGGGACTAAGTGGTAGAAAATGAATTAATTAATGAATGAATAAGGTAAGAATATAATGTAGAGAGTATTCCCCCTGTTATGTTATGTCAGAGACCCATCAAAATTTTATAGGGCTATACAGTATATCGTAAGTAAAAGAGTTAGTTAGTGAAAGGTACATTTCATGGGAGAAATGGTGAACACAACATGCCCTGCATTTCTAGCTGTGGATTTGGGAGGCGGACCAGCTTCCTGTGATTTATAAATCATCCGTCTACACACAGAACAACACAGACCTAAATGCACATAATTACTTGTGTGCACTGCACAGACAAACTCAGCAGTGTGCTCTCCATCAGAGGCCGCCTCAGTGACAGCATCACCTCCTGAGCCTAATCAATATTGGCCATGAAAAGTCACCAGATCTCCTTCTCTCAGTGGAGTCATTTATCTGCTGGGATGTGGCTTCAGCTTTAATAAGATATTGTAACACAAGTCACAGAGTAAACACCTCAGATTGTTTTATTGCCGCATGAATTAGCCCCTTTTCACTTGCCATTCCTTAATAATGCTTTAATTCCTCGTCTAGGACCTTGTGTCCTCAGCGACACTATGTGCTTTATCTTTGTTATGACTCATTGTACAGGCCCCACATGCATAAGGTGTCGATTCAAATCATACATATTAAAGCTATTAAGCATATTAAGTGCTGCTGAATGTGCTCCACAGCCCCACTCTTATAAATCTGCAATTGTGCATTTGGGTAATAGCTCTCAAGATGGCAACACCCTCACAATATGTGTTAAATAGAGATATACATTTTTCATTTAAATCTGTAACCCAAAAAAACATTTACACAAAACAAGTCCGTAGGAGTTGTTCTGCAATCTTAAGTTCAAATTTGTGACTGAAAAGAACACAGAGCAAAGTCTGCTGTCTATCCAGTGTCGAGGACATAGTTTATGTTGAACAGATTGCTCATTGAAATTCATTTCACTTTCACCATAACTGTTGATGAAATGTCAGAGAAAAACATCTCCAACCTCAGGCTAATAAAATTAACTGTATCTGCTTAGGCTGTTCCCGCTTTGGGCCAGTGTATAAATATATTTAAGTTGACCACTGTAAATTCTGAACAAATTACTGCCATTTGAAAAAAATGTATTGCATACAGAGAGGTCTACAGGCTCCTTCTTCTCTGTTTTCACTGCTTTTTGTTGCATGTTTTTCTTTGAAATGCTGGGCAATTATACCATTAAAGAATAAATGCGCACATCATGGCAGCCATGCAAATTACAAACAAATTCTGTCTTCTCTAGCTCTCAAGGGCATGATGAATATACACCAGCATTACTCATTTTACCCAACAGCAGTATTTTAAACCTTAAACTGTTTTTACTGATTTCCGTAGAAATCAAGCTGGATGCCTAACTACATCTCAGCATCATCTTGTTGTTTCTGCTTTCTGTTTCCTTAAAGCAGACAGATAGAAACATAAACCTGTCAAATGACTTGAATCCTCCTCCTATAAAAATCTGACAAGATTGACGTCTCTCAGATGAGTGCTACTTTGGTTCAAACCTATGTCAAACGAAGACATTGTGCTCCTCTCTTTTGGTTGTCTCAGAACCACTCTGAGACTGTTTCAGCTTATCCACAATGCTGCAGCCTCTCTCCGACAGAAGCCTGCTCACACCTGTCCTGTGCCACCATCAGCTGCCTATTGCTCAGATACAGTTCCAGACTTTCAATCCCGCACTGGTGTCCATGTGTCATGTCCGAGTACCGCCTGGTTGTCCCTCCCCTCTCTGTGGTAAATTGGCCTTTGTTCTGCCTTGTGCTGACTCCCCTCTCTCCCAGCATCCCACTGCTGAAGTAATCTTCCCCAACTCAGTCAGAACTGTAATCACTTCCTATCTGACCCATTCGGCAAGCCTCTGCTCCCTGTGTTCCAAGCACACCCCTGACCTTCAGCTCTGTAGCCAGCCTGCAACGTCCATGCATTTCACTCAGACTCGACTTTTGTTTTGCAATAGTTTCAATTATAGACATGCTTTCCACTTTCAATCTTTATTTTTTTATCCATCTGCAGGCTCACACTCTGTTGGATCCTTGTTTATTATTTTGAACATCCGGAACCTTGACAAACAGGAACAACAGAGGCCTGTAGTGAACACAGAGCAGTGTAAACTCTATATTGATGCTTCAGGATAAGACTATTACTGCTCCATGTAGCACAGAGACAGAGCAGCATCTAGTGGTGAGGAGTGTGTTTACCTCTATTTCAAAAAAATCAGTCACAATTGGTGAGTGCAGTCATGTCCTCCCCCAAAAAGCTCTAAATGTTACCAGCTTTCAAAGATACACTTTTATTAACCCTCCTGGGTCCCTTGACATTTTTAGTGTTTTTTATTTTATTTTTCCATTACGTTCTTTGTGTTGATGCGAATGGTATAGAATATGGGCAGGTTGTGTATTCTGGTGTGAATTTTTTTTTTTAATGCCTTTAAAAAAAAAAAAAAATCCTTCCTGTGTTCCTTTGGCCTTTTTTGTGCCATTGACTACCATTCAAAATGCATTTTTTCAATACACTACCATTGCGATATGATTTCTGTTTTTTCCTTTCCTGAGATTGAAATCCCTTCATGTTTCCATGACAACCCTTTAAAAAAATCTTGTGCCCTAGGGACCAAGGAGGAGCAATTTATTTACAAGCAATTTGAAAAGCAATGACCATTTTTTTTTTGTTTGTTTTTTAACACTCCCAGATTTGAATATGAACTTTCTTCCTAATCCATCCATCCATCCATCTTCTACCGCCTATCTGGGTCGGAGGGCAGCAGTCTAAGCTGAGACGCCCAGACTTTCCCCTCCCCAGGTCCTTCCTCCAGCTCTTAATGTTGATACCGAGGCATTCCCAGGCCAGCCAAGAGACATAGTCTCTCCAGGGTGTCCTAGGTCTTCCCCGGGGTCTCCTCCCGATGGGACATGCCCGGAACACCTCCCTAGGGAGGCGTCCAGGAGGCATCAGAAACAGATTCCCGAGCCACCTCAGCTGGCTCCTCTCGATGTGGAGGAGCAGCAGCTCTACTTTGAGCTCCTCCTGAGTAACCAAGCTCCTCACCCTATTTCTAAGAAGGCTCCTTCATTACCACGACAGACCGGTACATCGACCGCATCACTGCAGAAGCTGCACCGATCCGTCTGTCAATCTCACGCTCCTTCCTTCCCTCACTCGTGAACAAGAAACCAAGATATTTGAGCTCCTCCACTTGAGGCAGAATCTCTCCACCAAACTGAAGGAGGAAAGTCACCCTTTTCCAATTGAGAACCATGGTCTCAGACTTGGTGCTTGGTGCTGATTCTCATCCCAGCAGCTTCACACTTGGCTGCAAACTGTCCCAGTGCTAAAGCCAACATGACAAAATAATTTGCAAAAAGCAGAGACAAAATCCTGTGGTCCACAAACCAGACTCCCTCCGGCCCCTGACTGCGCCTAGAAATCCTGTCCATAAAGATTATGAATAGGACCAGTGACAAAGGGCAGCCCTGCCGAAGTCTAACATGCAGCGGGAACAGGTCTGACTTACTGCCGGCAATGCGAATCCCTCCTAATCCTCCCTCTTAAACCTCATAATTTTCTTTTACACAGTCACCGGTTTCCCTAAAGGTAAATTAGTCCACAACAAGAGTGCACTGCTTCAAAACGGTAAACTGCCCTGGGACTGCTTTGTACAGTTAATGCAGATCCAGGTGATGATGTTAAGCTTTGTCTTTTTGACAAATTCTGGTATATTCACTTATTCACCCCTTCACCTATTTTTTATTCCACTATAATTATTTCATTAAAACAAGAGCAAAAACATCATATTAAATCAATAAAAAATAATGGCCAAGCCTTGGACACAACCTAAAATGAATGCATTTACAGCAGTTGCCTTCTGCCTCAGATCCTGAAAATCTGGCTTTTCAAGTCATAGGTTGGACATACTTGAGGTTGTAAATAATGTGCTGTGATTTGTCATTGGTTTTAAAATATATATAGTTTGGTGGAATGTGACAGTGATCTAATACTGATGATTGGTCTCATGGATGAGACCTGAGTCCTTTTAAAACTCAATAACTTGGTTAATTGACAGTGAAAGGATGATGTCACTATTCAGGGAAAAGGGTAATGCACACTGATCTCTTTTGAGGTTCTGATGTTGAAGGTTAAGTTCTCAATATTCAACAAAATATCGCACACTCAGGGCCCGATCTTACTGCTGGAAAAAGGCTCATAGTCAGTGACGCATGGCTAATTTGACATCTTCCACCTGACAGGTGTGGACGAGCCGCCATGCACAGCTGTGGACGTTCTGAGGCGGGGATTGGGCACAAGGACTGAGGCCTTATAACACTCATGTATTTGAAGGCACTGAAACAGCATGCTATTTGAGATTTATAAATAAAACAATTATAATATAGATATATTAATAATGCTTTTAAACTAGTTCTAGTAGTATCTTGTTCCTGGGGCTGAAGACTTCAGTGAGTCCAGACCCGGGCTTTTCTTGCACCGGGTGTGTTTATGAGCTGATGAGACACACAGGAGCAGTCCTGGATAATTGTTGAGACTGAGGGACGAACAGGAAAGTAAGTAGCTGCTAATCTGTTGTCCCTGTATTTATTCTACTGTCATTGTGGACTGATTTATCAAACAAATAAACACATAAAACGCCTGAAGGACATAGCGGCAGTTTTTACGCAACAATAATTGCATATAGCATCTCACAGAGTAGATTGTGTCCATCCAGAACGAGGACGCACACGGCTTTACACTGCTCTGTGCCAAGACAGCTTCCTGCAGTAGTTCCACAACTGAATGCTTTTGTCCTTTTGCCCTATAATTTATTTTCTATACATCCACGTGCTGCTTCATGTGTCAGGTTAAGGTCCATTTAACTTCTACACACCGCTATTGCTCCTCATTTATTTCAGTAAAACACAAGCGTTTCTATAAATATAGGACACGTGTGAGTCTGATTGGCGATGTGTCTCTACCTGATTCTCAAGCTCCTCCATTTTTATTCTATTTAAGGTGTGTTTATTTTGTTAATTGGTCAGACATCACACACATCAGTGACTTAAGATAACGTATATGAATAACGTCTGACATTTGTGAAATATGTTATTAGTCATCTTGTAAATACATGTTCCTTGACTTTACAGCTGAAATTAGCCATTAGAACATCTAAAATGACCAAGACTGTGCCATGTCCAGCCTTTCTTTAAACGATGTGCTAGCTCTGGACTCGCCCTGAAAATGAGCGAGCCATTCACCAAGCATTTTGTGTTTCACGTCATGAAAATCTAGCCCTCGGTGTCTCCATATCTCAAGTACGTATTTTATTCAATAGATAACTTTTGGCCTTTGGTCTCTTCAGAGCATTGTCACACCTTTACTTAAATAAAGTATAGGAGGATTTTTGGTGGAGGTCTAGGTGTCTGCTGTCCTAATGAGCACACAGAGGAAGTGAATAAATCAGGTGGAAACACTACAGAAAACAACCTGTCTCGACTCTGGTGCTGGGGTTTGGAAGATACTGTTGTCACACTATGTATGTGTCTAATTGTAATAAATGTACTGTTACAGCAACAGTGCATAATATGTACCTTTTTAAATATATGCAGCCTTTAACATGACATAGTCACAGAGTTGGAGCAAAACTGCATTATTTAATTATGATAACTCATGATCTGAATCAGGAAGATCCCCCGTTTGTTCCCAAACAGCTCCAAAAAGGTCTGGGGGTCTAAAGTTCTAGTATTTAAAGTAGCAGCATATTACAGTAGAAAAAAAAAATATATATATATATATATATATATATATATATATATATATATTTTTCTTCTTTGGAGTGTGTGTTGGTTTGAAGCAGACAGAATATGCTACTGTAATATGCTGCTACTTTAAATACTAGAACTTTTATATGTATAATATATATATATATATATATATATTATACTTTGATTCTTTTCTTGGTTACAAGGTTATGGCTGGTGGATTTATTGTGGGAGATTTCTGATCTTTCATCACTTTTTGGTGATCATATATTGGAAACTAAATTGTTTGTCATCTTTGCAGTTATCCTTATTTGAATATCAAAACAAATCCTTAACTGTTTATATGTATCCATTTGCTAGTGTCGTTCTAAGCATAAGAGGGTTACACACTCTCGATTAGCAGCACCACCAGAACAAAGGCTGAGATAATCGGAATATAGCCTTTGTAAGCTTAGCGCCCCAGATTGATATGAGTATTCATTACTTAACTTCCTGTGGGAATTACTGATCCTCTGTTAATGTTTACACGAGTCAGTAAAGAAGAGCATCTCCACTTTGTTTTACTTTTTGCTGGATCTAGACTACAATGTCTAGTTGTTGGGAAGTTGTTTGAGGTCATGCATTCATGTTATTAGCATGTGTGTTCTAATGAATACCTGCAAGCATATTCTTAAAGTTATTACCTTAAATCTTACCATTTTGGCACTATGCAGAACATTTTGAAAGACCCAGCCTAATGATTATGTACTCTGAGTCATTCAAAGCTTAGCAGCAAGCTAATTTATTCACATGTCTGAGCACAGTGGTAGGTGTCATTTAGTTGCTGTTAAGACCATTCTGGAGGTTGTAGATAATGAACTGTGATGTTGTAATTGTAGTTAAGATGTCATTAGTATGGGGTAAAGGTGTGACAATGTGAGCGTTGTACTTACCTCTCAATATTTAGTTTCTTTTTGGCCTTTTAAAACACAACAAATAGAACAGAACTATAAAAGCAAAGGCATGCAGGCACATTGAATTACAGTGGAATGTGATGATGCTGTTCTCTCAGCCCATAGGAAGGATGTTTATTGGAGGTATAGATGTCTGCTGACTAAATGAGCACACAGAGAAAGTGAATGAATTATGTTGAAACGGCCCAATCAGACTCACACAAGTAGTAAGTTAAATTCTGCCTGATTTAGAAACCCTTAGAAATGGACAAAGCACAAAAAAACACTGGGTAACTTTGTTTGGAAGAAAGGTAAATCGAAATTAAAAATAATGAATTGTTGAAAATAATCATTATTAATGATTACTCAACATTACTCTGTGTAAACACTGTCGACGCGACTTGAAATTAACTCCGACCTTTCTGGATTAGCCACCTTACCACTTGACCTTTGCAGAAATAAGCATTTATTAGTCAATTAGTTTTAAACAAGATTAAACATTCTGATAAGCCCTCACTAGAACTTCTCACACAAAATGTATATTCGCAGTTTCGTATTTGATGAGTTCCATGACACATTAGACCATTTTCTGTCCATGTGAAAAGGTGAAGTGGTGGCAGAAAGGGGACTCTCTGCATAGTGTCAAGGGCAGTCCACATGGGGAACCTAAAAATCCATAAGGCTACATATCATCTTGGTGCACACTCCCCCAATGCTTCTGTAAGTCTCAGCGAGAAGGCGGCTGATTTAATTTGACAATCAATATGTTTGCTGTGAGCATAAGCCACCGTAATCTTTTTACAGCAACTCTCCTCTCTCGCTCTCCCCCCTCATCTTCTGCCCTTGAGTCAATCCTCCCAGCCCTGCATTGTAACTCTAACGCTGTGATTGCGTCTAACAGGTTTTGTGGTTACAGGAAGCATAGAGTGAGACAGAGAGACCGGAAGAGGGTGAAAAATTGATAGAAAGGCAAGTGGAGCTCCCCTCTTGAGTATCCAACAGTGTATGGGCCTTTGCTGTGAAACTCGGTCCCATTAAAGTGGATTAGAGAAAATGTGTTGCCGGAGCTACTCATTGTGTACCCAGAATGCAGCGGGACAACTCTTGCATGGTCTAGCCCTTCCCCTCCACTTCACAACTTCTTCATTCTGAGTAGCCAACAGTTAAGGATGGGAAAATATAAGATTAGAGATGCATGGTGCTGTCCTGCTCGGTTTACTGCTTTCTCTTTTTTGCTCCGTCACTGTGGCCCGCTTTGGTGATGCGCAACTGAAGAGCAAAGGTTTCACTAAAATGAAACTTCAGTTTGTGTACAGACCAAGAACAGGGCTGTAAACAATAGTTTGTTAAATAATAGTTAGCAAAGCAGCTTTATTTGCCTCGTGGCTGTGTTGATTCAGGAGCAGCGCTGTCTGACAGATACACTGAACATGAGCGTCAGGCAGCACGGCCAGAACAAGGAATGTGGGTCTATGGGCTAAAACTATATTTGGGCCACCTTTGGGGAGGGGGGTCTGGGTGGCCCAACCCCAAGACATGTTTTAGAGAAACTGTTTATTACTTCTGAACTAAAACTAAAATGAAGCTTTCTCTGAATGAATGAAGTAGATCTTCTTGTCTGGTAGCTGTTTAAGTGCTTAAAAGTGCTTAATGTCAAGCCATGATTCATGTTCATTTTAATTTCAACAAAGTAGCCACAAAAAGAATTGTAAAGTGATTCTAATATGTTTTAGTGACATTTTCAAACTGTAAGCATGATTTCATAATTATTGTGATAATGTTGTTAATTGCAATTATTGTAGCCGGAGATAATTGTGACACATAATTCTAATATTGTTCCATGTTTACAGACACACCCGATCTGTTTCCACAAATAACCTCATAGTCCCACTGAGAAAAAGACTTTTCCATCAATCAGCCTTCTCAGTGCGAGCAGCCCAGACTTGGAACCACATAGCATCTCATTTACAAAATGCTTATCCACATAGAGCTTTTAAAAACATGCTGTAATCATGGCTACTAGGAAATCAATCCTGCACTTGTTCTGTTTTGTGCTGTCAATGTCTGCCAATGTGCAGTTGTTGTTGCTTAGATGTTGCTTATATCTGTACGTCTCCTAATGTTAATTGCGGTTCTACTTTGTGTTAAGTGCTTTTTTTTAATCCTTGTGTGAGCTTTTATGTAACTTATACTTTTTACTCTTCTCATTTTATGTACTAATGTTTAAGTCAGTGTGATGTTGTGTACTAAATGTTGTTTTGTCTCTTGCTGGCATTTTTCACCTTGTCCAGGGACTACAGTTGAAAACTAGCTTTATGGGTAATACCAGCACATTTACAGAAATATTTAATTATGTGTGCAGTCTATTGTAATAAGTAAAGTAAAGTATTTTGTGCAGTTTTGTCTTTCTTTTTACACACTGGGGTACTTTACCGGGGTGCTTATAAAAATGTACAGTAAATACAAAAACAAATAAGATTTTGCTTCATATTGTAGTTCCCTTTTCTTATTCCTCAAATGTCTCTTCACATGATCATTGTGTTCAGCACAGACCTGGATTCAATTTCATCTTTCAACTTGGAAACTGTGTTCTCTTTATTTTTAATCCCAGAGCCTTTTAAATATACATGTCTGGTCATTATTAATGTAACAAATGAAGCATTAACCCTAATCCTACCTATTTTAATTCTGCCAACTCTGGATAAGGTGTAAGAGACTAGAACAATACTGCAGTATAATCATACAAAATAAAAGAATGAATATTTAATTCCAGGGTCTGAATGATTCAGAAGGCCAACAGCTGCACGGAGAACCGGAACATGCTTTGATTGTTGATATGTTTTTGTTCTGTTTAAAATTACAGACCAGACAAAGTTGTTAACAACGTCTTTATTGGTCATTTTTATGTCAAAGTACAATAGTAATACATAAAATATCTGTCTTTTTCTTGGAAATTTTTTCAGGGACAACAACTTTATTAAGGACTTTCCCCAGCTCGCAGATGGTCTCATGGTCATACCACTGCCGGTAGAAGAACAGTGCCGAGGGGTGTTATCTGAGCCCCTGCCGAACCTGCAGCTGCTCACAGGTGGGTGAAGGAAAGTGAACCGAGAATACAGCAGCCCCCTGAATAAGTTATCAGCAAGATTTGTTTTCTCTGCTTCAGGCTATGTTTACATAAGATTAGCTCTAGCATGAAACAGAAAATGTTGATAAGATACAGCAACTAATTTTCAGGGGGTGGACACTACAAACAATTGGCCTAGCCAGAAATCCTAATTTTCTTTTTTTTATTCTGTTCAGAAAAATAGTCTGGACTCCAGGGATTTGAATTCAATTATCGGGAGGTGGACCAAATGAGTACAGAATAAACTCACGACTAAAGAGTCATACAACCAATCAGAATTCAGGGGACAGTACCAACATACAAAATTGCCAAACATCCAGAGAAACAGAACATTGCATAAAGTCAACCCCATTTTAGATAAACAGTTACAATTGGTCTGACATAAGTTTGAGTAAAAATATTGTATATTTTTGAATAAATACGGGACTGACTTCACAAAGTCAATGGGTTTTCAATATAGTCAATATACCTTTATTATATGTAAAATAAAAAAATATTATAATGACAAGAACTTGTGCAACTGAACAAATGCCTGTTTACTTCAGCAAATCACAAAAACACAGTGCCTTAAGCTGTACTTTTAACAGTTTTAAGCTGTACTGCTATGTGCCCCTGAAAAGTTGTCTGTACAAAAAAGGAAATGCATTAACCTTGGTGCTATTCACAGACATATTGGTTGTTGTGTTTGTGTTAAAGTATACTTCTGCACAACAACTACAAGCTTTGTGAGGATTTTTTGTGTCTGTCTAAACACATGCACATTACAGAAGACATTGTGCAACAGCCCACCATTATACACCATGCACTTAACCTCTCTGTTCTATCCTTTTATCCCATGCTCGACTGTTTGCTCTGTCCCATGGGGGGCAGAGCCACTTTTGGCTTGAAAAGCAACCTCCACCTTTACCCCCTAATCCTTCCATTAGCTAAATTGGCATTTGGTTCACATTGACCCTTAATATTTTTTACTTAAATTGGTCTTTTACTGTTATTGGAGAGGAGTATCTTTGTAGAAGGCACCTTGTGGAGCTACCTCTGTTAAACTTTTCCAGCTTTAGTTCTGAACTGGTGTGAAAGTTGGATAATTTAATTGAGTGCTCCCACTTTCAATGTCAACGATCCAAATTCAACAATGGACTTCAAGCTGCACTATATATCTGTCATTGATCTGAAGCAGCTTGGATGTGGGCCCTAGTAATAAATTATGTTAAGGGAATAAAAGATAATGATGGATCATTGATAAGCCCTCCAGATGATGACATTTATTTCTCTCTTTTCATTTATTTTGAATTTTAGCAGCTCCCCACAAATCTTATGCTTAAATTGTTTTGGGTTTTCAGTTGAATTTTATTGATTGTTTTGTCTGTTTGTTTGTTTTTTTCTCAGGGGACGCTCAGTTCAGTGAGGCAGCAGGTTATCCAATGGTGCAACACTGGAGGGTGCGCAGCAATCTGTACAAGGTCAAACTCAGCTCCATCACCTTATCTGCAGGTGATTCTTAGGCCTTGCAAGATTTCATATTTGGGTCAAGATGTTAGATGGTCTTTGCATGATTTATATAATTCTTGTTTAATTAGGGTTTAACAGCAGTTTCTGCAAGGTTTAGTTACTGAACTGTAATGTTATTAGTTTTGTATGAAGCATTCAAGTTACACAGTGCAAAAAATCTCAAAATGAAATAAAACAGAACAATAAAAACAGTTTATTTATAGGACAGTCACAGTATGGTTAATCACACACACAATCAGGGATGAGAAACATGTAGTATCCAGTTGCAGAGCACATTTTTGATTGTCATATAGCCTCTGTTTAATGGGTTCACTGAAGATATTTGGCAGCATGATGTATTGTATTCTAAGAACATTATGCATGCACAAAAAGTGTCTGTGCACACATTATATTGATCTTGAAGTTCTTGAAAATAACATTATAAAAGAATGAGAAACATTCAACCCCATACAACCTATAACCTAACTGTGTTTCTGGCAGTTTTTTCAAAGGTACTGAAGACACTATCCGCGGAGAGTACACGTGAAGAGCTTATGGCTTTCCTCCAACAATATGGCACCCACTATGTGTCTGAGGCCTTGTATGGCTCAGAGCTCAGCTGCAGCATCTATTTTCCCAGCAAGAAGGCCCAGCAGCAGCTCTGGCTGCAGTACCAGAAAGGTGAGCACTGAGCAGGCTGACAGGCTGGAAAGCACAAGAGAGGCCAGGTCTGAACAGGGCTTGTATCATTTAACTTTTTCAGATGGAGGCTTTTGAAGTTATACAAGTACACCAGAAGGGGGCAGTGTCACAAAAACAATACTATTATGATCAGTGCATACAACGTATAAACTATTATTCTTGCTACATGACATTATTCTAAAAACCTTTGTTATACAAAGCTGCTATGATTCACAGTAGTTTCTGTACGCTTAAGGATTGAGTCAAACCATTCTGTTTTAAAGGACTACAGTGTTTGAAGGAAAAGGTCAGCAGCTACGCAGACCCTGAAACCATGTGTGCTTATACCAAAAGCTATGCGTGTGCAGAGATTTTTTACAGCTGGGTCCTGAAAACTGGTACTCATCTAACCATTTCAGTTTGATGAGATAATCCACCCAATATATAAGCAAAATGCAAAATTTATGTATTTTTCTTTCATTTGTTTATTGCACTCAGAAAAACATAAATACAAACATGACTGACAACACAGCAGTGCCTGTAGTGTTTAAATTCACAGCCTTCATGAGACATACATAACACCTGAAGGACACTGGATTTTGGTTTGAAGGCATATTGCCTGATTACACTGTAAGAGTTCAGATAAATACATCTGAAAGTAATGCAGGTGATGACAATATATAAAATTATTTTAATGATGAAACAATTTTAAGCACATAGACAAAAGGACACTTTTTGTAGCATTTTATGTATTTTCTGTAACTACAGGTGGTTTAATCATGACTACTTCAATGTAACTCTTAGATAACAGAAAAAAAGCATTGGATGGCAAAATAATTAATTCAGAAAAGTATCACCAAAAACAATCTTGGTCACAAAAAAGCCATCCTGCAACCAACTATACAGATTAGGTCAATGAGGGGGAAAAAAAACTCTCAATCTCACAATCCTTAATTCAGTTCTCCTGGAGTTTACATACAGGGCAATTAAAACACTCTATTACATCTATGTTCAGAGTTAATGTAATCTGTAAAAAGTCACTATTAAAAGTGGGTCAGTCTGTTTTTATGGAAGGTACATATTGCTTTAGTATAATTCTGTGTAATATTCATGTAAGAGTTTAATAATAAAGATATAACTTATGAATATTACTTTTAAAAAGGTTTGTTTACTGTACCCAAAATCCTTATCTTTGTAATGTTTGATAAACAATTGAATTAACAATTGTTAATTCAGTTTGATAAAATACTAAACAAGAAAACATAATTATTTGTGTGTTATAAGTTCTGTTTTTTATAATCTTATTTTTCCGCCATGTAAACTAAAAGCTATGAACAACTTAGTTTTATATAGCTACACAACTGTTGACAAATCTACATGACTGATGATTTTTATTATATGATTCGAGTCTATGTTCCCTGAATGCTGTATAATGCAGACATTTAAGTTCATATTTACTGGTCTGCACTTAAATCACTGCACAGTGAAGTTTAAAGCTGCCAGTTGCATTCAGCAAATTAGTGTGCTACTGAAACCCAACATCAGGAGACAGTGATTTGTCAGTAATAAAGTGCTTCATAGGCCATAAGGCATGGTATGTTTTTTTTATCTGTAATACACATTTGTTTGCTGCATTTTTTCCTGCAATTTTCTGCTGCAAGGCAAGCCAAATCAGTTCAAGTTGTGGGTCACACACACACATAACCAGTCAGGAATGATGAAGAAACACAAGTACCATATGCTTGCATTAACTTTGGCCTGAATGGCTTCTTTTGCTTTATGTGATGTGTTTCAGTGTTGATGGTAACGTTTGTCAAATACTCAGTTACAGGGCTGTTAAGCAGCTGTTTTTAATGTGGGTCCACAAAGTGAATCAAACAAATAAGAAAAAAGATCATAAACCTGCAACTGAAAGCTTGAGTGAGGTCAGTGTGGGATGTGACCAAAACAGGTAAATGCACATTTTATACTTTTTTTTTTTATTCGCAGTATCCACTAAACCTTAGAAGGTACATGGTTTCTCTATGAAGTGGAGGAGTGCCTCCTCTGCATGTATGTGTAGACTTTGACACAATGGTCCCAACAATCCAGAACTAGCAGCTGTCCTTTCTGTGTGGTCACTACTCCAACTGGACAAGTAAGTCCATCCTGGATAAGAATCTTGTAGCCACCTTCTTTGGGAAACTGCAGGATTTCTTTTCTCCCACTGTCTGTTACTAGCAAATCTCCATTGGCGTCCACACACATACCAGTAATACAGCGGAAGTCCTCAGTCTCTGAGAAGAAATGGCTTAGCTGTTTGCCCAGTTGACCATCTCTACCCACCGACCCGATTGAGAAGCCACCCTCCAGGTGAGGCTCATTGTGGCGTTTCTCAAAATTAAGAGCCAAGCCCTGTGTAAAATAAACTGTTCCAGCTGGATCACATGTCACAAACTTTGGCCGCACAGCAGAACATAACCGAGAGTAGCTGACTACGCCCAGATTGCGGTCTACTGCCAAACACCACAGCTTGCCGCCTTCCACATCTGACACAACAAACTGTCCTGATGGCATGGCAGTAATGCCCCAGGGTTTGATCAGCTGGTTCTTGTGGCAAGCCACACACTGTCCATCCATGGTGTAGACTTTCACCGAGTTGTCATAGTTATCAGTGACTCCAATGAGTCCTTGTGGAGTGACAGCTATGGATAACGGGATAAGATTGGGAAGGTCGGCCCCTAGAAAGCTCAAAACAAAGTTGTCAATGCTACTGGCATTGCGGCGGATTTCCCGCTGAAAACCTTTACGGTTAAAGATCTGAATACGAAAGTTGCCACGATCAGCCACTAAGACCTCTCCTTGTTGTGTTACACAAATGCTAACAGGTAAATTAAACAAGCCAGGTAGGGTTCCCTTGCTTCCCATCTTCTTCACAAACTGACAAACTGCTTCAGTGTTTGCCATTGCCCCTCCAGGGGCCCCCCCTTCATCCATGGACTTTGACTTAAAATTAGCTGGTGAGCTACACACGACTTCATCTACACTTGCAGCCATATCTACGTCTCTGTATAAATCCAGTGACGGCCCAGCTGCCCAGCTAGTAGCCCCAAGTGCCCCAACTGCTTCCTCAGTATCACCTCCCAGTGCAATGTCTAAACTGCTTACTTCATCTTCTGTGCTGACAGTGTAAGCTTTTGCAGTTAATTTTCCCACTTCTAAAGTTTTTAATTGTTCTGTTAAGACCAGTTCTGGTTCTTGTAACTTAAATGAGGTGGGCAAGCTGCTCCGAATGTCCAGTTCCTCATCATCATCACTGCTGGCACCATCTTCTTTTAGCAAAGCAGTATCACTTTGCCTCACACGCATTGTCAGATAATCACAGCGCGATACAACTTTTACCTCTGCAATATTTAGCTGATATGTCTGGTCCTCTAGGACCTGCCCATTGAGCTTTTCCAGTTCTGACATAGAAGCAACAAATGTCTTTCGAGATCTACTCAGTTCCTCTTGAAGACGGAGCTCAGCTGTTGCGTAGTCCTGCTGCACTACTCGATATTTCAACCTTAATGATTTTGAAATGTTTTCAATAATTGTCTTTTTCTTCTGGATGTCACCCATTACATCTCGCAGAGATTCTAGTTTGGCACTAAGTTGTTTGCGCCGCTGGTCTGCAGCCACTCTGATTGGTTGTACTTTATGGCCTTGGTGCATGTGACCATCTTCTTTGCACAGCTCACAGAGAACTATAGCACACTCGTGGCAGTGTTGCCGTGGTAAGCGGCTGCAGCAGGATTTACACATAATGGCAGCGGCAGCAGCACTACTTGAGATAGTACAATCTATAATCTTCAGTACCGTAAGATTATCAGCCAACTGGGAAATACTACTCATTCTGGAGACTTTACTGCAAAAAGGACAGCGAACACCATTAATAGTGTTTGCCAACAGTTTTTCTAGGCACTGCCGACACACTGTATGTCCACACTGCAGGAGTTTGGGTCTCATTTGTTCCTGGTTATATGTCTCCAGGCAGATGGGGCATTCAAGAACCTCCCTCATTAAATCCGGATCCAGTTGGGAGCATTCTGCAGCCATTATGATCCTAAAAAATAGAACAGAGAAAGAACATGTATTATTTGGGGTTTGGCAGCCCAAAAAGTTACAAAGCAGACACAAGAACTTATTCTCGTGGGTTTGAGTGAATAATATTGTGCATGACCAAATTAAGATCACTCTTTGAATATTAATATTGATTTGTTCTTATATGGTGCATCTTCTTAACGTGACGCACAATGCCGGGTAGATTGACAACGCCAGGACATGCTACTTGTCTCTGTATAGGCTGTGGCATAAATAAATGTGCATAGCTATTTATTAGGAGCAGGATACGCAAAGCAGTAAACAAGAAATGCCCTGCAATTAGAAGTCCACTTGAAATTTTCTACTGGAAAGTTAACTATCTAAAAACTGTCGCATTGGTATCCTAATAATACTTCAAGTGAGCTAAAGACAATGTTTATCTGAAGGCTAACTACAAGCTACACGATAGCTGACTGTTTTAGCACCAAGCTAAATGTTAGCATGTCAAGCTCCACTGTACGTTTTGCCTTATAACACCATAGCAACGTGCTTTTATACAAAATTATTAATTTAATATCTTTACTCGGATTAGTTATAACAAAGCCTATCCAAATAACCAGGCTAAAATACTCATCACCTTCACACGAAAATTAGCTATAGGCTACTTGATATTTTTTTATTAAGGCGCTCGCGAAATCAAACATTAAATATTTTTTTATGTTGAGGATTTGCCCTCCTTCTGTAAAACGTTACCTTTTCTTGAATATTAGCTGGTTCAACGTATGGAGACGTTGATGGGCGTGCTGTGTTTCAGTTACTGCAGCTGCTAGTGCGAGACCGCAGTGTTGTTGTCGACGTAACGTAACGTACGCACAGCCGCCTTGCGCTTGTTACGCCTCACGCACGGCTGTGGCTCCAACCTGGGTCGATTAGCAGCTATAAGGGTCTGTAGTGTGTTGTTTGTTCCCTTATTATACAAATGCAAGCAAAGCAGTGACGTTAATACTCAATGCCTGTATTTGTATTGCTTATGTGTTATGACATTTTCTCTGAACAGACCAAGCAAAATAATAGGAAAATCCTTTGCAAATCCAGCCAACATTTGGGACTGTTGAGGTTCTATGATTAAGTTGTCTGTTTTTGATTCTCATCTACCGTCTTTCTTGAAATGGAGTTTTACACCATTTATGTGTTGTTAAATATGACATGACTATGTTGTGAATTCAAAGTTGCTGGCCTTATAACAATAATGGAGACACAATGGTAATATTTTTAATAAATATTGTAATTATAGACCCTAACCACTAGAGGTCAGAATTGGTCTTCAAAATCTAAAAGAAGGCTAGCTCTAGTACTGAGTTCACAAATCAGAGACGTATAGCAATTTTAAAAATAAAGGTTCTCTTGAATTTCATTTCCTGAATTTTGTTCTAAATACTCATACTATGCCTTTAATTTGTAAAATAAAACGCTTTATTTTAAAGTTCAATCTATAATGTCTGGAATGGTGCAGCATTTTTTTTATATATAAAATAATCAAAACAATACATTGCATTAGTTGATCAAATCCTCTCTATTAAATTAGCATGGGACATATTTGACAGCTTTGAATTGTTATCTGGGCAAATTAACCCTGGCCAAAGTGCATGTTCCTGATGAGTAATTATACTGCAGCTAGTCCACAAAGGCATTTTAATTAACAAAGGAAGTGTGAGATCAGTGGCTAGGAAATTCATTCAATTTCTCTCCTCAGGATTGTACAAGCATCACATTTATTACACACAGCAAAGAGCTGTCAGTGTTAATGAAGTGACGCATAGCGTCTACATTACCATAACTTTTTCAGTCTGTACAGAGTGGGTACCGTCAAATTATCAAGTGCAATTGTTTACAGATGCCATGTGGGGCAAAATAAATTGTGGAGTAATATGAGGCTAGCTAGCCCAGCCATCACGGCTTTATTGGACAAGTTTGTTGATACCTTTTCTTTTCAGTGTCTGTTTAGCCTCATGTAATGTAAGTGTATTTAACTGGGCTTCTGGGCCACCCATGAGCCTGTTTACACAATGGTATGTATTGAATTACTGTCTTAGTGCCTGCCAGTACCACACAAAGGCTAGCCAAAGACATACAGAAGTAAATGAATGTATGCAAAAATTTATATACAGTTTTAACGGCCGAGTCATGGCTAACCCTGAGGATACTATGGTCAACATATGAAAGTTGTAGTGAACTTGCATATACCTCTGTTTGTGGTTTGTGGCGTATGTGCGCCTATCTCATACATTTATAATGTAAGTGGGAGTATGTCAGTGAAACCTAAACATCATTAGTATAGCTATTCATCACTTCCCATGTCTGTTGGTTAGGATGTGTTCTTTCCAAAAAAAAAAACTTGTCAGTATGTGTTGCTGTAGCCTACTAGGTATACTGTAGAAACCTACTGTTGTGTAAAATAATGCATTTAAATAAAAATGAATTGGTCATGCAATTTCAAAATTATAATATAATGCTCTAGTATGTAAAAACATTTTCCTACTTTGTTGTCTTTTAACTTTATGAAATACATTTCTACCCAGACAAAGCAAGTAGAAACCAAGCCACACTGGTAACTGACACTTGACAAGCCAGTAACACCTGTCTATTCTCCACAACATAGTGTCCGTGAAGGCAGAAAATTGAGAGTGAATTATTATAACAAAATCCAAAGTGAACAATAACCCTGTTGTGTGATTATAACTTTGAATTTCATTGAATTATCAAGTTGTGCATCCACATGCTTCTTTTCCACTTCCAGAGGCTACAGACCAGGTTGCTGCTGGCGGAGGACGCCGGGAGCTCAAGTCACTGCCCTTCATAAGCTACCTGTCAGCTTTGCAGAAGAGCCAGCTGTTGTCAGACGACATGGTGAATGGTGTGGAGATCCGGTGTGAGGAAAAAGGCAGCTGTCCTGCTGGCTGTCACCTGTGCCGCCACCAGGCCCTAATGGGAAGTGCGTCCGGAAGAGGGCACAATGGAAACGGCAGGAATGGAGAGCAGTCTTCACCCGTCCCTGTGCTGTTGGACGTCAGCCGTGTGGTGCCCCTGTATAGCCTTGTCCAAGACAACGTCACCAAAGAGGTGAGGAAGAGTGATACAGCTTTGATTACAGGAAAGAGGTACTGTTTGTGTACATTTATTGTGTAGATTTATGTATGTGCTTACAGGAATCTGAAAGGCCAGTTCACTAGACAAACGGGAACTAAAGCATATGGATTTCACATCATTCACATCTGTGTTTTACATTAGTGTTATTTCTACAAACCTTTTCAATAACTTATTGTACTATCTTTTCATCTTTTCATGTGTTGGGACTGCACAAAATGCATTATCAACTTGCAAAATAATCTTATCACAAAAAACTGTTTGATTACCTATAAATGTTGTTATACTCCATATACCATGCATTTACGTGACATATTTGTTTCAACCTTTACAACATTAATAATCCCTAAGCAATATCCACTTATCACAAGTCAATTAATCATTGTAATATTTAAAAGCAGTATTACATTTCATATCTGCTCCTGTTCTGTGCAGCTCTAATAGGTGTTTTTTATCTTCTCATGCCATTAGGGGATGGTGTAATTCTTTCACAGTTTCACCAAGTCACCCCTAGGTGGCATTAGTTGGTTAACTTTCTTCCTATAATGAGCACTGTAATACAGGGGGCATAAAAAAGATGACATCATAGTTTTCTCTCCTTGTGAAGAAGTTAGTGGGTAAGGTATATACTGTATACATGTGTCTTGCATGTTGTATTACTGCACTAAAAGTTCATCTTATCAAGTTGTGTTTCCATAAGGTAATGATAGGAGAAAGGCCTTTGCTTCACTTGACATTTAGTTTACCACAATTTACTTAGTGTTGGCTTCATCTCAACATTGTCTCGCTACCTTACATCCTGTGCGTGTGCTTTGTATCTGTGTGTGCAATCTATTACTGAACTGTTTGCAGTTGACTAACACCCAATACACACCATTGGGAGCACACCGGTTCATGCTCCCCCCAATCAAGCATCTAATTACCATGATTTCTAAAATTACTATAGGCAACAACAATACTCAGAGCCCACACACTCCTAAAATATGCATACATTCACAAACACACACTACAAAGCCCTGAGTACGTGCAGTCCATAACAAGCATCACAGCCCCAAAGAAAAGGAGGCATAATCAATAGCAGACGGTCTCTAGTGGGTCTCATCGATAGCTAAGCGTGAGGAAGAGCAAAATGTCTTTTCCCCCTCTCCTCTGCACACCTCTCTGTCCATCCTCCTCTCTCACCTCTTTGCAAACCAGTGGTCTTCTGGGGATGTATGAGGAGGAGGAGAGGGGCTGGACTGCAGAGGAGGACTTTGGCAAGCCCCTCTAAGGTAGCTCGAGGCAGGATTATTAGCTTCTTATTGATGTCATCGACCTCTTGGGAGGGAGGGGAGTCCATCACTCTCTCCCCTCTTTCCGTCTCTTTCTCATCTTCTCTTGGCTGCAACTGCTGCTGCGTGTCTGAACGCGACATACGTATATTACATTAAGAGCCATACAGCAGCTCATTCTTAGTCTGTCTTTGTGTATTTCTCTTACACACTCCTTTTGCTGAAGATCTTTCTGCTTGGCTGGCTCTATCAAGAAAGACAGCTGCCATGTTGCAAAAGCTTTCTGAGAGATGAGCTTGTTTTTTCCAAAGTCCCCCAAGCAATCAAATAGAGGCTCAGTTGTCCACTTTATGATAAGGTTGTCTGAGGTTAGACTTGTAGTGTGTTCCTATTTGTATGGTGTGTGCCCACCACAGCCTTACACGGAATTGTCAATGTTTTTACCGCCTTCTGCTTTTCCCTGGCAACCTACATTTCCTCCTGGTTGCCTGAATGTTCGACAGGACATGTCACATGCCATTAATCTAATCATTATTGAGCCAAATCGGGATCATGTTACAATCTAAATGATCTATATTTACTTTTTAATTAAAAGGGAAAAAAAAAAACAATTTGATTCAATTTAATACAAACTTTTCATTTGATCATGTACTCTTTTGTAGATTGTTAATGTATGTCTTTTCTGAGTCTTAAACAACACTCTGATGGCAAAATTATATTTAATACATAGCTGAGCCCTATAGATTTCATAAATTGGATTAGGATTGGCCACTGGGTTATTATTTTTGGTCTTGTTCTTCTGGTTTTGCAGTTTGGAGGTGATTTTCCTGAGGTTATGAGCTAAGGATATTTCCATGTATTGTATAATGCAGATTATATGTTTGTTTGAAAGCAACAGTTTGAGGTTTATCCCCCTTTGTCTTCATTTGTAATGTTCATCACTGCACTGTTTTCTCACAGTTGGCTCGCCTTAAACCTGGTTTTGACATGAATTTGACTGGAACCAGTCTTGGAACAGTCCTAGACTTAACTGAGGTGGTCTTGCTTACGGGCCTGGGTTGTGCACGCACATACACATGCTCACAGATACTGAGCTGTTGTAGTGCCAGAAAAAAATACCTCGGTGGGTGAATAAATAAGCTTATGTCTGTGCGGTTGCCAGTACTATGTCCGGTGACTGAATTATGGCAAACCTTTTGAACAAATTGGTTGTGAGTGTAATGGGTCAGAATGCTCTATATCTTGTGAGTAGCTGCTGTCATGCTCCTGCCATCACAAGAAGCAAAGATTGCAACTCCTTATTGTTCAAATCTTGAACATAAACTAAAAGCTATAGATATATGTATGCACTAATTATTTATCTAGTAGTTTGAAAAGAATATTTAGATTTGTCATCATTCATATGGCATGTATTGTAATTCTTGTTCTCCCTTTTCCATAGCGTGATAAAGCAGTTAACAATGTAATTGACTTACACATTAAATAATAAATATACTAAATCAAATGATTGAAATGAAGGAACACCACTTCAGTACCAAGGAGAGCGCTCACTTCTATAAACTATTCTATGTTCATTGTTCAACATGCAATTTGTATGAACATGTTCTACTACTGCCATATCCTGTTTCATTGTGTTTGCTTTATAACCCCTTTAAACAATACTTTGTAAAACTACTTTGTGTTTACCTTCATAATTTGCCACAGTAAAAGATAGCAATTAAAATAGGTAATTTTCAGAAGTGGTAATGGCCAGGTCATTAGTCTTGACCAGCCCTATAAACAAAACCTACATTTTAGTTTTCACTGTGTCCAATTTCCTGGAAGTACCTCTTCTTATAAGGTTCTGAGAAGCCGTTCTTTCTTAACTCCATTAGGACTAAATGATTGTGAAGCCTGCAGAAACACACACACTTAGGTCACAGCTGATCGTGTCCTGCGTGCGCTGACTTTGACTCTTTACCACTACTGGTGATCATCATATAAATCAATACTGTGGGCCAGCTGGCTAGTGTTTTCATGTATTAGCTGTGGAAAGCAGACAGTAATATGGTCAGCTTAGACTAGACAAACAGATTAATACATTAAAAAGGTCACAATAGCCTCCTTCTCCTTCTTGTAAGTCACGACATTAGAGTTAAAGGTCCAAATAGTATTTTGGTGCCAGTGAGTCTGCATGGCCGGAATGACGTCAAGGCTTGGAATTTGCGGCCGCAGTTGTTGTGTTGCTGATGTTCAGTGGCCTGGCAGCTTACTGATCTTGTCTTGTATTCAAAGTGGGGGGCAGGGGTGATTACATTTCAGCTCAATTTGCTCTGTATTGATAAGGTCAATGGAGATGAATTGTGGTGTATATGTGAAACAGTAGAGCCGTGTGTTATCATAACCATAGGGCAGTGATCATCAACCAGCGGCCCGAGGGCCACATCTGGCCCCCCACAGCTTGCCATCAGGCCCCCCAGCCAGGACTCGAAGCTAACGCCGTACTGGGGACGGTCCATGATGCCCCTTGGGACTGCCTCAGACATACACCTCCCTCCTGTCACTGTCAGTCAGTTTAGGTGGTGGGTGTGCACAATTTTGCACAATAGAAATTGTAATTTAAATCCACTTGAGCAAATGGCATTCACTCGCTTAACGTCTGTGTCTTTCTGCTGCTGCACAGACCGGTACAGGGCCGAGTCGGCTTAATGAGCCTTAACAAAAACAAGTCTGTGTCTGAGGCTCAGCTTTACGCTCTCCAAAACAAACAAAACGTCACGTGAATGTCCCGTCACCGGTGAATATAGAGAATGTGAGCGGTAATCTGTGTTAGCAACGAGGCTAAACTGTAAACAGAGGCTGAACATCTCTGTGCCATAAGTTATTACTTCATAACACAATCAGACCCGTCTTGGAGCCACTGAGCCAAAGACTAGGGGTGTCCAAAGTAAGGTCTGCGGGCTAAATCTGTTCTTTTTGTGAAGTACTTCTGGTCCTCAAATTAATTATTACTGTTAATATATTCTTGCTATTGTTAATAAATACTAGGTGAAAATGCAGCTGTTTTGATAAAGTTCTACTGTTTTAGGGAAACACATGAAACCAGTGTTAATTATTGGGTTTGATCTAAAGTGGTTTTAAACTTTAGCTAAAGCTAATAAGAACAAATTTTTGAACACAAAATAATTAAAGTTTTCACTTAAAGAACAGTAACAGTGAAGAAATCTATTAACATAAAAAAGCAAAGGTATATATTTATTTTTAAATTTTTGTTTGAAAGTCTGGTCCCCTGCAGCACCATGAAGAAACAGGCTGGCCCCCAAGCACATTTAGTTAACAACCCCTGCCATAGGGGCATCACTGGTACCTGCAAGCAAGCCTGTCATGACTGGTGACCGGTACGGTGTGTGGCAAATATAGGATACACTGAGGTTTGTCGATTAACCTTATTTAAGGAAACCGCAATGTATAAGGATCTATCTGTGTTCTGGGAAATACACGATCTGTGGTTGATCAATAAAGTGTTAGGTATCATCTATTCCTCCTATCTGAGAAGGATCCTCATTGCACACATGGTAGCATACTCTCCTGGGCTTTTCAAAGTGTTCCTCCTACTTAAGGGTTTCCTTACTGCCCTAAGTCTCTATAGGACAGATTGCTGTCTTTCCGACCTCACTTTTAACTGGAATTAGTCAACTCTCACTTCTTCTTGCTTTACTTAAACCCCTCATCAAGGCTTTACCTCTTTTGCCCCCCACCAAACCTCCTACCTCATTCTCCAAACCACAATTAGATTCCCTGTTTACCCAGTGGATACTGGCTTGTATTACTCTTCAAACATAAACATGGCAGTAATCGCTTTGTCTATTTTTCACATGTGCAGCCATGCAATCAAGCGTGCAAACACATATGGGGTTTTTCTAGGAATCTGGTGGGGGTAAATGCATGACGGTCCTGTGGTCTCTCTTTTTTGCCCCCAGCATCTTGTATTTGTCTAGTCTGTGTGCGTGCCTAGATCCTGAGTCCAGGTTTTTCTTGTTGCCTTTGTCTGTGGCCTGTTTCCCATTGACATGAGGTGGCAAACCCCTGTTGCTGTTGTTTGCTGGCATCCGTTTTTTACAGTGGTTTAGGAAAAGAGGAAGAGAAATGTAATGACTTTTTTTTCTTTTTGTGATTATATAGCCATGAATTACAATGGTCCTATAACTGCTCCTTCAGCAGGCTCATTTAAAGTGGCTCACATTGAGGATGTATAATTGGAAAGATTTGAGTGCCCAGAGTAAAGAGGGAAATAATTTAAAAGTTGGAATAAGTTAAACCATGTTCTGTAGTTGTATGCTAGTTGTTTTAGTAGGCGGCTTATTTCTTATTTTTTCTTCTTTTGATCATTTAGCTCACTTTTACACATTGCCCATTTGTGTAAAAAAAAAACTCAAGGCACTGGTCAGGTTCCATGAAAGATTATCGAGGCTCCTTTACACAATGCAGTATTAACAATGCAGTATTGTTGAAATGCTAACCTCAGCTTCAGAATGCCTTCGTACATTCTTTTCTGTCTAAGAAGGCAGACGTTATGGTCAGAAATATTCCAAAAGTCATCTCAAATGTCACTCCAACTAATCAACGCACTGCAGAAATCTCTGTTTGGCATTTGTCCAATGAAATGAAACAACTAACTGTGGAAGCAGATCCTTAACAGAAACGTTTGCATGTGCCCATGTGTGCACCCACTGCTGCCTTAAAGATGTGTGTGGTCTCATCAAGTCCTTTTGCTTTTGGATGAAGAGAATGTCATGGTATATTAGAACAAAGGAGTGGCTCTTTACTTCTTGTTGGATGCCTGGTGCCCACTGATAATGTTTCCGCTTGGCTTCAGTGTCCTATTTTTGTAACCATGATCAAGCAAATCTCCAAAGTTGTCTGCATTAGGCAGCACTGCCAACCAGTTAGAGCGTATAAATAACGGAGAGCTCCAGTGATCTGTGGTGTGACAGGGGGAGCCAGAGTGCTTGTGAACTCCCCTGAACTACCTCTCTATCATGCCTGTGGCTTTAGGAAAAGCCCTGACATTATACTTTATTGCTTTGACAATTATATTGGCATTTTTCTGCCTTTTTAGAGGATGACTGAGCTTCTGCCTTTGATTTTTCTCTCACCCATTAATGAAGCAGCGCACAGGAGATGTTGGGAGATGATGTCATCTCCTTACATCTTGCCACCAGCCGCCGCCGCCCTCCCTCCCCTAGCACAGACAGACCAATAGCGAGACAGTCGCAGCCACACACTCACTAGCTCATTCAATGGAACAGGAACAGAGGAGGTGAAGAGTGTCACAGCTTTCGCACCTCTATCATAAAAGTCACAGTGCATCCATGATATCACAGTGCAAGCCTGTCAGTGGCTGTGTGGTGTTCCTCCATTCGGGTAATTGGAAATGGTGGTTATAAAAAGGTCACTTTGTCTTTGTACTGTATGTTCTTCTTTAGGTGTGCTCTATATCTGTTGGAAGCATTTAAGGAGTTAGATGTTCAATTAAGGGGAAAAACACATTTTACTATTAATTTATTTCATATTGTTTTCTATATGCGTAAAATGTTTAAACCAGTTCTTAGGACTGTTACTGATAATAAATTGATTATTTATAATTCCAAATAGAAGTAAGTGAAAGAATGAATAGGTTTACGTTCTTTGTCGTTGGGACCATTAAAGATGTGAGATGTGGAGTAAAGTGAGATGGTCAGGGAGCACATGTACCAAGAGATAATTGCATTTGTTCTCAACTGTTACCTTTCACAGGCCTTCAAGAGTGCCACAATGAGCTCATACTGGTGTGCTGGAAAGGGCGATGTCATTGATAACTGGTGTCGCTGTGACCTGAGTGCCTTCAGCAAAGATGGCCTGCCTAACTGCAGCCCCCTCAGGCAGCCAATGTAAGTGTGAGATGGCATGACATGACACCTAGGAATTCATGCACAAGAGACATTTCATGGATGCATGCACTGATGCACACGCATACACACTTGCTGGATGTGTCTCTGCTGACTCACGGGGCACTTGAGGAAAGTTGTAGACCCAAGCACTGTCCCCAAAGTTCTAATAGCTGTCAGTCGGCCCTTACACCCCTCTGAAAAGAACATGCTCTTATTCAAGGTGTCCTAATAATACTCTGCTGGTGTTTGTGAGTCATCCACCATCACTATTGTTACACACTGAAAACTTTTAAAGAGGAACAATACACACAAGACACCAATAGGTTTATTAACTCATTTAACTGTAGAGAATAGAATCACAGACTTGCAACATGTAAAGCTTCCATTCAGGCTATTTTTCCACCTGTATAACTGTCACATACAGGCCAGCCCCGGCCGACTCAAACATCCTCAGCCAGCTTCAACCTTTCTGTGAGGAGTCTGCATGTCCTCCGTGTGTTACTCAGGCTTCCTCCCACCGCCAAAAGACATGTGTGTATAGGTTAATTGGCAACTCTGAAAGTGTTCCTAGTGAATAAATGTGAGAGGGAATGGTTGTCTGTCACTGTCTATGTCTAAATGTCAGCCCTGCGACCAACTGGCCACTGTCTACTGTGTAACCAAAGGCCCAAAGCTGCTGGGACAGGCTCCAGTCACTGGCGACCCCTAATGGGAGAAAGCAGAAGAAAATGACTGAATAATTCATATTAATATGGCATGTATTTAGGAGGTACATCGATTACACACAAATATCTGCAAAACATTTATTAAATTTTTGTGGCGTGTGGTAGAGTTGAGGAGCTGTCCCAAACCCACTTTGGGTTGGGTAATCCCAAAGCCCATGTGCATGAGCCATCTGGAGCGACCTGCCAGGGCCAGAGCCGGAGTGTAACGCCGGTAATAACCTGCAGATCTCTTGTTATTTGTCGGATAGTATAAAACAGAGTAGCGTGTTCTTATGAAAGGACAACCTACCTTTCTCATGCCATTGTCATAAATAAAGCCTACAGGCTAGCAAATGGAAATATTTTTCTTTTATCTCCTCTGAAGGATTAAAGAGGGAATACTGCTTTCGACACACTGCTGGAGCACAGGCGGCATTGGAATGTTGTTTTGGTTGAAGTGATTGTGTTGTCCCAAGAGATATAGGTGGAGATTGGAGCTTTTATGACTCTGGCTGGACAATGACCACATGGGATTGTTCAAGATTCCTGCGCATACATTTTAGACCCACATCACACACTTGTATTTTAATTTGAGCATGTGGGAGACAGATGGAACATTGCATTCACATTACTAAATACTATTCACCAAAGTTTCTTCTGTGTGTCTGTCATTAGTTTGCACCTAGCTCCTTACCTGGAACCCTCAAGCACAATGGTGACCCTGGAATGGATGGATGTGGAGCCTGTGATTGGCTACAAGATCTCTGACTATGTCATCCAACATAAAAGAGTTGAAGACCCTTCAGAGCCAGATGTCTACACAGGTAGGAAATCCCAAATCCCAATTGGGATGAACAACATCACATGAAACTAACAAACTGACTTCTTAAATCCTGGGATCAAGGTCACTATGTATGTTTATTATCATAATGAAGGGTTTCCCATATAAGACCTTGGCCCAACTAACACATGGGAGAATTCATTAAAACACCTAACAATGCAAGAGAGCAATAAAACTGAAGGGCCTTACTAAGCAACAAAATGTGTTTAGACCAATGACATAGGAACATCATTAGTTGATCACTACAATTGAACTGTTTTGATTTAATTCAGTCCTTACCAGGTTGTTCCTAAACTTCCTACAGATTTAAACACAAGCCTCTACCTAAACAGTTTAATTGCATCATTGCTGAAAAACTACAGGGTTTTTAATTAAATCTAATACAAACGTTATTTATAAAAGTGCATGATTAGACTGTTTATGAGTATTTTTGGAGAGTAAAGTAAATATTTTGAAGAGGCTGCTTCTACAAAACATTTGCAAACTAATATGGCCACAGTGTTCCTTCACAAGCAAGGATAAATGCAGCATCCTCTCAAATAATACAGTAGGCTGTTTATGTTTAGATGAACTTTGTGACTCCCTATTCCCGCTCTAATATTAGGTAATCATTTTATATTTAGACACTAGATTACAGATGGCAGACTGGAAATAGAAAAAGGTGTCAGGGGCAGAGTGATCATTCTGGTGAAATGAGATGGTGTGGAAGATGCAGTCTTTTGGAGCTTTAGTCATTGGGAGGAGTGGACAGGCCATCCATCACCCCTGGGAGGACTGCTGATGAAGCCTGGTCAGCGAAGAGGAGAGAGGGCACAGACAGCCAGACACGGCCATGTTGGCAGAGGTGAGGCAGGAAGGGGCAGATGGTGTGGGTGACTCACACAGCCATGTGCCAGTCACTACCGTCCATCATGCCATTAGAGACAATAGAATAGAGATTAAACTCATTGCCTGTGGTTAAATTGGTCTCTTTTCCCCCCGTTGACTGTCTGTAAATATGTTGATATTTGAACAAGTCATTACTGGTAACATCCACTATATTAGGACCCATAGATCTGAGCTTCCACTTTAAATACAGCCACTCAAACCCATGTTGTTCTCCTAAAGAGGGGATTAAGATTGCTGATACAAACTTGGAAGTGATTGTAGGGCTAGATTTATGAAATAATAGAGGCCTCTTAAAATAATGAGATTTTGTTCTACGGACTCAGCACGTTAAAGGGCAAGGAGTTTTTTGAAGCCTTGTTTTCTCACACTTTCCAGACTTATTTTGAAGTGACAGGATTTATAGTCTCTTTACACACCGCTGACTAGTGGCTTATGTTGAATAAAGTTAAAGTCTATGTAATAAAACCAAAGCTAAAGTTGGTTAAATATAATCACATGGGCCACTACTTGTGGATGGGCCCTAAAAAGTTCTCCTCTATAGGTGACCTTTCAGTAATGTTCCTAGCAGTAGCTCAGTGGGTAGAGCAGTCGTCTTTCAACCGGGAAGGTAGGCGGTTCGATTCCCACTCTCCCCACAGTTCAGACTGTCGTTGTGTCCTTGGGCAAGACACTTAACCCACCTTGCCTCCAGTGACTATAACACTGGTAATTACTGTAGAACAATGTAAGATGCTTTGGATAAAAGCGTCTGCTAAATGAATAAATGTAAATGTTGTATATGTGTCAATTAGCATTTTGTCAATTGATGACAATAAACTTAAACTTAAATAAGAAACTTTAGATTTTTGAAAGCATTCTTAAATTTACAGCATTTATCACACTTAACGATGTATTGTAGGACTCAGTGAGAGACTCCATGGAGCCAGTTCTCTACGTGATGGCAGTATAGCTCAGTGGTAGCACGGCCGTTCTTCGCCAGCATACTGTTGTTGTGTCTTTGGGCAAGACACTTAACCTACATTGCCTCCAGTGAAGTTCTGTATCACTGGTAATAGTTTAATGTATGTAAAGCACTTTGAGTGCCTACTGCAGTAGGTGGAAAAACCTATATAAAAATTAAGATAATTATTATTATGACATGTTTTCTCAGTAACTGATGGAGTGCTTCACTATGGTTTTAAGTTAAGTAACAATTTCTTGTATTATGCTAATTTATTAATTCTCAGCAAATAACTTGTTTGTCATCTAGTGTTGTATGAATTGACTGGGGTTTAAGCCAAACTACAAGTGCGTTTACAAAAAAGTTGGGACACTTTACAAATTGTGAATAAAAACATAATGCAATTGTGTGGAAGTTTCAAATTTCAATTTTTTATCAGGATGCAACATAAATGACATATCAAACGTTTAACCTGAGAAAATGTATAATTTTAGGGGAAAAATAAGTTGACTTTAAATTTCATGGCATCAACATATTTCAAAAAAGTTGGGACAAGGCCATGTTTACCACTGTGTGGCATCCCGTCTTCCTTCTATAACAGTCTGCAAACGTCTGGGGACTGAGGAGACAAGTTGCTCAAGTTTAGGAATAGGAATGTTGTCCCATTCTTGTCTAATTGAGGCTTCTAGTTGTCTTAGGTCTTCTTTGTCGCATTTTCCTCTTTATGATGCGCCAAAAGTTTTCTATGAGTGAAAAATCTGGCCATTTCAGAACCGGATCTTTCTTGGAAACTGCAAGGTCTTGACTGAAAGAGACGACATCTGGATGGAAGGCACATGTTGTTCTAGAACTTGGATATACCTTTCAGCATTGATGGGGCCTTTCCAGATGTGTAAGCTGCCCATGCCACACGCACTCATGCCCCCATCCCATCAGAGATGCAAGCTTCTGAAATGAGCGCTGATGAAAACTTGGGTTGTCCCAGTTTTCCAAAAAGATTTAAATTTTGCCACTTGCCACATTGAGCCTTGGTTCCAGCGAAAACCTGCACTTCTGGATAATGTTTAGATAGAGCTTCTTTCTGACCTATAGACTTTCAGCTGGCAACAGCGAATGCCACAGTGGATTGTGTTCACCGACAATGTTTTCTAGAAGTATTTCTGAGCCCATGTTGTGATTAGTAGCATTCCTGTATGTGATGCAGTTTCGTCTAAGTTGCCAAAGATCACAGGCATCCAGTCTGGTTTTTTGGCCTTGACACTTGAGATAGTTCCAGATTCTCTGAATCTTTGGATGATACTATGCACTGTAGATGATGATAACTTCAAACTCTTTTAAATTTTCTCTGAGAAACTCCTTTCTGATATTGCTCACTATTTTTTGCTGCAGCGTCGGGGGAACTGGTGCAGAGTCGTTAGTGACACTGCACCAATTCTGTCCAAAATTTGGACATTGCTGTCCACAAAGGAGTGTCCTTTCTCTTTGAGGTGGAGGTGGACTGCAGACTAAGGTGCTCCAGGATTGGCTCTTCTGTGCTCATACATCTTGTGAAGCTGTTATTTTGTTTCACCGACCTAACTGTCACTGCACTCTTCACTGAACTGCATAAACTACATTACTCTGTTTGTGAGGGGATCTTGTCTTTAGGATGGACCAGTTTTTGACACAACGTGTTCCCTGGTTTAAAGTGGACTGGAATGTTGTGTTTGTAGAAAATCCTTTTAAGTTTTTTGGATAAACCAGACACATTAGGGATAACCACACCCTTCCCTTTTGTCTCTGGTTCCTGTCTGTTTGGTTTCTATGTCCTCATGGTTTTGTTGAAATGAAAGTCCATCTGGGGTATTCCCAGTCTCTCAGGGCTTTACGGATGTGTTGTTTTTCTTTTCGTTTACCTTCTGAGGTTGTGGGCACCTCTTGTGCTCTGTGCTGAAGAGTCCTGATGACTCCCAGCTTGTGCTGCAGTGAGTGGTGGGACTCAAACAGCAAATATTGAGTGTGTGTTGGCTTCCTATAAACCTCTACCTCTGTCCTCACAAATAACCACTGCACAGTCTAAGAAAGCCAGGCGGTTGTTTATAGCGTCTTCACTGGTGAACTTGATGTTCTTGTCCACTGCGTTGATGTGTTCTGTGAAGGCTTCTACTTCTTGGGTTCTGATTTTGACCCACTTGTCATCACCATATCTGAACCAGTGACTGGGCACTGCACCTGGGAAAGAGACAAGTGTTCTGTTCTCTACTTCCTCCTTGATCGCATGGCACAGCAATGTTTTTGTCTGTAGAAGTGGAAATAAGAAGTGTTCAAACATATCTCCAGTAAACTGCAAATATCCGGGGTGAGGTTTTTCCTGTAAAGAAGTGTCCTGTAGTAGTCTCATCCTTACAACCACGAGTGCTTCATTGGTGGGTATGCAGGTAAAGAGTGATGTGACATCAAAGAAGACAATTGTCTCATCTGTGTCTAGTTGTAGATGTTTGATTTTGTTAGTAAAGTCCTGTGAGTTGATGACATGGTGTTGTGAGTGGCCTTCTAATGGAGCTAAAATGTTTGCCAGGTGTTTGGCTGTATTGTAGGTGGCTGAATCTGTGCTGCTTACTATGGGTCGTAGTGGAATTTCTTCTTTGTGTATTTTGGGTAAGCCATAAATACAGAGAGTGGTGTTTCCCGGATATAGGGAAAACAGAGGTCGATCAATGACTTGGTCCTTCTCCAGCCTCTGCAGGCAGTCTATGACCTTCTTCTTGCACCAACTTGTTGGATCTCTTCTCAGTGTCTCATAGGTGGTGGTGTCACTGAGTAAGCTGTTAATTCTGGACTTGTAGTCATCTGTGTTCAGGATCACAGTGCATCTTCCTTTGTCTGCTGGCAGAAGGGTGATGCTGTGATACTTCTCTAGTGCTGACAAGACCTTCTTTTGCTCCAGGGTAATATTAGAGGGGGGTGGTTTGGCATTAGCCAGTGCAGCTGTATCACTAACAACTCTGCACTTGAATGGAACAGTGTCACTAACGACTCTCCTGAGCCTTAACGACTCCCACATCAGGAGTCACACTTCCCTTTCAGAGCCAAGGACTGTGAGAACAGAACAGCCTGGTCCATCAAGTTTGGTTTCAGGAGAAACTCCTCCCTCTAGAGATATAAGCTCAGCTCTCTTACCAGTTGATCTCAGAATTGATAAAGTCTCTTGGAATTAGAGACAACACGTCTTCACCTTGAAAACTGAGTCCAGATGCTTTTATTTAAAGCTTTTTTTAAAGATGTCCTGGATGACTGAGAACCTTCACAGAAATATTTGGCATTACATTTCAAAATGTCTCACTTTCAACATTTGATATGTTATCTATGTAGTATTCTGAATAAAATATTGAAAAATAAATAAAATTTGAAACTTCCACATCATTGCATTCTGTTTTAATTTACAGTTTGTTTGTTTTTTTACAGTGTCCCAACTTTTTTAAAATCGGGTTTGTACTTGTAGCTTTGAAGCGACAGTACCATGATAGGAACAGTACCATGGCACCAGATACTGAGGCAGTAGATACATCCAGGCCCAGATTACTCTCTCAGACCAGTACTGCATCTGCATCAGTTTCCAAGTTGAAACACTGCTTGGGGCTGAGAGAGAGGAAAGATAAACAGAGAGCCTAACACACACATACAAACTGAGGGTGAGTCACACACACTCCTTGTGCATGCTCCTACAGATGGTAGACAGACAGTAAGTGTTGAGATGCAGACACTCGGATGTAACACTCACTGGTTTCCCAGAGGCCTGTTTGGTTCTGTCTAGACTAGAGCAGAAGCAGTGACTATACCCCCCTATGGTATGACTATAGGAATATTATTCTTTTTGCTTTGGTTTAAGGAAAGAAAAGAAAGAAGGCTGCTAAACCGTGCTGACCTATTCCTTTATCTAACATATGGCTAACTGCTCAAGGAGTTTTCTTATCTTGAGCATGAGCCTTGGAAATCCTCACACTACTACCTAAACTATAACCTTATCTGCTTAGGAGTGCAATGTGTTTTGCTAGTATCTTAGTAACATTTCTTTCAATGTAATTTCTCTGTGGGCTGACTCAGATGATGTCATATACCATCTCTTTGGCTTAGGGTTATCATCCATTACAGTTCCCTGAATGGATGCAATCATACTGTCAAGTATCTCTGCAGCAGTGAAAGACTTCTTCTTTTTATCTAATATCTGCAAATGTTACAGATTTGTCTCACTCTTGATTTGCGTAAACGCAGGATGTGGTAGGGTGTTTTTTCTTATTAGCGTTAGGTCCCAATGTTTGTAGCAGTTAACGACAGTTTTAGGGTAAGACTTGTTTCAGTACATTGTCTATCGTTATGGATGATCAAACATGTTAAATTTTTCTGTTACACTCTGTATAAGCGCTGTATTGAAGTTTGTGTGGTCCAAATGAATGGAAATAATATCTTCACATAGCAAGGTCTATAATTAGATTGTACATAATAAAAAATATTTCTCAAGCCATATACTCTTTGTATTTGTCAGTATTTCTGCTTTTCTACCTTGTTTTTGTGTGTCCTATAAAGATTGGGGTTCTTGTGTTAAACCATCCCATTCCTTTCACATCTGCACAAGACATCAGCAACAGGCCTCTTACATCAGCCCACTTATCAACACTGTTAGAAAAAACATCTCTACATGAAGACACCCCCTTCAGTTGTAAGGTCAGCAGTGACTGAGATGGATTTTCTGCTTTGATGTGAGGGAGAGCAGCGGAGCCTCTAGTTCATTAATCTTATTGTTTATTTCAACATTATGCTCTGCTAATATCTCCAACATCATTCATTTTCATATTTTTAGTTGGAAAATTACCATATTTAAGATGTGATGTCTGCAATAAAATGAAGGATGGTCCAAAACTACAGTATAATATTTTAACCATGGCAACTACATGAGACTGTGATCATCCACAAGGCTCCACTTTCCAATTTTAGAATTTAGGAAGAAAGATAGCCCAGTTCATGGGAAAAACAAACATCAGGTTGCCAATCTGGTTATCAATCAATTGCACAATGGACAATTTTTTTCCAAAAAACAGAGACACCTATCATAGATTTGAAGATGCTACTCATGCTGAGCCATATCTAAGAAATTTTGATTGACAAGTCAGACTGAAGTAATGTCGATACAGTCCTCAAGCTGTAATTTTACAACCAGGCTTTGTAGATAGTCATTGTGTGTTTTTGACGGATTTGTCTTCCACTGAAAAGGTCTCGCTAATGAATTTGAAGGGCTCCATCAAAAGCAGGCAAACAAACAAATTCCCATTTAAAATCAACATTAATCAGTTTCCAAACAAATGGCACTAACTTTTCTGAAAATGGGTTTTGTAATCCACGATGTTATTTTTGCAAGGGAAATAAAACAGTGAGTTACTGTGACCTTGTAGAAAATCTTGACATCAACGCATAAATTTCTGTGTGTAATAAAGTGTTTGTGCCAAAAAATCATAATAGATTGTGTTTCCATTAGGAGTTTCCATAATTTTTGTTTCTATACTCATCAAATAGTCTGTACTTCTACATTTACAGAAAACAAAAACCTCACTTATCATTAGCAGATACCTTTCCCATCTGCTCCTAAAAGCCTTTCATTTCCATGTAAGCCAATATTTTTGTTCTAACCACTGGCTTTGCATAAAGCACTATCTAAAATCCAGGAAGACTTTTCTTCATCCTCTAACAGTATTACTGATATACAGTGTGTGTGTGTATATGTATGTGTGTGTGTGTATAAATATATATATATATATATATATATATATATATATATATATATATATATATATATATATATATATACACACACACACAGAGTCAGGTCCATAAATATTGGGGCATTGCAAACAAGATGTGCTTTACCTGCAGACTTTTAGCCTTAATTTGAGGGTATTTACATCTAAATCAGGTGAACGCTGTAGGAATTACAACAGTTTGTATATGTGCCTCCCACTTTTTAAGGGACCCAAAGTAATGGGACAATTGGCTGCTCAGCTGTTTCATGGTAAGGTGTGTGTTCTTCCCTCATTATCCCATTTACAAGGAGCAGATTAAAGGTTTAGAGTTCATTTCAAGTGTGCTATTTGCATTTGGAAACTGTTGCTGTCATCTCTCAATATGATATCCATAGAGCTGTCACTATCAGTAAAGCAAGCCATCATTAGGCTGAAAAAACAAAACAACCAGATCAGAGAGATAGCAAAAACTTTAGGTGTGGCCAAATCAACTGTTGGAACATTCTTAAAAAGAAAGAACGCACCCAGTAACATCAAAAGACCCGGAAGACTGTGGTGGATGACCAAACAATATTTTCCCTGGTAAAGAAAACACCTTTGACAGTTGGCCAGATCAAGAACACTCTCCAGGAGGTAGGTGTATGTGTGTCAAAGTCAACAATCAAGAGAAGACTTTACCAAAGCGAATACAGAGGGTTCACTACAAGATGTAACCCATTGGTGAGCCTCAAAAACAGGAAGGCCAGATTAGAGTTTGCCAAACAACATCTAAAAAAGCCTTCACAGTTCTGAAACAACATCCTATGGACTGATGAGACCAAGATCAACTTGTACCAGAGTGATGAGTAAAGAAGAGTATGGAGAAGGAAAGGAACTGCTCATGATCCAAAGCATACCACCTCATCAGTGAAGCATGGTGGTGGTAGTGTCATGGCGTGACCATGTATATCTGCCAATGGAACTGGTTCTCTTGTATTTATTGATGATGTGACTACTGACAAAAGCAGCAGTATGAATTCTGAAGTGTTTCGGGCAATATCATCTGCTCATATTCAGCCAAATGCTTCAGAACTCATTGGATGGCGCTTCAAGGTGCAGATGGACAATGACCCAAAGCATATTGCAAAAGCAATCAAAGAGTTTTTTTAAGGGAAAGAAGTGTTATGCATTGGCCAAGTAAGTCACCTGACCTGAATCCGATTGAGCATGCATTTCACTTGCTGAAGACTTGCTGAGGCTGAAGGGAAAATGCCCCAAGAACAAGCAAGAACTGAAGACAGTTGTAGAGGCCTGGCAGAGCATCACCAGAGATGAAACCCAGCGTCTGGTGATGTCTTCTTAGGACTTGCCTTACTTGTCAATGTCCCGCTTGTTCTTAGCGTATAGCTTGATATCATCCATGTAGAGGAGGTGACTGATGGTGGCCCCATTCCTGAGTTGGTATCCACAGCCAGTCTTGTTGATTATTTGGCTGAGGGCGTTCAGACCATGCAGAACAGCAGTGAGGACATAGCATTTTCTTGGTATATGCCACATTTGTTGGATACCTTTGCAAGTGGCTTGCCATTGGCCTCACGGGTGGTTATCCACAGCCTCATCGAGTTTGCAATGAAGTCTCTTTGATATTGTACATCGCCAAAGATTCAGTGATCCATGTGTGAGTCATAAGCTTTCTTGTAATGATGCCTGACATTAGCTTCCATATTGTGGGGAGACAGGTTATTGGCCGAGAGTTGGATGGGACTGTACCCTTTGTGGGATCCTTCTGGATCATGGTTTATATGCCCTTCAGTAAGCCATTCATGGTGCTTCCCATCCCTTAGCAGCTGGTTCATTTGTGCTGCAAGGCGCTCGTGGATTGCAGTGAGCTTCTTTAGTCGGTAGGTGTGGATTCTGTCAGGGCCCGGTGCTGTCCAGTTTTTCATACCTGAAACTCTTTCTTGGACCTGAAACTCTTTCTTGGATGTCTGCATCTGTGATGGTAAACGGATTCTGTTCAGGGACGTTGCTGTGGTCCTCTCTCAGAGCCACCAGCCACTGTGTATCGTTGTTGTATGATGCCTCCCTCTCCCATATACTTTTACAGTATTGTTCAGTTTCCAGCCTTGGTGGGTCTGCTCTGTTATTACTCTGCTCTATCCCCACTGCTTTTCTGCATAAGTCTGAACCCCCTCAACCAAAAAATCAACAAGACTGACTATGGATACCGATTCAGGAATGGGGCCACCATTAGTCACCTCCTCCACATGGATGACATCAAGCTATACGCTAAAATTGAGCGGGACAACAACCTACTGATCCACACCACCAGGATCTACATCTCTGACATTGGGATGTCATTCGGGCTTTAGAAGTGTAGTCGAATGGTGACAAAGAGAGGGAAGGTAGTCCACACAGAAGGGGTCTCACTACCAGAAGGAACAATAGCAGACATTGAGGATTGCTACAAGTACCTTGGAATACCACAGGCAAATGGCAACCTCAAAGAGGTAACAAGGAAAACAGCAACTGCCAAAATACTCCAATGAGTAAGTCAAGTCTTAAGAAGTCAGCTCAATGGCAAGAATAATGCCCATGCAATAAAGAGCTATGCCTTGCCAGTGATCAGATACCCTGCGATAATAATAAGGTGCCCAAAGGAAGAGATACAGGCCACAGATGCTAAGACACAAAAGCTCCTCACCATGCATGGAGGGTTCCATTACGCTAGCCGTAAAGAAGGCGGCCGTGGACTAGTGAGTGTGAGAGACACTATCCAGGATGAAACATCCAAGATCTACAAGTACATAAAAGATAAGGCCCCAATAGATGATGCTCAGTGAATGTCTTAGGCAATGGGGAACAGAGGAAGAGGTGCTGGAGGGGGGACCATCATCGGTGGACAAACCCCTACATGGGCTGTAACATAACTGAAGTGGCTGACATCAACAAATCCTACCAATGGCTAGAACAGGCCGGACCTAAGGACAGCACAGAGGCACTCATCATGGCTGCACAGAAACAGGTACTGAGCGTCAAAGCAGTAGACGCCCAGATCTACCACACCAGACAAGACTCAAGGTGTAGGCTGTGCAAAGAGGCCCCTGAAACAATTCAGCACATAACTGCAGGGTGTAAGGGAAAGCATACATGGAGCGCCATAACCAAGTGGCTAGCATAGTGTACAGGAACAAAGTGGGAGAGAATGATCGAGCCAAGATCCTGTGGGACTTCCAGATTCAGACTGACAGAATGGTAATGGCGAACCAACCAGACATCGTGGTGGTGGACAAACAGCAGAGGAAAGTCGTTGTGGTTGACATGGCAATACCAAGTAATGGCAACATCAGGAAAAAGGAACCTGAGAAACTAGAGAAATACCAAGGGCTCAGTGAAGAGTTGGAAAAAGCTTGGAAGGTTAGGGTTTGGAGCACCATTATCTAATCTATGTAATCTATTTTATCTATCTAATCTATGTAATCTATTTTATCTATCTTATCTATCTATCTATCTATATATATATTTTTTTTTAATTTTTAGAAATGGAAAATATAAATATTATGGTGCTATCAACCTAAACTGACTCAAAAGCAGAGGGGGTCCAAATCATACATTTCCATCTGTTTTTACAGAACTGAAAGAGTGCTTTATGTTACTATGACTGTGGCCTGAGGTGCTCTATGAGCTCATAGTGTATATGGGGCAAACTCTGCAGCTACACAGATGACAGTACTGTATATAAGGCCACACATGGTTTCTAAAGCAGGAATATTTTGAAATCCCCATTTCACATTGGGATTTCATAGCTTTAATGGAAACTTTTCCATGTTTTATTATTTATGAAATCAGCCAAAACCCAAAGTGTTTGCTTTTCTAAGATCCCCTATAAAAAGTTAGTGTGACCTTGGAGCACTTCTGGGGAAGGATGAGTGCTGGCAGTCAGAGGATAGTTTGTGCCCCAGACACACATCTGTCAAGAGGTTGTGTGTATTTTAATATTGAATCTTTTACAGGTTAAATTAAAGAAACATTATTATTTTTATTTTAAGATTTACAAGGCCAATCAGAGTGAATTAAAGTTCAGTTACTCGTGGTTAAATGTAGGGAAGAACATAACGATTGTTAAATCTGTTTTAATGTGATTCACTTCCTTTGATATGGGCTTTTGTCAGACTTTGTCTTGAAAGATAAACACCTGCCTTTAGTTGAGACTGTGCACTCGACATGGCATGCAAACGTTTGTATAGAAAACAGATGAGGCAATATTTCTAGACAACAAGAAAGGGGAGCAGGTGGGGAAGAGACTTCCACTGGATCAATGTCAGAGGGTGCTTTATTCCCAACATCCATGCTGTCGTCATCACAGAAAAAGTAACATCAGTGGAGGCGACGCTGGCTGTGGCACTGCCAAGACTCCAGCATGGAGGGTTAGTGCGCTAGAAGTCCTAACACTGTTGGTGCCAGAAGTACAGATGGAGCAGACCAGAGAGAGATCCCCTGCTCCTACCAGGCTAGTAAGCCAAGCAGGCCACTGACTCATTCACAACAAGCGGGGCAAAATAAATTAATACAATAAGTTATTAAATCAAATCTTATCTACTAAAAAATTAAGAGGTTTGTCCAAAAGATCCAGCTGTCTATATTTAAAGTGAAACAGAAGTAACAGTGCCAGTTCTGTTGCTTTAACATATTAGACCAGGACTAACAAAAGAGTATTACTGCACCTTTTTCCTAATAGCAACCTGGAAATTCACTTTTCCAGATATAACTCCAGAAGATCTGTCTTTAATCCATCAACTAAAAACCAGGATCATTTAGAGCTGAGGCTAACTACGTGGACATGGCATCACATTTAAATTTTGATGATTGTCCAGAAAATAAAAAATCAGTTCAAAGATATCAAAGCCATGTCATTTGTAACACAGAAGTGAAGGCAGTAAAATAGCTTTGCACAACTCAATGGCAACTCAAAGCATTAGATCCCATCACAATTTAATCTATTTATCCATTGTACATATCATTCAACAGTTTGTATTCAACTAAGGCTCACACCTTCTACAATG
Source organism: Neodontobutis hainanensis (assembly GCA_024349245.1). Lineage (NCBI taxonomy): Eukaryota > Metazoa > Chordata > Actinopteri > Gobiiformes > Odontobutidae > Neodontobutis > Neodontobutis hainanensis. The sequence continues at coordinate 1,841,510 of JALDNG010000041.1, forward strand.
GGCCTTAATCCACAGTGTGATCCGTTTCACACACCCCACTCGAAGCACTACACTGAATTTGGTCTCCCACAGGCCTCTAGATGGCACACCAGGGCAGAGACAGCATTCACTCAAATGTAAAGAGAGACAGAGTGAGATGCTGATGGATTTGTGTGGGGCTCAGCATTCCTCAAGCAATGGGACTGCAAAGTAGCTGTGATATCCAAGATAACAACAGTCACAGATGATAATAAAAAACTCAAGAGGATTGTGAACACATTTCATTGACCACATTGATGGCATTCATATCTGTAGGCATAAATAACAATAACAAGAATTAAACATCTGTATATTTAAGAAATGTTGTTGTATACAATTCCTTGGGGAACATGGTCCTTATTAAGAACACTTAGACACTGCCCTGCTTTAATCCAGATTATGAATGAATAAACTCTGTGAACTTGGTGAACCCATAAATCCATGGCTGATCCTGCAGATTGTTTGCTGAAGGATGCAGGTTATATTTTGGATGTATGGGAATAATTACTGGCTGACCTGTGCTATAAAGTCAGACGCCCCTTAGCTCTCCATTTCCTGTCTTTTTCAGTAGGAGTTCCCAGAGAAATAAGCTTAATCAAGCCAACTCTCTTGGTAATAAAAAGGGTTAACCAAGTCCACGTCCCATTGGTTGAACCTAGATTTGACCTCATTCCAGTTTTCCAGTCCAGCTTTTGTCTCGTCAGCTGCTAATTTGGGTTTCTTGTCCATGAATAGAGTTTGTGAACATGAGAATGACCAAAAAAGCAAAATACAGTGGAGTTTGGCAGGTTAAAGTTATGCAGCAGAACCATCTCATTTTTGGTCTTATTAATGTTTTACATGCAGATATTCCTCTTCTTTCTGGCGCATACCTTCTTCTATCCACCTTTTGTTGTGTGACCAGGGCCGGTGGTATCCCCCTCCCTTGTTTATGTAACAGCTCCATTATTGGAAACCAAGAATGCCCCCACCATGCGTCGATAAACCCTCATTCAAAGAGATTGAATTATATGGAGATAAACGTGTCCTTGAGCATGGGTGCAGATAACAGATTGGAGTGACACAGCTGACTCTCTTTGTTTTGTTAATTAAAGATGACCTCATCGCTAAAAATGGACGCTGTGCACCTCCTCGTCACGAGCCTCACCATCAGCAGATTGCAGATTGCAGGCAGGGGGCCAAGGGCTTTTTGCATTTCCTTTTTATTTTTTTTTTATTTTTTTCATTTTTGCCTCTTCATGTTCACATTGATAGTCCGTCCCTGTCTCTCTTCCCTGTAGGTCTAGACTTTTATTCTTCTTGTCACACTCTCTCTGTCTCCCTTGTGCAGACATGGACACATATTGTTCTGTAACTTCTATCTCACATTAATTGATTCACGCTGCACGCACAATTGAGACAAGAATGGCGTGTTGGCTTCATCCGTGCACATTTGTTTGGGAATTTTATCTGCTGTAGCCATAATGAAAGTAATAATTAGATCTGTGTAGACTTTAAAGCACAAAGCATATGCTGGTCTGGTGTTTGTTGAATTTGAAGTTAGCTCTGAATCGATTTAAAATGCATTTAGACATTAAATTAGGATTGATTTATCACACTAATTTGCTTAGAAGCTGTATGATATTAAATTTTTTAGAACAGATTAGCAAACTGTAATAAAAACACATCACATTATGTTTGTTGAAGCTGCAGTAGGACGATTTTCAAATAGTTCAAAGACTTGTGAACAAGCTGTAAGTAAAAGGTCTTCCTTGTGCATCAAATCAGCAGCAATTTCAAAAGTCCTAAAATAAGTCCAAAAAAAAGTAGCCATTTATCTTTTACTGTAAAACAAATGTGAAATAAACCCTGGAGTAACTGGGTGCCCTATGGTGTTACTGTGGTTTTGTTATAAGACATACCATGATTGTCCTAGACCCCGCAGAGGCCCTCAAAGTCCATGTTGCAGTGCAGTATAGAATACAGGATGGCACTTTGAATCAATCTGTCGATGCAGCATCACAGTACGACACAAGCCAACGTGCCGTTAACATGACAGGCCTGGACCCAAGGGAAACGGAGTCACAGTAACAGGAGCTGGGGGCAATAAAACAGACCACACGCAGGACGCATCAAAAATGGTGGATAAAGACACAGGGGCCCATTAAGCCTTGCCAAAGCAATGCAGCATAGAGAGTGAGAGGGCAGGGCAATGTTAACACTAATCACTGGTTGTAATGAAGGCATTTACCTGAGAAGACAAACCACAACCAGCTGAGTCCCACACAGGCTTGACTTTAGTGACTGTGCTTTTATATGTTTACCATTTTGTTTGAAATTATCCATTTTATAGCTTCTTACCCAGCTTCATGCTAAATAACCATTATATGCTAGAGGGAAGCCTAGTAACTTTGAATAATATTACAAAATATAAGTTATACTGGTGTTCTTTTTTTTGTTTGTTTTTCCTGAGATACAATTTAACTAACATGGCTTTTAATAAATGTCTTGTATGTAATAAGTTAGTTGCTGTAATTTTAGGATCCATCCAAACCATATCATGGACACCACAATGATAACATTCAATGTTTTTTATCACATGCCACCCTGGGACACTTTATATCAGCTGCAGTCAAACTGAACCAACTAAATATTGATTTAAAGCTGGACAGTGAATGCAGCTGCTGCATACTGCTGCCAGTGGCAACAGCTGGACAATACATTCTTTTCAATTTTGACTGTGGAGATGTAAATACGATAATAACTGTCCATCACACCACTGGAAAATAACATGCAATTCTCAGAATAATTTGTAATTTAGCCGCACATGTTTCTGTCAAGTACATGCAAGCATCACATTACACTGCAAGCTGCTTTAATCATCAGAAGATAATGGATGCATTGTTTGGCAGAACAGTATTGACCAATATTGAAGTCCCTCGACCTGATACATGTATTTATCTGTCCAGCTTTGTCTACCTAATATTTCTAGTCATGCTGTTTTTTCCTCTGGATCGTTGCCTTGTCAGTCATTTAAATGGCAACCCTCATTAATATATGTTCCAAGGCTTCTTGCTACAGTACGGTGAGGTTGTCTATCTCTGTAAACTCTTTTCTTCATTCGTGTTATTGTGTGACAGAGAGAGGAAGGGCGGAAGTCGAGGTTGTATAGGGCCTGTCCGTGGCATGGGGAGTGGAAGGGTGAGTGCTGACAGTTTAACAGAAAAGGCCCCTCACAGGTTTGGCAGCCCACGGGAAATATAAAGCATCTGATTTGTTTATTAATTTAAAGCTTGTGTTTGTTTTAAATGATTCCACCATGCAAACGTCTACAGTAAAACAAAAGGACTAAGAACAAATAGACACAAAGTGGGAGTAGGAGAATGAAAATTGAGTAAAAAAAGGTATTCAAAGTGTAAGCAAAATATCTGTTTAATGTCCAAGCGGATTTTTGAACTTCCATCAGTGGTATACTTGCACTGCTCATTGCTCTTTATTACATTTACATTTATTCATTTAGCTGACGCTTTTATCCAAAGCGACTTACATTGTTCTACAGTAATTACCAGCCACTGGAGGCAAGGTGGGCTCTGTGTCTTGCCCAAGGACACAACAACAGTATGAACTGTGGGGAGAGTGAGACTCGAACCGCCTACCTATCTGGTTGAAAGACAGCCACTCTACCATCGAGGCCTAGTTTAGATAAAGTCACAGAAATCTTGCCAGATGAAAATTAAGGACAGATCCATCAAAAGCTGCCTAAACTAATGCTCACTTATTTCTAATTGCATATTCTATACTTTGCTTTACAATGTGTTTGAGATTTCACTGCAGGAAAGCCGTTTCTATATGACCTGCACTGAACGGACCGTGTAAATATGTGCCTCTTAACTGTGTTTTTCTGCCACTTTTCCTCAAATTTCCTCTTTGAGCTGAAAAAGGCTAATGTGTGAACTCACTGACCCTGAGGATTTTACACGTTCACTCTCCCTTTCTCTCACACACATATAAAGAGCTAATGGCTGCTGCAATTACACTGTGCCTGCATTCAGTAGTGTAATTCAAATTATTTTTCAGGGATAACAGTATAAGCAAGTCTGTCTTCCAACATCAGACAGAATACCACTGTGCCACTTAAACACACACCCGTCTCCACATCAAATGAGCTGTTGTGTGTTTCTGCCCGCACACTCATACTTCCAGGTTTTTACTATGTGCTTAATGCTGTATTGTGTGTGGTAGTTAAAGCGTTCTGTTTATGTTTTATAATTGCATTTTTTCCACCTATAGATCATCTGGCACCTCAAGCTGCAAAAAAGAAACTCTTTAAATTTCCTCATTTGTGGAAACACGCCATCCCCGTCACTTTGTTTTTGTTTTTTCTCTAGTGCCAGTGTTTTCCGAGGGGTTTTTCCTCATTGTCATTGTTGAGAATGTGGGTCAGTCTGGGTCAGGAACTCTTTCTGTTGTGGGCCAAAGCCCTTGGAGAGATTGTATATGATATTGGTCTGTATAAATAAACCTCACAAAAGGCCCGCGTGTGGGTTTATATTCAAGCTTTTCCCTCTATCCCTCTTGTCCGGCTCTTCATCTCATCATGTCTCTATGATTTGATTATTATTTGTTACTCTCACTGCTTACCAAAAAGGTCAGCTGGCATTTACCATCAGGTTTTGATCACTATGTAAAAGGGAGAACACGCAAAATGGCTTTTACCGTAATAGAATTTCTGGGGGCCTTAATTTTTGCCAGCTGTGTGCTGTTTTGCCTGCAGTATTGACAGAAAAGTTGACGGACCACAGACCTACACAAGAGGAACCCCTCAAAATGGTAGAAGCAGAAACACTACTTCTGGGTGGGTTTGAAAGTCCTCTAGTGTGGATGTGCACTTCCATTTAGAAGACCTTCTACAGGCCTTACATCCTTGAGTTTACTTTGACAGATGCAGCCACAGTTCTACATGTCACCAGGGAACTGTGGAGTATGTGCTACTACAGTGTACAAATACTGCACTGAACTGCATGACCCACGTGTGAGAGCTTAAAAAATCACAATCTGTGTAAAAATGTGCTTTGGAATCTGAAATAAGTTGCTCAAAAACAATAATTCAATGTTTACAAGTAGCATGTCATTTTACAGAATCAACAAAATTCTGTTACTGAGGTATTTAGAATAGAAACTTTATTTGTCTGTTCCAAGTAAAAACAGAAACTTTGTCTTTGGACACGGCTTATTCAGTCACACACAAAGTCCATCCACATCTAAACATTTAAAAGCACATAACGACCAGGTATAATTAATGAAATACTTATTTAATGTTATTCAGAACAGTAAATGCAGTTGGGATGAAAGATTTCTTATATATGTTTTTGTGGCCTGGTGTCCCGTAGGGTCTGCCTGATGGCAGCAGTGTAAAGAAGTGATGCATTGGATGTGACATTCACATTGGCATAAGACATTTAGAAGGTGAAATACATTATAGTATACTTATTTTTGTTCACAATACAGTAATAGTAGCGTAACATTTAATGGCTTCCTATAATATTTTAAAAAGAGTATTTAACGCAGTGTGTCCTCCTGCTGTCTCCCTAAATAGATAATTATGCAATAAGCCACTGAAGAGCCCCTGGGCTCAACATTTTTCTTTTGTTTAGTCTCCCCCAGGCCACAGAAGTGCTCAGTTCATAATGCAAATGGTATATATGACACATGCTCACACGCTGCTAAACTGCAAGCCTTATGTGTTCAATATCAAGAGTTTTACAGAATTTGTCCTGACCATATTTAAATTGTTAAGTTTTATTAATGAATATAGTGCATTGGTGATTATTGTTGAGCATACTGAAGCTGCAACAGATCTAGGTGACTGTAACACCATTCACTGAGATCACCATTCCTTCCGCATCCAAAACCATAAAAGAGCTGAGCTTCTTCTTTCAGTGTGTCTCCTCTTAGTCTTGGTAAAGCAGCAGAAGGCTGGCATCCCGCGGGCATTCCTCGGGCACTATAAAGGTCAGAACGCCGTCTGAGGTTAAATCTGGTCAGCTTTAACAGTGCCCAACTAAACTGCAGACATTGATCCGTTTCTTGTAAATGCTTGTAATGTAAATGTAAGCCACACATTTCAATTAAATACTCATTTTACTAATGTTTTAGAAATTGTCTATAAGTTTATATTAGTGAAATTATTTATATCTTTACTTAAATATTGCACTTTTTCAGTTTGCTCAATGAACACCCTGGGAAAATTCCTAGGTGGACACACCAGGGGGCGCCTAGCATGTTGTTGTTTTTTGTTTTTTTATGTTGGTTGGGGAAACCGGAGTACCAGGAGGGAACCCACCCAAGCACGAGGAGTAAATAATAAATGTCCATGTATGTAATAATTACATAGATACATAACTATACAACTTAAGAACTAACAATCTACAAATGTATTATTTTTTTGGTATCTCTAAAAGTAATGGAATGGGAATTTTCTTTTGCATTGTAATAATGACATTTTTTATTTTTATTTTGTTTTTAATCTTCTCTTAACAGCATCCGTGTGTTATGTATTCCTCTTTATAATTTAGGAGTTGTCTTGTAGCATCACCATGACCAAGGCTTTATCAGCCATTAGGTAAACACTGCATGTGGGTGGCCTCCAGGTTCAAATCTGTGATGGTGTGAGATTTTTAATAGTAAACAAAACAGTAATAACATATTGGGAGAAGTGTATAATATTCAGGGAAAATCTTCGAAAGGGCTAAGCTTAAACAGTGCAAGAATGTGTTTTAAAAACCCCCCTCTACACAGAGCTTTCTCTGTGAAAAGGTCAAATCATTCATTCGTGCAGTTCTTTTTCCTCTCCTCTGCAACCTTTATTTCCCATTCCCTTGTGCCCCACCAGCCAGACTTATTCCCTCTGTTTATATCTTGGCCCATGTATCATAAGCTAAAACTAAGCTGCCCTTTACCTCTTGTAGAAATAGTTGGAAATCCAAGCTTTTGAGAGCATTTAAACTATTTTGACAGCTCCCTTTCCTTTTTTTTCCATCACCCCCCCATGAGCACTGGAAACTGCCGCCGTGCATGTGTCTAAACGAACAAGTGTGCTCCCCGTTTCCCGTAAGCTGACATGAAAGATATTTCACAACTTGTGAAGTACTGTTTTGTGAGACGCCAGGGCGCTCAGTGAGATATCATTGTAACACTACCAACTGCCCATAAAGGAACAAAATCCTGTTTTCTTTCAGTTCTTTAGTGGATTGTATTTGGTCTGCAGCCAGAAAAAGTCATATTTAATTTAGCCATCAGCACAGGCAAAAATGACTCCCGCCGGACTGAGCAGAGGTGAAGCACACAATACCAGTCAATGGCAAATCACTGAAGAGGAAAAAAGAGCTTTCTTAAAAAAGAAATTCATTCATAGCTGAGTCAATTTTGTGTTTGGGCTTCTCGATTGTACCAGAGTTTTGTGACTTTGTATTGTTTGACTTTGAAAAACATTGGCCAAAAGCTTATGTTGAATCATGACCAGCCTGTAACAGAATTTCTTTGTTTCCGTGTTTGTTTACGGTACACCATCTGTATTCTTTGTAACTTTCAGGAGAGGTTCTGAGCTTGATGGATGATCTCTTCTTTGGTCTGGGTTCGGCCTGCGTTGTGGCTGGCCGGAGGACGGGGGAACATCCTCATTCTGTGCTGTACTCCGTGGTCTTCAAGTGCCTGGAACCTGACAGTCTCTATAAGTAAGTCTGCCCCTGCCCTTTCATGTTTTTTTTTTTCTGCTAGCCTGTAAATTAACTGATTTATCATGCCTTCCTCAGTGTATGAATGAACATTAGTCTCTCAGAGGTCTTTACCATATGGTAAAGCCCTGAATGTTTCCAGATACCTTTTGTCGTAAAAGAAAAACAAGATGGCAGTAGAATTATTGGGGACTCGGCCTCCACATTCATTAAAAAAAAATGATATAACAAACAATAAATAACAGAAAGCGAACGCCAACTTGATCATGGGATGGATTTTACTTGACCCTAATATTTTTTGTCAAGTGTCACACTGTCTAAACCAGAAAATATGTCAGTAACAGTGGAAAAAAAAATTTAAATGGTTTGCTTGTTTTTGTACTTCCAGAAAACATAGACTGTGTGAGTCGGTTACATGGTTTATGCAGCTGTCTTTGGTCTTACGAAAACCTTTTCTGTAATCTGTTTGATTAGATTGTACTGAAGAAATTCAGCGTATGGATATTTTGTCAAAAAATGTAGCAAAAGTATGTTTGTGTTCATCCGTTCCGCCTCTAATGCTTTTATGCATATTTACCTATATAAAAGGGACTTGTTGAATTTGCTTATGTCCAATGCAAACACTTCTGACATGTGTTTCTGAATAAAAAGCCACCATATCAATTATGTTGCCATAACAATGCCCCAAAAACAAAATCAGTTACTCTGGTATACATTGTCTGAGTGGCTTGAAATTTGTCGTCCTCTGGAATGGCAGCACAGCACCAGTGATGGGTGAGGGGTAAGCCTTGCAGCTTTAATTAGATTTATAAATATAGGTGGAAAAAATGAACAATCAAAACATACTAGCCAGGTTATTATAATAGCAATTACATAATTCTTTGTAATTTGTGTCCATAACATTCAAGATTGTTGATTCTCATTGATCCCTTGATACAACAGCCAGAGTTTAAGAGCAGTACTTTTGAAAGTGCACTGAGAGAAAGAACTTTGTTGTGACAAATTTTTTCACATGTTCCCAAGCTCTAAATGGGTAAGGATGAGGAGTTGTGCTCATAAAGAGATAGAGGCGAGTAATAAACAACATCAGCAGTGATTACTGTTAATGTCATTAACAGGCTTCAGGAAACACTATCAATGAAGATAGTTTGAAGCTTAATGTTAAATAAAGATGCCTCACATTTCTCAGTGTATTTAAAAGTCTGTATTTTGTGCTAAGCATTTTATGTGTTGCAGGTTTTCCCCCAACAATTACCAAAAATATTCACCATTTAAAACATAGGTTAAGTGATTCTTGGTCAGGTAAGATGGTTTCTGTTTTTCACAATTTATTTTTAAAACATTATACAAACTTCCAAATAAAATCTCCAAATGTGTACAACACTCACATTTAACTGTATGTTGCCTACCTGCAGTGTTATTCCAATCTGTTTGTCTCTTGTTTGTCTATTGGATCAGCTAAAAATTTATTAAACCAACTCAACTTCATCCTTCTCTCTGACCACATTTTTATGAGTACAATGTTTCCCATTATCATATAAAGAACGTTCATTAAACATTACGTTGTGGCCATGTTTGCATCCTTTTCCAAACAACAATGACTGGGCAGTAAGACCACATCCTCCCATGGGTGTCTACAATTCCCACTGAAAATGTTATTTTCTTTCAGGGGGTGAATTTTGTTACCTTCTGCTGAACAACAGCTGGCTTGAGTTAACCGTGGAAGCACACTTAGTCTCGACATGGTGGAAGTGGTGGAAGCTGCTGTTGTTTTTCTGCTCGAAATGGTCAGAAAAAATATGTTTTAGTCAGGGCAGCAGGCTATGTGATAAGACCCATTGCATTTTTAAAGGGAAATTGACCAATTGTGTGTTAAGAGTTTATTGCCTGACTTTTCTAATGACATGCATTTGCCTTCCCTTTATCTAAACTAAAAGTACTACAGCTGATGGATTCAGACAGATATATATGTGGCTGTTGTTTGACACTTAAAAAGCTAATATCTCTATCCTAAAAAGGTGCTTATTTTACAGTATGGTGGCCTTGGTTTGTTATTGTTAGTGCCTTTACATAGCAGCCAGAACGGAAGGTGCACAATTGTAAATTTGATCTAGAAACAAAATTTGTAATTTTATTGTAAGAGGGTATTGTAAAAGCCTGTTTATGAACATGCATCAGGACATGCATTGTGGCTTATTTAACTTATTTTAAAAGAGCAACATTTGTGGGGTTGGTTATTCATAATTCCATGTTTTCTGAAAGGCTTATGTAGTGTAGGGGGACCTCGGGCACTTCTGTTAGACCTAATAACAAAGACCTGCAACAAGCACCCAATTCTTTGCTTTGTAGCACCATTATCTTTGGTAAGGCATTCTCTACAGTGTTGTTTTTCTCTGATAAGAGCAGAATTTACGTCGAAATTACGTCTGAGAGCACATCTGTTTGCAGCCAACTCTGTGTTTCTTAATCAGGAGCCTGATAAGAGCTCTACTGGTGTTGGCTTTTCACTTGATCATTACAAGTCTATGGCCCAGTGTTCCCACTTAAACTAGACAGCTAGCTACTGTATTGGATTCTTCTGAGAAATTTTAAATATCCAATAAAAGAAATCTACAGTGGATTCTATTTTCTTTTGTTTGTTTGTTTTTTGACAGAAATCAAGGCACATGAAATAAAATGCCATTGTAGTTTGAATAAAAAAGACACAATAGTGCATTACTATGTTGAACCACATAATCATTACTAAAATCCCAAATAAATGTTTGTTTTATTTTTCCTGTCATGTTTGGCTTCTCAGCATAAGTCGCTGAGTCATCTCAGTGTTGTTTCACTCGGAGACGTCATGCATTGTCCTGATTGCTCTTCCTTTAAATTGCTTCAGACTTTTTAAGGCACTGTCTCTAATGTTGATGTCTTTAAACTGTGTCTATTTCTTACTCCTCCACCACTTTCTATCTAAATGTTTTTTTGTTAAAGGCTCTATTAAACTACATTTCTTATGAAAGAAGCACTATATGCAGACGTATAACATCTGACTCACCAAATATTGTAAGGATCATTACCTTCCTAAAAATGTGATTTTTTATTTTATTTTTATTTTAGTACTGCCACATTTTTAAAACCTAATGTTGCAGTCAGACTTTCTGTTGGGACCAGTCTGTTTATTGTCCTTGTATGACTCACTTGACGTATAGGGAGAGCATGGTCTCTATATTAACAGGCTAATGGCAGGCAGGGGGAGTTTTGCAATTGCATTGTTTGACATTCATTTTTCCGGATTTTCCATTGTATGATTACTAAATATGTGATATCAAATGTCAATCAAGTTCTGTTAAAATGCTAAAATACTGTAGACTGTCCTGAAATAGCCTCACTGGAAATATCTGGTGCTTAAATTATAAACAAAATGTGGTTTTGTGCTTATTATGGTGACTGTGGAGCATGCTATCTGCTGAATGCACTGGGAGATGAGCTCATTCGCTGTGTATGGGCACTGATGCATCAGTTAGATGCCAGTTTGATCTGAGGATTTCAATGTCACTGGATTCTTTAAGCTGCCGCAATTCTTCACATTGTGAGGGATGATTGTATGTGGCTTTGATAGATTGCTCAACTCACTTAACTGATGTGTGTGTAAATGCTGATGTCATGGAAAAGACACCCCTAAATGCCTTGCCTCCTCCAGCCAAAAATACTGCCCTAATTGATCCTGTCACACTTTGTCTCACTCCACATCCCCGTCTCGAGCTTTTTGTCTTGCTGTCTCTTGTTGAACCATCTATCTGCTGTCTCATTCAATTACAGAACAATGGTTCATTTAATGGTAACATTGTCAATTTACACAAACATTAATCTGTCATTTGTTCTTTTCATACTTTTGCTGAGCTTTCAAAATGTTTGGTATACAAAGGCAGGCATTTTCAGAAGAGGTTACATACTCCAGACTGCATTGAAAGAGTTGTCTGGACATTGGGGGTATATGAATGAGAGATTTAATACGCCTACTCTCTTCTGGTATAACATTTAGGTTAAATAAGTAGCTTACTCTACTCTCCAATACTGCTCCAGTCAGATTACAAACAGTATCCAGTCTCTGACATCAATGAAATCATGTTAAGTGGATGAAGAATCACCCACTGATAGATGCACATAAGAGACCACTACAAAAGACCAGCCCTGCCTCAAAACAAATTGGTCTGACTGAATACTTTTTTCTTATTGGCTTATACGTATTTGCAACAATACCATGTCTGCACAATCCATTCAAAAGAATATGGAGACAGTGTATAACATGTCATCAAATTACATCATGAGAAAATGTCTGTTTGTAAATTTACTCCTCTGAATAAAGTTAGAAAAAGCCTAAACATTTTCTGCTTGGTATGGTTTCAACCAGACAAAGAAATTACAACCATTAGTAAAAGCAGAATGTAAATCCATGGGGTACCTGGTAGAAAACTATAAGATCAGACTCTTAGACATTAGAGCTGTGTTATCACAATTAGCTTTGATAAAAATAAGAGTTCACTTTGCCTGGGGTTGGAGCTTACATGCAAGCACCTGGCAGCCGAGTCTTCGGAGTGACATGAGGCCAACCTCCCGTGGGTCAACTACCTGCGGGAGGAACCGTAAGGGGCCGGTGCAAAGTGGATTGGGCAGCAGTTGAAGGGCGGGGTCCACGGCGACCCAATCCCCTGACACGGAATCTGGTGCTACAGACATAGATTGTCACCTCGCTAGGGAGGAAGAAGTCTGAGCTTGTGAGGGGGGTTGAGTTATACCGTCTTGAGATAGTTGGGCTCACCTCTATGCACAGCTTGGGCTTTGGAACCCAACTATGGAGTTGCCAGTGGTGAGAGGTAGCAGGCTAGTGTGGGCTAGCTCATAGCCCCCCAGCTCAACCGCCATGTGTTGGAGTTTACCCCAGTGAACGAGAGGGTCGTTTCCCCGTGCCTTTGAGATGGGGAAAGGTCTCTCACTGTTGAGTGAGAGACCTTTCCCCATCTTGTGCTCCAACTAGGGACTCCGTTGTTCAACTGGGGGACTTCAATGCTCATCTGACTTTCTGCCGTAGTTCTTGGACACTCGAGTAAAGAGAGGGGCCCAGCTGTCAACGGATCACCACCTGATGGTGAGTTGGATCCACTGGCAGGGGAGGAAGCTGGATAGACTTGGCTCGGAAGTGGACTCATTCATCACCCAAACTGAAGTCACTGAGGTAGTTGGGAAGCTCCTCGGTGGCAAGGCACCGGGAGTGGATGAGATCCGCCCTGAGTACTTCAAGTCTATGGATGTTGTGGGGCTGTTTTGGCTGACAACTTGGTTATGCAACATCGCGTGGCAGTTGGGGACAGTACCTCTGGACTGGCAGATTGGGGTGGTGGTCCCTCTTTTTAAGAAGGGGAATCAGAGGCTGCGTTCCAACTACAGGGGGATCACACTCCTCAGCCACCCTGGGAAGGTCCATGCCAGGTACTAGAGAGGAGAATCATTGTGTTTTTTGTGCCTCGGTTGTGGAACACTGGACCAGCTCTATACATTCTCCAGTATGCTGGAGGGTTCATGGGAGTTTGCCCAACCAGTCCACATGTGCTTTGTGGATCTGGAGAAGGCATTTGACTGTGTCCCTTGTGGCATCTTGGAGGTGGTGTTCTGGAAGTATGGGGTCCGGGGCCCTCTGCTAAGGACTGTCCGGTCTGAGGCCATGGTTCTAAGTCGGAAAAAGGGTGAATTTTTCTCATCAAGTTGGCTGAGACCTCCTGCCTCAAGTGGAATTTAAGTATCTCAGGGTGTTGTTCATGAGTGAGGGAAGGAGCGAGCAGAAGTTTGAGGGACGGACTGTGTCATGACCAAAAGGACAAGATCCCGGACACAGGGTGGCTGGGCACTCTCTCGAGCTCGGTCACTCAAGAGTTCAGAGTAGAGCCACTGCTCTTCCACATCAAGAGGATCCAGCTGAGGTGGCTTGGGCATCTATTCCGGATGCCCCCTGGACACCACTTTGGGGAGGTGTTCTGGGCATGTCTCACGGGGAGGAGACCCTAGGGAATTTCCTAGGACACGCTGGAGTGACTGTCTCTCAGGTGGCTTGGAAATGCCTTGGTATCCCCCCGGAAGAGCTGGAAGAAGAATGAAGAAGATGGACTTATGGATGGATGGATAGGAGTGTTTACTTTGCATGTTTGTTTCATGTCTTTCTGTGTCTCTGATAGAAAAACATAGGCCTACAACCACTGTTCTCATTAACACATTCTAGCACCTACAGGAGTTTTTATTTCCTTTTCTATGGCTGGCTGTCACTTGTCACAAGCTTCAGGTTTTCCAAAAATGACATGTCTCCCCATTCAGTGTCATAGGACACTGTTGCTGTTGGGCATCTGACAAGACCACAGCATCATCTTCAGTTAATTAATGTGAATAAAGGGATAAGCCAAAAACAAAGGAGCCACTAAAATGCCTGCAGACTCACATTGTGGGTCTTCAAAAGAACTTTTACAAATTAGCTTGATCAGAGCCCCACCTCTTTGAATTCATATGCACATAATATAGCCACATAATTTAAAGTGTGTGACTGTTACATGGCGGCATTGTTTTCCTGGGCAGGGGAACCAGCCAAGGCCCGTGTGTCTTTTATGAGGTTGTTGGGGGAATACCGCATCCACCCCGCTGCACAACAAGAGAACACAAACTATGTGAGCAATGTCCACACAGGTCATGTTACAAACAGAACAATCAATGACAGCTCTCTGGAGAATGTGAAACTAAGCAAATGGTTTTAGGAAGAAAAGCTAGTTTAAATGAAAACAAACAAAAAATCCTTTCTTCATTTTTAAATATTGCGATGAGTATTATAATTGGAATGTCAGCTGACTTGTTGATACTTTTTCATAGTGTTATTGTGGTTTCTTTCTTGTCATTTTGTTGTTGTTACAGGGGTAACTGCGGAAATGCTGCTGAAAGCCTAGTTTTTCATATCAGGGAAACATTTCCCAACATTTCATTTCATCATCTCTTCATCCTAGAGAAAAACAAGACATAGAATCAAGATTCTAACACTTTTTAATAACTGCACATTATTATTGAGTGGTACAACATTAATAAATATTACCAAATTTGCTTATATGCTTGTATTTTGTCATACAAGTAAAAAGATTCCAAAATTCTCCAAAGTATGATTTTTGTGAGCCATATGAATAGCACATCAGGTAATTTACTTATATAAAGTACCCTTTACTCTACATTTAATAATAGAATATCTAAGCCGATGATGGGAAATTATTGATACCTGAATGTGTGTCATCCTTTCCCCTTCTTCAGTTTCTGCCTGATGACTTCCTCCTTGTATTTTTTCATATCTAGAAGAACAGCTTGGCATTTTCAAAAGGACATATAAAGGTCGTTATTTTTCTATTCTGAGCACTGTGGCCCCACATTACTAAAGGTGTTTAATGTGTCGTGTCTTATACTGCTGCGTACGTTCAGTCAGTGCATGAAGGCTGACAGAGCCCCAAAAAGTGATGTTTGACATTTTGAAATAGAGTGGCTATATCCTTACAGGGTTATTGGATTGTGCCAGATGCCCCTTTCTGTACTGCCACTGTGGTACAGACTGTCCTTGCTTTCAGTTAAAACCACTTTTTTCTTTTCATTCTCCTGCTGTTTCTTCTTGGAATTTTGTGATGTCATTGCATTTTATATAGGTGATTATATTATTTTAGAGATGTAAGCAGATGTAACAGTTATGTTCAAAATCAATAAAAGTAATGTTTAAATATCTATATAAAGTTTTCTTCAAACCAAGCAATATTGTTGCTGTGTATATAGCCTGGTTTCCAGTTGGACGGAACGATGCAGGTTGATTAATTACCAAAAGGGGTACTTTGGGACACTTGAGCTAGGGGTCTCAAGCGGTCTCAAACACTTCAGTCAGCTGATTAGACAATCATAATCCTAACTTAAGCGAAAATGAGAGGCAAAAAGAAAAATATTAAATGGTTCTCGTTCTTGTGATAAATGTCACATTCCAACAAAAAAAGAAGCTTAATGTTGTACTTCTTCCCAGCAACAAAGCTAGCATTATTAGTAACTGCTGTTTCTGGTTTTAAACAGACAGCAACGTACAGAATCTGTGCCTCAAATAGTCCCTAAATTAGTATAAAAAATAAATATAAAATTGCTATAGCTCTGTGAATTTAATGTTCAGAAAGATGGTAATCAAACAGTTTTATGCTGCAACAGGATTTATTCTTTCTTTATATTAAATATTAACATTGTATACAATTTTCAAAAAATCTGCTTAGGGTTACAATTTATATTTCAAATAGAGACACACATTTTGTGGCCCTTGGATGCTTATATAGCAGACTGTGCTCCTCAGGACCCAGCTGGACCATAGTGGAAACGTGTTTCTCTTCAGGCGTTACCCGTACCAAACCGTCCTGTACTGACCCAACCCGTACCATACTCCATGGTAAAAACAAGACTAATGTGGTCAGTTTACATTTCTTTAGGTGTAAAATGCCATTAGGCATCTGGTATTGCAGTAATGCTATCTGCTTGTAGTTCTAAATTTTTTGGGCTTTGTGATCTAGAAATAATTTCCTTGTTTCTATTATTGTTTTTTCCAGGTTCACGCTCCATGCAGTGGACAGTCGAGGGATTCAATCTGAGCCTAGTTCTGTGTCCGTGCGGACGTCCTGTCCTATGGTAGATGACAGACGAGCTGAAGGTATTATGAATGTCTTAATGTTTACTTATTTACCCATGCCTTCTGTTCATTATGGTCATCATGGGCACTACCACTTTTTCTTTCTGTATGTATCATTCAAATCAAATTCAGTGTTTCTCAAACCTTTTCATGACCTCAGAACAAATTTATCACCCTTTACCCTCAATACAATATCATAGTGACTTTTTCTCTTCTTTTTGTAAAGCTTTTTGAATTGCTGTATGTATGAATTGTGCTATACATATAAACTTACCTTGCCTTGCATCAAACCAAATTTTAAAGCATATCTTAAACTTCTAGCTTTGCGTTCAGCCTCAGGCCAATACCATACCGCAATTATTTCCATCTCCAGTTTTGCTCTGTAAGGGGCAGCCAGTGCTGGAAAAGCATTTTGTCTTTGGAATTTCAGCAGTCATTGATTTAATGTTGACAAGCAGCAAAGACCAACCAACCAGCCTTTTTCTGAGCATGTGATTGACCAAAGACCTAAATATTATTTAATATTTAAAGTTGACATGGTTTAACACACCTATCAGCCAATCGCATAATAGGTTTTAAGCAGGTTGTTATTTTATTAAGTAGTAAGTATCGCTTCCCCTCCACACATACGTAAAAAAATTAATTTGAATATTTGCCACAGTTTAATATCAGGACAATATATTTTTAACATGAAGAGACAGCTGCTAAATGCAATATTGTATCTATCTTTTTCTTTAAATTCCTCACAGAGATTGCAGACAAGGTGTACAACTTGTACAACGGCTACACCAGCGGCAAGGAGCAGCAGATGGCCTACAACACACTGATGGAGATCTCTCCTCCGCTCTTGTACAGAGTCCAGCACCACTACAATTCCCACTACGAAAAGTTTGGAGACTTTGTCTGGCGCAGCGAGGACGAGCTGGGTCCCAGGTGAGAGGAGCCGCTGTGCATATTTCTTCCACAGCAAAACAAGGCCAGGTGGAGAGGATGCTTGGAATAGTTTACTTTCTTCTTTTTTTTATTTTTTTTTACACAGATTTCTTCTGCTCTTGTTTATATTAGTGTTTTTTTTTGTTTAGCTGTTGTTTGTTAAAATTGACCTGTTTGACAATGACATTGTTTAAAATCCCTCTATGGTCCTAAGGTTTCCTATGTAAGACTATCTGAGGTAAAAGCTGCCAGATTGTTTTCATTGAATAATTGCTTACGGCATCCGCTCTGAGCAGGTTGCGCAATCGACTCATGTCCGACCTTCCACTGAGAAGCAAACAGGGCAAGGCCACAGTCAAAACTTTGAGGGGTGGTTACCTCTCTCCTTGCGCTACCATGGTGAATGCTGAAACAGTGGTTGACAGCCAAGCCAAACAGTAAATTTGATACTTGACTAAGACTAACTGCACTTTTTAGTCTATTTCCTTCTGTCCCCCCCTTGTTTAAAACGTTCCTCTGGACACCTGGACGTCCCCCCAGTGACCCTGTTAATGGGGGATGCCTCATTTTGAACACTGCTTTGTGGACTTTACGACAAGATAAAATTAAGCTTAACGACTAACGATGTACAAGTAATACCTTTTTAAAAAAAACTGTAAAAAAAATACATGGCCTGTTTGACAAAGCACTGATGATGGCAATGTGATATGCTAACTTATGGCCCAATATTTTTGGTTTGTCCACCCCACTGCCTGGAAGCACTAAATAAAAAATAATATAATAATAATGGAATAAGTTGCAGGAATATTTTGCTGGTCTCTGATTGGTAAAAGGCTGTGGGAGGCGCGCATTGGCCACTGGGACAAACATACAGGATTCGGGTGGTGGGGATGGTGTGTTTGCGGACACGTGTTTGTGTGTGGGCAGCTGTGGGGGCAGACGGGGAGGTGGTGTGCTTTTGGATGAGCGAGCACGGGTTATTTACTGCTTCAAGTTGGCAGGGTTGAGCCTCATTGGGGTAATTTACAAGCCAGCTCTATTGGTGGTGCCTTTTAAAAGGTAACAGAATGGCCAAGTGAAACGTAAGCACACTCAGCACTCCTTCCAGAGCCGACATATCCCTGGAGCCCCCAAATGTCCTCCAGAATTCTTATAACCCAACACTTTTATATAATACTATTGTTCTCTCATACACGGTTTTATCTTCCACTAAATACCACTATTATATTGCACTTTATTATTTCCACACACACCACCAGATTTGTTGTTGATTTTCAGTTTGACTTGATTTCTTAGAGGCTGTGCTCATGTCACAATCAATTGTTAAACATTCAATTTATTATATCACATAAAAACATTGCAGTACATCTGACAACAGAACAAACGAAATGTTCAAAATAGAGACCTTTGATGATGTATAGTCTTTTTTTAGTAGTCGTACATTTAGCGTTATGAAATAACTGTTTTCTTTCTTTTTTGTTCAGTTGTTTCAGACATAAGAATGTAAAGGAAATGAGAAAAATGTTTCTCCCTTTTTCTGCAAATGAGTGCAAAGGATGTCTGTAGTCCTTGCTTAACTAAAGACAGATGTTGATGCTCTGCAGACACTGCTTTTCAAAACAAATGGAATTTTGCCCTTCACTGTGTGTGTTTTCCTCATTTAAGTGCCCTACACTCGCCAACTCGCTGTATAATATACTGTTATTGTATGACTGTTTTCTGTGTAGGCTACATATGTGTGGAAGTGTATTTGAGGCATCCTTAGAATATTAACCTGACCCTACATATGGCTCCATCATGTCATAAACAACGGCCTTACAGCCTGAAGACAACATTTTTGTAGTTCTGCTCACTTTAGAAGACTGCCTCCGGTGTTTTACACAATCATTACCAGAGCATTCCACATGTGGTGCTTTTGACAATGCAGACTGACAGAAGGACAAAGTAGCTTCTCTCTGGATTTTAGCACTACTTATGGAGTCATTATCCTACATAAGAGCTGGTTCTTTTAGCTTAGGGCATTTTAGAGCTCCAAACAGCAGCGTGCAATAAAATGGGTGCAGGAGCACATTTGAACTGGTTTTTATGCTAATGTGGTGGTCCAGTCCATTTTTAGAGTTAACTTAGGTGCCCCATTAGCGACGAAACTATACCCACTTTTTCATTCACCCGAAACATGCCTTATCACCAAATTCATGCGGGGGCACAAGTGAGGTATTCTAGCTGCTTTAGTTGGCCACTCCTGGGCCACGCCTCTGAATACAGTGCCTCTTGGTTCATGCCTCATTTGCCCCATTTTGATTTGCAGCATTAGCACAACATTAAGTAATTACTGATAATTTTATGCCAACTTTGAGGCACTATGTCATACTTTTCTAAATTGCCCAGGCAGTATATTTTTTATTCAAGTGACACAAATTTTTTTCAAGTGAAAAAATTGTTTAATATCCCCCCTTTGCCTTTTGTCCAAATGGTGTACTACATATATCACTGTTTTTTGAAGCAGCAGGAAATAACTTTGACATCTCCCGCTCTTGATTGGTATTTAACATTATAGCATCATCTCGTCACAGTAATTTAAACGGGATTGACAATGAGGTGTTAAAAGTGTGCTGACGAAACATTTTTTAAATCTTCTATCTAAAACTTTAGACAGCTATTGGGTAAAGCAAGATAACCTACATGCCACCACAGTACTTCATGTGGCTGAATGTAAAAAAAAAAAAAAAAACATCAGCCATGTTGCTTGTTTTTGGAGTTTTGCACCATTTAAGATAGGGAAAAAAGAAACCTCTGTTGGTCAACTTAACTCTGCGATTACTTTGACTTCAGTAAGTCATTAGGATATGCTATAAGTTAAATTGATCCGAGCCTTAGCCTTTGTTACCCCCTTTCCACCAGCAGGAACACGGACTAGGGAGCTACCATAGTTTTACCCTACAACGCTAGCAAAACACACCAGTAACAATGGCAGCAGTTCCGTTTCTATCTATGTTTTGATGATTTACCTACATCGGCATCCAACATTTTCAACACCGTCATCAATGCCAGATAATTCTACAAACAAAAACAAGATGTGGCTTTAAAAAATAAAAAATACCGTCCACTATTTTTTATACAATGTTCTGTGATACATTAAGCTAGGCAAACGTTAGCTAGTAATATTTCAAACCCTGATATGGCAAATTCATTTTTCACTAAATTGCTGAGAAATACATAGCTGGCTTGCAACAAATGGAAGAGGTCTGTTTGTCTGTTGGTTACGGTAACCCAGGCTCTAACGCAAACTAGTGACTTCTTAAAGATTTAGCTCTTTTGGCTTGGCTCTTAAGTTAGTATCACTCAGAGCCTTTTATTTTAGCCCAATTTAGCAATTGTGAATGTTTTTTGGCGTCTGCAAGCATTATTTTATTCATTGTTTTAAAAAAAATGTATATATTTTTATGAATGTTTTTATTAGAAAAAGTACAGTTACTATTATTTATTATTTTATTAAAAGTTTTAATAGATAAATTGAACTCAACGACACAAAAGTCTGCACTAAGCATTGGGTTTACTAATATTTTTGATTCGCCTCTCTGTCACTCTGTAACCCTTAGTGCTTCACTACACTTGCTATCTTAGGAGCGCATGTCCGCCTTCCTTCCATCTCATTGTGGTATAATCTAGTCTGTCCTCATGTATAGCCATCCAAAGGTAGTAGAAAATTCGTCTTTCCCCCTCCTCTTCTCGTCACTACAAAGAATCGGCTCACTAACCCAACAGGTTCTTTCTTCTAGACAAGCATTCTTTTGGTGCTGCCTGCAAAGTGCTTTTCCTGGTTCAGAGCTGGTGCTTTTGAAATACAAAGAACTGGTTTGAAACCTTTGTGTATATATTTTACACAATGTACATAATATGTGCTTTTGAATGTTGTTGTTTTTTGTGTGTTTTGTGCCATTCTGTTCATTTTATTAATGAAATAAAAAAAACCAGGCATTAACCCCGGGCAAAACCAGGACTAATGATGGAGGAGGAGAACTCAATCCAGAACTAAGTGGCCAGGTCACAACACAATTATTTAACATGTGTTCTTATTTTTACGCTTCACATTTTTAGAGCAAATTATAACACTTTAAAGGTGCAGTAGCTGAAAATTTGTCCATTCTCCCTAAAACATCATAGAGACCCACATGCTTTTATTATATTAGAGAAAATATAGGATTCTTTCAACCCATAACCACATTAAAATACTTAATATGTTACATCAAAGTTTATCAATTATTTGCTTAAGTTCGTGCCATCCTGCAATCTCCTTCGTTAGTCACTATGTTAATGCGTTGCCAATATTTATGCACATTTTATAATTTTTCTCCACTGGAATAGACACTTTCCCAGTAGTATTTTCCGCAGCCACTAATTCAGTGTTGACAGTTCGGGTAGACCAACAGCCAATGACAGAGTCGCTAATATAAATGGGAGCAAGACCTTCTTGTATACAAGCATGTAATTGGTCTAAGCTTTTTGTTAAACGTTCTCATCTGTTAAAATCCTTGTTAATAAATCCAAGATGATATATTTTTTTCATTCTCAACAGCTGTTAGGTACATTAATAGATTTATTTATATGTACAACTAAAAGAAACAAACTATAAAAAAAGAATTATAAATGATAATGCCACAACTGTCTGATATTTCTGTTTTCTTAGGAAAGCCAACTTGATTCTGCGTCGAGTCGACAATATCAGTCACTACTGCCGGTCACTCCTTCGCAGCACCCACATCCAGAGCCGCACAGACACTGTGGCGTACGTCTTCTGCCGCAGCGAGGACAGCCGCACCCCAAGCAACACGCGGCACAGCTCTTTACACAACAGCCGCATTTCCTGCATGGAGAAGCTCATTTCAGTCCAGCGCAATACATACAGCAGCACCAAACTTCGATGAGACTCATATTCGGAGATGAGCCCTGGATTGCTATGGAAGTTCCTCCTAGCGTCACTCTGATGCAGGTGTCTCTCTTATAACTGGTGCGTTTGCAAACCAGCCGGAGAGCCTGAAAAACCTCAGAAGTCACTGGACATTGTTTTAAGCCACTGAACACCTACAAATTGTGGTGTCCTACACAGACAAGATACATTTCTCAAATGAAGAATGCCAGTGATAGCACATATCAATAAGAAACCGCAGTGTAAAATATCATTCAGCCAACAATGGCTTGGCTTCAGTACTTTGAATGTATATTGTAGTTCTTTTGGTGCTTTGAAGCTTACTTGGGATACTTAAAAAAATAATAATAAATATATATATATATATATATATATATATAATATATATATAAAATAATTTGCATAACTTATTTGCCTTTAATTTTATTGGACAATTTAATATAGAGATTTTAAAGCCATTTCCAAATCACTTATTTAAATTCAAAGCAAACATGACACCTAAGATGGAAATGTCTTTGCTCATGTAATGTTTTCATTTTATTGAACAGTGACAGAGAAGCTTTGAGGCAACAGGTTTGAAAAAGAAGCCTGTTACATTTATGCAAACACAGACAGTGTCACAGAGATTAAATGCTCATGCTAAACTCACCATCCTTCCCTTCTATAGAATTACTTGTATGTCTTTTTGGAAAACCTAAATAAAGCGAAGGTAACACTTTATTTTACAATACACTTGATACATTGTATCTGCCTCATTAAGTACAATGTAACACACTGTGTAACAAACTGTAATAACATGTAACTTTACTGTAGATACATACCCTAACCCTACCTACAATATGTAAGTACACATAATTCCATTATGTATGCACTATGTAGTTACATGTTATCACAGTTTGTTACACAGTGTGTTACTTTGTACTTAAAGATACAATTTATCAAGTGTAGTGTAAAATAAACAGTGTGACCAAAGAGAGTAATCTGTGCAACTGGAACCAAACGCAATGCTCAAGTCAGTTTGAGGTCAACCCTACAGCAATGCTTAGAACAGCAAAGGTTGTGATAAATTACTGGGAAAATGTTTTGACATTAAACGTGCAAGACAATTGTTTAAATTAGACTGCACTTTTTCATGTTGTATGACAAAATCTCAGCAAGGTAAAAATAGAAGAAGAATGTCATTGAACTCACAAATTTTCTCTTTTAAGGTGAAAAAGTTCCTCGCAAAAATGTGATGCTTTGTAATGAAATATTTCTCTGTGAGGTATCAGAAAATGAGGAATCAGTGATTGGCCCTTTAAAAGATCATTTTTGTCTGTCATATCGTCAAAGCCATAGATATTGTTTTAATGAAGATAAACAATGCCTTTTTTAATATTTTCATCTCATGAGATTTGGATTGTAATAATAGTTTATTATATTGTGCATTTCAAATTGTAAAGAAAATAATCTGTATTATTATTATTATATTATGTGGCTTTGATTGTCTTTTCAGAAGAATGTGAAATATTAAAACTGTATATAAAACCTGTTTTCTTTCTTTGACATAATAAAACAGTACGTGTAAGCTTTTATTACAACAGATGTTAATATTTTATTCATTATTTTTATGAGAGAAATAAATTCTCCCGTAAAAATTACCCATGTAAAATAGTTTCCTCTTCTATTGCTTTAACACTTTCTGCAAATTTATTCAGAAGCTGGCACTCCACTTTCTGGTTTGGTTTTACTTCATAGGAACTTAAAGGGATATTCAGGATTTTTGTCGTTTTTTTGTAGCGTGCCCACTAGTACGCAACATTGGGAAATTTAACATGCCTACAATACACATTGCTGCGTACAACTACAGTAATAGGCACAGCTTTGCATAAACTATAGAAACCTGGATATCAAAATATATTTTTGTAATGTGTTTTTTTTATTTTATATTTTTTACCAACAGTACAATGCAATTTTTCCGACGGTTGACACTGTACTGTATAGGATTTGCTTATTCAACTTTCAACATAATCAACTAGTGCTGCTTTCAAACATTAAAACATTAAAGATGCATAAACGTCATGAACCTGAAAATAATGCCATTGAACTGACTGACACCAACAGGCAGAGTCACAGACGTATATTGTGACTGTAATGAAGCTCGCCGATAAGAGCTCCGACGTGATTTTAAACGCTTGTGATCAACGTGACTGAACACAGACTGCACTGGAGACCAGCTTCATTTGAGACAAACCACTAAAATCCAAGTTGCACAATGTCAAACAGTTTGGATCAAAATCAATTAACATGAAAGCAGAACGTTTTCAGTGAGACTCAGATGAATATAACTCAAGTCATATCTAGAGGCTTCAGAATTTGCTGCCGCTCAGTTTTATCCACAATTCAGCTGAAAAATATTTACACTGAGGTGGAGAAAGAAAGGGGAAATCAGTCACTAAACTAACAGACAGCTATCCCCTATGAATTACACTAATTTATATCATTAGCTGAAGGTGGGTATGCCTCTCTGCATGTGAGCTGCTGGGAAGCATTTTCTTTTTCCGTCTCCCTCAACAAACTATTCCTTTAAGCTCAGATCCAGTTTCTTTCCAGTCATGCAACATTAACTGCACTTTAAAAATCAGTAGCTTGATGTTCATTCTCACAAATTAGGCCATTAACGTCATTGGTGTGCCAGGAACAGCGCTCGCATTTTCATGCCAATGTATCAAGGATAGCTTAAAGAATGAGTTCATCTTTTATGAGCAGTTCAGCACTTTTGGTTTTGGAAGGCATTCATTAGAGATCCTGAGTTAAAACAAAAAACTCCACAAGTCTCACTTTAACCAGTGTTTTATTTCTACACAATAAATGACAGCAAAATGAACATGAAACTTATCTCTATGACTTCCTTATGAAAATATAGAACACATCAGACATCTTTTGCCATGTACCAGAGCACCAAAATTTATATATATATATATATATATATATATATATATATATATATATATATATATATATATGTACATATACTTGTAAATATGAGAGTATGAGAGGAACATGGAGCCAAAAACATAAAAGTCCATTCTGTTGAATATGTGCCTGAAAAAGTGCATACTGTTTAAGAACCAAATATGTAAGAGACCGCTAATGGGAAGGGTCAAGCTAACGGCCTCCTTTACAGTGTTGGAGGAATTAAAGTTGGTGGTTGAAGTTCTCAATGCATTAGTCAAGTTTGATTATGACGATTGACTTAAATAGACTCCTGCAACCCAGGGAGAATCACTATGATTTGATTTATCTTGACAACAAATAAATAATCTATGAGGCAATGGATAAATTCATGGTTTAGACATCTGACGACAGTGTGTGTACTAAGCCATTTTGAACAAATAAAGGCTGACAGCGAGTGGTGTGGTAAAGCATCACAGGTCTGTATTTTTTTTTTCTCTTTTTTCTGTCTTGCGGGTGATACTTTGACACTATGCACAAGATATTCACGGTTCATCCTTTTGTATAATAGTTATGATAAAAATCAATACAAGAGCTACTCCCATACAGTTAGTACATGGTTTGCAAATACAATCATTTTATCATATTATTTACATCTTAAAATATATTTGTTGAGCAATCGGGTACGAAACATCGCAGTAATACGACTAGATATCCACATAATATGTAAATACACTTCTTTTCTGTACTTCCCACTTAGAAAAAGGGCCATTTGCCTTTTTTGTGTTTTTTTTTTTTTTTTTTTTTTTTTACATTTGAGGGATTATTATGAAACAAACAGAAGTGGACCATTCTGTAACCAGAGGTCTGTGAGAGGTACTTCATGTGTTACAATACACAATAAAGAAAAATGTCTTACAACAAGATGGCACATCAGTATTAGCTCCACAACTATCTGAGCAAAAAAAAAATATAACCTCCCTACCATAAAAGTCCCTATCAGTTCACTTTACAAGATAGATGCCACTTAAGTCCCGCATTTTTTATTATTTTTTTTTTCATTTCAACATGAGCAACAAGACAAGCAGGAGTTAAATTAGGAACAAAGATGCTGAACTATTCACATAGAGCTATCCAAGCCCTAAATCATGTTTTTGTGATAAGCTTTAAGTGAAAAGAAGTGTGTTCCTTCAGCCTAAACTTCAAAAGGTGGGAGAACATGGACAAACATTCTTGCACATTTTTGCAGGACCGACTTGACCCAGCCTGCCCATACCTGACAGTGACAGATGAGGCAGTGTGCGGAGGAGAGGTTGGTTTAGGAGGTGCAGAGGGCTGGTGGTGATGGTGGGATGTCCCAGAGAGAAAGAGAGAGACAGAGGGAGAAAGAGATGGCTGCCACCCCCGGGAGAGAAACTCTGACTCACTGGCCTCGGCGTGTTGCCAGTGAGCGCTGGCCACCACCAGGCCCCAGGGCAGCCGCTGTGAGTACACATTTTAACACCTGGACAAATAGCTCAACAGGCCAGGAAAAGCAGTCCACCCATTACCCTTATCCTTACCTCTCTCTTCCTCTCTGCCCACTGTCCGGGGCACCATTCACTTCCTCTCCAGTTTCGCCCCATCTCTGCCCTTGCTTTTGCACCATGCCAGCTTTGGGAATTTTTACAATTCAACCAATATAGACGTTTTTTCTTTGTCTGCATGTCTACTGTGTGCATGTAAGAAAAAAAAGTAATGAAGATAACCATTACATTCCGGTTCAAAGACAAAAAAGATACAAAGCGCTCAGGAACATATATAAATCCTGATTGGATACAAGTTGTGTCATCTACACATGATGACCAATGAGTTATTTTCTAGTTGTGGCCTGTGTCCCTTCAATGATCCACCATGATACAGATTAAGTTTGATTCACAACTGATAATTGTTTTGTTAATATGAACAATGTAAAAATAACTTACATGAACATTAAATATAACTTAAAAAAGTATAACACTCTCAATAAATAATTCTAGTATTTACACCATTGTTATGAGACGCAAAAAATATAGAAGCAGCAAACATTACAGGCATGAGGTACAGCAAGGGATCCTGTGATGACTACAGTAGAGAGGTGACGTCCTCATCCAATGCACTTCAATGACCTTCCAATAACTTCTTCAACAAGTTATGGCAAATGGATACTTTCTTCCAAAAAAAGTACTTTGGATGTAGCCCCGTTTGGAGTTTATCTTTCAATCAGTGAATGATGATGACATTTGGGGGTAAAGTATGTCGAAGCAAAGACAGGTCAGTTCTGGTTTAAAGGTAAGATGAGAGACTGAACAACTTGAGATTAATCCATGTGTAAGGCTGGAAAGGCTTTCCAGTGATATCCTTAGCAGATGAGGTACCACAGTACTGCATGTCATTGGCATAGTGTAGTCAGTCTCGCCCTACTGGCAACAGTTCAATAAAAAGCAGCTATATCTGGATATAACAATATTACATAGAGTTTGGTTATATCAACATAACATAAGATTTTTTTTTTTTTACCATGAATATATATTTTTATACAAAGAGTTTAAATAATCTTTGATGAAGATGAAGCCTTCAAAACATCCTTACAAAGTTTCATATCTCATAAAAATGACTCTCAAATCCCTTTCATGGGAGTTTCTTCATATGAGCAGGTCATTCCACTTTCTTTAGTTTGGTTTAGTTTTTTTTTTTTTTTGCCAAAATATACACCTTCAATCTCAGCTGATGCATCACACGGCCCTCAAACAAAAACAAAAGACAAACTACAGTGGTCCCATGCTCCAATGGGTCACAAGATATGCACTGTATAATCCACTACATGTACTTGGGGCCACTATATAGATAAAGACGGACTCTTTGCTGATGGTTTGATTTAGGTGGCAGAGCAAATTTAACAAATACATATAAACACTACCTAAGGCTAATTGTAGCACAGGGAGAATGACCAAATATACAGTTTGTTTTAGATTACCATTATGACAATAGCAGCTTTCTAACCCTTTTGAAAGATAAAGTTTTTTCTTCTTACATGGCAACAAAAAGTGCAGCAGGTCAATAATACAAACACTGATTAAATATTCTGTAAAAAAATAAAATAAGAAAGAAGTACAAATATGAAACAATACATTTCTTAATACGCCCTTCCATTCACAACAAAAAGAAACATTTATTACATTATATTTAAGATCTATGGTTTTGTGGAACATAATCTTTTAATTTGACTTCTTTTGGACAGTTGAATGATCTTTCTTTTTGTGTAGATGACGAGTGTCAAACTATTCTACTTTCTACAAGATTAATTTAGCAGCCTAAGTGCCATCAGCCATGGTTTATGTTTGTGGAGGGTATATAGCAGCAAAACATGGATCAATACACCAAGCAACCTTCAGCACCCATTTGTGTGTAAGAAATCACGGATTATTTCGGAGAAATGAATAGGACAGCTATTTTAGTCGCCGTAATGAAGCAACATGGTGGTCAAAACAGTCAAAAGTACAGTACTAATGCAAAAAATTATGTTTAAAACTAAAGAATCCACAAATCATGTTGGGAATGTTTTTGGCTCAAAGTAAGGGCATAAAGAGTTTGAGGATATGAATGAAAAGGAGACAAAAACTTTCTTGAATAAATATATATGCGGTAAAAAGTAATGTTTTTTTTCCCAAGTAGAAAAGTGTGTATTTGTGTGTAAAACAATATCTTTATGAATATGGTTTAGGTTTAAAAGCTCAAAGTCTTGTGTACTTAATTTGAGCCTACAACCTACCAACATGTAACGACTGTTGTACTGACAACTACATCCAAATGTCAAAAAAAGCTGGGTGATGGGTGTATGATCGACTTATACTCGCTTAAACTCCCTCAGAGCCATGGCTTATATAATCCTTTACAGTACATCTGTACTCTGTCTGAGTGTGCTGTGAGGGGCTGTGCATGTAAAAACATCACTCCTCCAAAGCACTCACTACATTCTGAACAACGCTGAGGTGACTTCACTTTCAGGTTAACTTTTGTCAAATTACATGAGGGAAAAGTTAAAATCACATCCGCTGAGGTGAGTTGGTATAAATGACATTCTTTAAGTCATGGTTGATGTCAGTGATCTAGTGTTAGGGACCAGTGTCAGGGCTTACTAACGTTGGGTGCAAACTCTACAGTGTGTAGAGTTAAAGGCACCCTTAACCACTCTTCATGAATAGCCTAACCTGCCCAACACTGTTTGGGATATATTGCAAGTGAGGTTCTGATGTTGACGAGTGTGTTTCCGATGTTTCTCTGTGTGAACATCTATAATATTAACATGCATGTTGGTATTGTGAGACGAGCAGTCAAGTCATATGAGATATTAAGATGTGCAGATGACAAGTAGCAGCAAGCACAGTAGCAGAAGCCATGCCAGTTTTGTTTTAGTTATGCATTATGCATTCATAATTTGGCTCTGAGAAGAAAATTACCCCCCCTAAAAAAAAAAATCTGTGTTTGATTAGTTGATGTTGCAGTTGTGTGGAAAGACATTTCATTTAAAATTTGTATTGAACGTGTGGTTCAAAGAAACCTAAGCAATATGGCTGCCTTTTTAATCATTACTTAAGAAATAGTATCTTTAGACTTAATGTGACTCTGACCTTAAAGGGTGTAGAGATAATGAAGCTTGAACCAGTTTTGACCAGAGATATTTAAATACAACAGCCCACATTCCCAAAAACCTTGTTAAACCTTCCTTTCATCAGTCTAGATAATCACAAAATATAGAGATGACTACACAGCTCACTCTCACATTTATAAATACCTTTGGTTCAATCGTGTGATTGTAAAGCAAGGTCCTTAAAATGGAAACAAAGCTGGCTTAAACTAAACAAAGACATGCTACCTAGGCTTGGTTATGTATTTGTTTCTTTCTTTTTTTTTTACCATCTTTTTATTAGTTTTCCTATTCTTTTCAAAATGTTTTAATGTATTTTTACCGTGCTAATTTTTCAGATGGTATTGCAGTTTGTTTTTGTATTTTGTTTTAGCCGAGAAAAATAAGTTGCGGTCCTATCATCTTGTCTAGCTCACTGTGCAATGTGGAGACATTTCAGCTGCTCTGGTAGCAGACTGGATGGAGAGGTATGCCTGTTAAGCAGCATGTGCAGGAAACTGGAGGTTGAGGAAAGGATGAAGGGAGTCTCCCCACTCTCTCTATTAATGTGGTGTCGGACGGTCCCATGCCAGTGAAGAGGTCCATGCTCAGGATGCTCAGCCCAAGGAGTGGACATGTGACTTCCTTCGGTTCTCGATAGCATTAGGGTCCCGGCAGGAACACTCGTCTCGGATGTCACAAGACATGGGGAATGGAATCACCTGGAAGACAGAGGAGAGGCCTCAGTCAAAGAGACCAACTTACTAATGAACAAACATGCTAGCATAAATGTTACATATTGTTACATGCCTGTGATGTTTTTCATTTAGCTTAAGTCATACTACTACACAACAATTGTCTAATCACCAGTCTATTGTGTTAAGATGTCTGCCCTGCTGATTCAATCTCTATGTCCAGGTCAAGTCTAGTCTAGTATATGTCAACAAAGATTGATAGACATTCCCCCTGGCATTCGACGTCAGCAGATAACACTGACCATGCGTCACTAGCACCAGCTGCTGCCTTGTCTGTTCACCTCTCCGAGGCCAATTTGAGTACGCAAACTGTATCCCATTTTCTCAGGCCAAACAAGAAAGACAACTGCTCCAAGTCATGGAGGCAGGCAGCTGACTCAGGGCACGGCTGCATTTGTCATTTCGCAATCCCGGTGTTTTTATCACAACAATCAAGAGCAGGGGTCCCCAACCCACCCCCCCCCCCCGGTCCAGTCCAAGGATTTTTTGCTACCAGTAAGAAGGTCCAGGGTTTGACTCCCGGGCCAGATGGGGGCTTTCTGTGTGGAGTTTGCATGTTCTTCCTGTGGGGTTTCTCAAGGTACTTCGGTTTCTACCACCAACATAAAAAACATGCTGGGCGCACAAAACACAATTACATGCTGGAGAGCTTCTTTCAGGGAGAGGCTCAGTGATGAGACAGCAGAAGACAAGACTTACAACAAAAATAAAGCTGCATTAAAAAAAAAAATACCACAAGTCCAACTCCATGGACAGGCATTACTCAAGCACCAAGCCCGCTTCGTTTAACATACATGTATCTGCAATCCAGTGAGGCTATAAAGCCGTCCAAACTGCTAGGCCAGATAGAAACCAAGCACCCAAATTGATTTTCTTTTATTAAGGCTAAGTGGTATTGCCATTTTGCAGAATGGATTTTTTCGTAAACAAATTGTAAAATGTAACTGTAACAAAGACAGATAAGTTGACAGCACGCTTTGTGCCAAACATCTGTGCTTTTACTTAAAGCTGTCTGGCTGATAGCAAGGAGTGGTGTTCAGGGGTGTGTCATGGTTCAGTTCTCTGAATATGGAGTAGCTGTTGTATAATAGCCCTGACTACTACTCTACTGCCTTTATACAAATTGCATGGTGAGCTAATACTCTCAGGGATAGTCTGCAGGGTTCTGCAGGTAATTACTGAATGCATTACCAAGGATTGGTACATTGGTGCATTATGACAGAGAAATTAGAATTTTCCATCTCCTAAAAGATGCATTGGTGACTGTGTCCATTTTGTTGCACCGCCATTCACTCTACAGTAATGAACAATAAAAACAAATACTAATTCATTGCTTCATTAAACTAAAACACATGGACTACCTCTTCTGCTATGAAAACAAACTCCATAGAGCTTTTACAACACATCTTGAGTGTGCTTTAGACAGCAGACATGTGACATTGGCTTTGTTATTTACCTATAAAATGGTTTTGAGTGTGTGTGCTTCCAATAAGGGCTAAGAGGGCAGTGAATGAACTTTCGGTCTACGTGTGATTAGTTTACAAGCTCATGGCTGGACCCACTCCTCACACACTTCTGTCAACGGCATGTTCCATATGTCATCAGTGGCCTCAAGAATAATATATTTTCTGCAGACCCTCATCCTGTGCATTTTACCTGGTCTCATTCCTTAGTTTGTTGCTGCACACTTCCCTACATCACTTGTCACTTCGGGTCGATAATGTTTATCTCTCTATCTAGAGAGTGGGTGGCATATTTGACATGGTTTCCCTTGACCTTGACCTTCAAGGTGGCTGGACCAGCTGTCACATCTGGCCCTGACATATGACTCACAGGGTGGTTGGGAAATGGGACTGGCTGGCCTTGTAGGCCCAGGGGCCCTCAGGGAGCCTTATGCCCTAGGGCAAAAGGAGGGCTGGAGGAGGACACCCACTAATGACAGCATAAAAGTCCTTCTGAAGTAGTATGCAAACCTAGTCAAGCCCTGACCTTCCATCTGGTCAGAATAACAGAGTTCAAAAACAACATTAGTGGTCCTATTCTAAAGCTAGTGCCACTATGTGCCCCCTCCATATCTGTGTCGAAATACAAATACTTTGTTCAGGCTTTACTCACAGAAACAGGGAAAAATGTAATACGTAAGAAAAGTTTTGCCTTAAAGCAGGTAAATTAGAGAGGCAATAAAGCAATGTTTATAGGTGCTGTTAGACAATGAAAAGGCAAAGAGCTAATGAAGACATATGCTTTTGGCATCCAGCTCAACACAGATTCAATAACGAGTAAGTTTATTATTGCGTCATTGTATTAGAATATTGAGTCTGTTTTTGGTTGACAAAGTAGTATAGTTAATATGTCCAAAGAGCCAAGAGGTAAGCAGAGAGATTCAAGGGTTAGGAGAGATATTTGCGGTCAGCAAAGTCTACTGTGACAATCACGGGTCATCAGTGTAGACACAAACAGGAGACTTGACGCAGAGTAAGTCACGTATTGAGCATACTTGTGCCAGACGGAGTGCAGTAAACAGGGCTCAGAGACTGGGAGGGACCTCTGTGTTCACCCAACTCCACCACCAACGCAGATAGAAAAACATACAGGCACATTTAGGAAAACTTATTTAGAGAGGCCAAGCCATATAACTATATAATGGGTGCCCTCTGCGCAGTGCTTCCAGCATTTAAGAAAGGAATTCCTTCCAAACAAGGGTGGAGGGGTGGGACTAAGAACCAGGTTTTACGCAGGCAACCCCTTTGAAAGACTGACTCTATACCCTTTCCTCCTCTCCACCCTGTCTCTCCAAATCCAGCCAACAGCTTGCAACTATTAAGGGGAGATCCTGTGGTGACCTTATGTGCAGCCAGTCCTTGCACCTTCAAAGCTCCTGGGGTGGAATAATATGCAGCAAGTCATCCAGAACTCCTTAATACACAAATCTTTAGCAAAATAAAAGGTGAGAGCAGCACTCTGTGGGAAGGGAAGTGAGAGTAAATGAGCAGCTAAATTCCACAGGCTTTCGCTTTATTACAACTATTTCTAGATCCCTCTACCGCAGTTACTGAGCTCAGGCTCGACAAATTCTGTGCTTTAAAGGTGAAAGTATAAAATATATATACAAAAAATACCGTTTTATTTAATTATAAATATGTCTAGATTTTAAGATCATAAACTTTCTGCTCTTCAAATTTAAAAGACACAACGTTGCCAAGATAGTAAAACATAATTGACGTGACAAAACATGTGGCGACAGCTGTAAGCACAGACAGAATTTGCATGACTATAAATGACCACCATGTACCAACAAACTCTAAATTCATGAACACTTATGCACTGAGCAGAAACAACATCTTCACTTGTGGTCTTGACAAACGCACTGATTTCCAGACAGTGTTAAAAAGAGTTATAAACACTAGCTGTTTTTGTCACACAGCTGCTGCATTATTTCCGAAGCAAGTCAAAGAGGGATTGTCATAAATTACTAACACAATATCATGGCCATGATATTATGTCAAGTTTGTTTTGTTTTCAGAAGTTTTTAAGTCACTCTGTCAATTAAAAAAAAGTTGCAAAATATCTTAACTGTTTTGACTGAATGGATATTTGTATCAGGGTGAGATAAATCCTAAACCAAATAAATTATTTTTATTCCACACAAAACTTTCACCTATAAAATATTTAATGTATGATTTTCAACAAAGACTGCCAAGATGTAACCGTTATTTGTACTTTAAGCTTTATTTGTTGACACAAACAGAATTGTGTCAGAGTAAGACATTTTAGTCAGTGGCCACTTTCTAACCTAGATCAACCTTTTTGTTGATGCAGTATTTCAACTGAGTCTATCCTCTCAGTGGGGTCTGTCAGTAAAAGTGAGTTATGCAAGATTTGACTGAGCCCGGGACTGGACTGAGGCCAGAAGATGAAGAGATGAGACAGTGTCAATCAACAGCAGTGAAACCACTCCAGAAGTGAGGTCACTTCCCAGTGGACTAGTCACTGACTTTCCTGTTGCTTTTCAACTGGCAATACCTTTTATCTGATACCGAAGGTATGAAAATAGAGTAAAAATAAATCCCAGACATCTGGATCTTTTCAAAGTAAAACCTATACTGACAGAAGTGCCACAGAACACAGTTATTATATCACTCTTGGCTTTAGTCACATTGTAGCATAAATGTAATGCAACATCGTCTTATCTTAAGCCAGTACATATTTTTCTTTCCTATATTTCATGCTTTTTTTCAAGTGGCTGTCAATGAAAAATGTATTATTAGAATAAAAACTGTGCAACAATTCAATCAAAGGATCTTTGTATGTGAAAGGATTGTGTCATTTTCCCTAAATGAGGAAATGAAAATGCTTCAGAGTCAGACACACTGACAAAGCCAGTGAGGCACACAGGCTGTACCATAAATCCAATCAGACGTACAGATGGATATGCCAAGAGTACAACTAAAGCCCCTCGCCAGACTCTGAAACAGTGGCCGGGCCAAAGAAGCAGATGCTGCGGCACAGGAGTTAATATATGATTTAAATCAGATCCATCCCAGCAGCTGACTCAAGAGCCCCAGACAAAGGCCTTCTCAAAATTAACAGGTTGAATACTTTTGAAATATAATTTAAGATTGCATCAGTATGCTTTCGTCAAATATTGGAACTGTACAGAAAAGCTTCAAGCTGAAAAACAAAGAGTTTAAACGAAGTCTGAAAATTCCCACTTGCTTTAATGTGTCTTCCAGCAATTTGGACCCCAGGCAAAGGAAAGAAGACTCTGTTTCAAACTCATCCAAGTGGTAAAATGAAGCACAATAAACTGTATAGTCTTTTGAGATCTCTATTCCACTTACCTTGAGTGGGATAAATTTGTTATTGCAAAATGTCAAGGATTCATAAAGGCCTCTGAGTCTTACAATAACCAATTGCAAGGCCATGAGAAAAAATGTCAGGGTTAGAAAAAAGAAAAAAAAAGTAAACAATCTCATGTGAGATTACGTTCATTGAAATCTAAATGTGATGAGAGAGTTACTGTCCAAGGCGAGTGGTGACGTGTAATTAGTGTTCTGAGATACAGCCAAGTGACTAACCTTGGTCTTGACAATGGACTGGCAGCAGTCTCCTCCATCGTAGTTGCAAAAAGCCCTGTTGTTTACGGCATCACAGTAGCTGTCTCCAATGAAAGGCTAGACAAGACAGAAAGTATAAGGGACAACAATTCAGTAAATTAAAGGTTATCAAATGGCTAAATGAGTCCAAGTGGTCCAATTTGCTGATGAATTCCAACATTCACTTTCCCTCATCTTTCATTGTGAGTGTGGACCACAACTATAAATCAAACAGTGAGGACACCATAAACTATTCACTCCACAAAAAATTCTGCTCAAGTTTTCCAGTCTAACTCAACAGATGACATACGCCAATGCAATGGAGTTCATGCTTGCATACTTTTTGTAAATGTTTTTATCTGACCGTATATAAAGATATTTGTAAAAAAAAAAAATGTTTTAATATCTGTAATGTTAACTGGCACAACAAAGTGAATACTATTGTATATTATACATTTGGAGGTTATTAAGCTTCTGATATATTGGTGTCCAAGTTTCTGTGGGTTGGGAAATATTTACAAATGTGCAACAGCATTATACAAATTATTAACCATCATTAATGTCTGCTCGTTATTAAGTCTGTTATTATGTGTATTTTGTGAAGCTGAGCTCAAAGAAGGTTTGGAGATTAAAGTGTTGTGTGATGAATGAGACAAGGCATATACAAAACCAAGCTAATTTATAGAGCTCTTACCTCACATCCCTTGATGCAATGGAGAAATTCTGGGTGTGGATACCACTTTAGTCCCATTGTACACACTATACTCTGTAGGATAAGACAAATGTCAAACTGTGAATAAATCAAGCAAATGTTTTTAGAAATTAGGGTTTGTTTAGTACATATTGCTATTCATACATACGCTGTGTCCACCATTTAAACGTCGAAAGCTTTACACAAATCTGAAAATAGGACTTTCCAAGACCCAGGTTCTACATAAAAAGGCCTTTAATAAACAACCTTTTTGCCAACCCAGTCCAGCTTTGCTTCATATCTCATGATCATATATATACAGTATGTATGTGCTCCAAATATTGCCCTGACCACTGCTCACTGATGAGTTTAAAACAACAACATGCAAAAGATATAATATGAGATTTGACAATTGTGTTTATTCATGTATCCAAATAAAATGTCTCTGTAAAAAAATAAAAATAAAAAGACCACAAATCTGAATAAAGAACTCAATAAAATGTAATTTTTCATAACAAAGTTACACCTTCAGGAGGTTAAAATGCTAAGTACAGAGATAAAGCCTTTTCTCAAATATCATTTTGTGTGGAAACCCATCCTGTTCTTCCACAGAGCTCTTAAGTGGAATACAACACAAACCATCCATGCTTTCAAATGGCCACCACATCGTACACAGTGCCCAATGTAAAGTTGATTGAAGATGTCTAAGTAGAAAATCCTGTACTGTCTGTCTGTTAGCTGAGTGACTTTAACAATATTGTTAAGCATTTGTGCTCTCATGCCAGTCTGTTGTTTGTAGACATGTATAGTATTGTTTACGACCAAAGGTGCTATCCACAGCAATAGAATGTCTGACCTCAGTTGGTCTACTTCTTAGACCCCCTGTGACCCAATATCTCCAAAAATTTGACGTGCTTTTCTTTTGGTACTGCAAACTAAGGTATTTTTCATTTCAGTCCTGTCAGCAAATCAATGTAAAAAGAGACATGGAGAGAGCCACTAAGGTGGAAAGGAAAACAATGTAGCATCTGAGGACAATGACAAACAGTTGAACAACAAAATGAATCGTCAGGAAAGAATAAACACAGGTAAATGTGGTGTGCATGTACATTGTTCTTTAATTTCATCCATTCTCATTGTACTTTGCTATGATTACGTCATCTAACCCCCCTCCCTTCCCTTTCTCGTTTTCTCTCAGTCTTTTTGTTGTTTTTTTTCTTCTTCTTCTTCCTCTTAGCATGGCCGTAAATCATGATAATCCATGATGGTGGCCTGGCTTCACCCCTCGCTACGTATGGAATCCTCACCCTCAGAAGGCTCCCTGGGGCGCAGATACCACATAAAAATAGATCCCTATCTCAGCGCCACCACAGACGAGGTCATGTCATATAGAAAATGACTAATGCCACAGCAAGCCCGACAGGGTAATTTTGCTGATAAAGGGGAGGAGGATGTTGGGGGGGGACAGAATCATTAGATAAAGGGACAGGAATAAGAGGAGGCAAAGGTAGGTAAGTAAGAGAACTCTAAGTGGGTCACACTAAGAACTAGAGTATAACTGGTTTAAGGACAATAAATCCACATTGCCTAATAAGGTGGGCAACATTACCCTTCAACACGGCAAAGTAGAACTGGAAAGTTCAATTGGGGATTTTAATTCTCTTTTAGAGACTCCCTCATAAAAGGAAAGTTAACTTAATTAAGCCATCTATTCTTAAGCTAAAGCAAAAGTACAAAAAGTGTGTTTCCGTGAATGCTTTGCTTTTCAAATACAATTAATAAGGTAGTACTGCCAAAGGTTCTGCCCTACAGAAAATGCAACTAAGAACAATCAAGCTTAGTTGAGCAGCATTTTACCATTCTGCAAGCTTCTTCAATTCCAAACACTGTCTATTTGTATAATGTATAGTGTGTATTAATTCTTTCCCATTTCCCGGGTATCAGGAATATAATTGTAATGTCAAAACCACAAACTAACCCCACAGTTATTGACTATATATCAATCAGCATGATTCTGGACAAGGATAAGTGTACACTATGTAAAAAACCTCATTGACACTGTCTCCTCCAATCACCAAAGATGTTGCACCCTTCCAACACTTCCATTGCTGCCCTCACTCATCTAACTTCTGGAAAGATCCACTGTCCTGAACAGCACAGCCTCCAGAGTCAAATTACCACTGAGCACAAATCATATCAATTGCACAAATCTATGAAAAACAGATAAAGTCCACCTGGCCAAGCCCGTTTTTCTTCCAGCACACACCACAAAAAGCTGCTTACTCAGTGTGACTGTGAAACCAAAACAAAAACAAGACAGTGGGAAAAAACACTGAGAAAAACAATTCATTGCTTTTAACTGGTGGCCTCGGAAATTTAACAACTTTCAAACACTGTCTTTCCCTAACATTGATGATATAAATATAAAAAGTCGAAGCCAAAGTGTAGTCTCCACATTAATTAATTACTGACTGCTGCACATTCATTAGACTTACCCACATGTATTATAAATTGTCAGTGAGTGGCGCCTCTACTGGGACACCTCATCTACCTTAACATGTAACCTCGATGTTTTCTACTGCTTTAAGCAGCACTTAATAGATGCAGCCAGTGGTTGTTACAATATATTTTTATCAGACAGGCTCATTAACACGTCTGCGTCATGGGTGTTTTCTGAACATTACAAAATTAATTTATGATGACAAATAATGTTTCACAGCACATGTCTACCAATAGTGGGGGGTCTTTTGCCAAATGTATTATTATTATTATTATTATTATTATAGAGGATGAAAAAAAAACATTTAAAATGATTATGATATTTACAGAAACTGTTTCAGAATGTTTGATGGGTTGCCATGCTCCTGTAATAAACATTAGCATGGCACAGGACATGAAAGATGAAAAGGCACAAGCTGGAATACTGTATTGTGGATAATAGAGCCAGGATGTAGAGCGTGCATGTGAAATTCCATTAAAAAGAGTTGTACATCACAGAACTTTGTGAAGTGCGTCTGTAAAAGCTGCGTCTGTGAAAGCTGCAAGGTGCATAAACACAAAAACGAACCCACCTTGACTTTTTGTGGGTTCCTCCAGTGCTCCTTAAGCACAGTCTCCATTGTCATGTTGCTAGGGAGGATCACCACTTCATTTATGCTCTCTCTGCATGACAGCTCGCACTCCTGACCTGTGTGTGAGCGCGACAGAGAAAAACTGTATTATCATCAAAGGCTATAGCCATTGTCAAATACAACTGAAAATGTTGGTATTTGTTTTGATCAAATCTTGGGATGAGAATGTCCAACATGTGCAATGCACTAAACAATATACAGTAGCAACGAGGTGTGGGAGCTCAATACCTCAATTAAAACAAAATGATGTGACAAAAATGTTTATACATACCTATACCATGTCCACGCTTGCATGAGTACTGAAGATTATGATGGAGGTTTTGAGGTAAAGAACACTGGCCTTTACTGTGTGGGCACAGACGAAATGATCCAGTCCAGTTTCCATCTTTTCTACATCGGATCAAATTGGAAGTGATGCTCTGAAAAATAACACTTACATTAACTAATAACCATTAATAACCTTCAAACATGCACACAAAAACAACAAGGGAGGCCAAGGACACAGAAGGTATCCCGCTGCAGAAGGGGAAATACAATCCAATTTTTATTAGGCATCCAAGCCTCAATGCCTCAGAGTCATAGCAGATTAAAAGGTGTATACATTTCAAAAATCAGTGTCAGGCCTATTCTGGAAATCAATACCAATCTAATTATTATGGCGTCAAATTGAGTAGAGCTAAGGGAGACAGGAAAGAACAGGCAAAGAGACAAAGAGGTTCAGCCAGTAAGGGCAGACTAACAAGCATTTAATAAAACTGCACGTAAAGTGAATTTATGACTTACTGTAATAGCTATTGTAAGTATTTCTACATTGTATGTTTTTAATCTATCAAGAAGTGAACAAGATCAGCTGCACAACACAGTCAATCAGACAAAACACATAGTTCAAGCAGGCATAGAGAGACAGGAAATAGATGGACAGACCTGCTTGCATGGAGCGTGCAGCAGCCTCACCGTATGGGCAGAGCCTCCCGTGGCAGCGATAGCCCTTTTACCGGCAGGTTCAGTACAGTTGAGTCTGCAGACACTGTCAAAGCGGAAGCCGTCAGTACAGTGATAAGAGCCGTGGAAGATGGGAGGCGGAGGATCACACGTCACTGGCTCACATGCTCCTTCCAACCAGCTGCCGTCTTCAGTGCACTGCCGCTTAAATGCACGTCTAAACAGAAAAAAAGTTCATGTTAATACTTGCTAATCTCGAAATGGAAGTTGCATAAAATAAACGTTTTCGTATATTTGCGTCTTGACCTCTTGGGCTTGTTGGTGACATGGTAGCCCGGTTTGCACTTGTACTTGCAGAGGGTGCCCACTTTCAGGTCACTTTGATTACAGCGTTTTGTCTGTAGCACAGCGTTGGGTACAGGAGGAGGAGCTGGGCAGCGGAGTTCACACAGGGCCTCAGGGAAGGACCACAAACCATCTTCTAGACAAGTTAACGTGTTGTTGGCGCCTGGAAGAAGGATCGCATTTATAGACAGATAGACCTGGATATTTTTCTATAAAGCTTTGAACCATGACCCTTTGCACTTATAAGTAATATCTCACTGTCTATGCCTCATCAGAATCCAACAAATGCTAAGAATTTTGTGTTGCCTTGTTGTGTTGCGTTGTTAACAGATTTTGTGTCTTACCAATTTGCTGTGCAGGTTCTCGACATTGGAAAGTAATCTTCTTGCCATAGGTGGTTCCCTCAGGGTACATGAAAATAGCAGGATGAACATGGTACTTGTCTGGCATACCACAGTCTACAGGTTCACACGACACCTGCTTGTTCCACTTCCCATTTGCACAGGTTATTGTCACTGATGATTTTGACTGTCGAAAGAGAAAATTTGATGG
Source organism: Neodontobutis hainanensis (assembly GCA_024349245.1). Taxonomy (NCBI): domain Eukaryota; kingdom Metazoa; phylum Chordata; class Actinopteri; order Gobiiformes; family Odontobutidae; genus Neodontobutis; species Neodontobutis hainanensis. Next base: position 1,882,898 of record JALDNG010000041.1, read on the forward strand.
TTCAATATGAGGCGGACCACAATCTAATGTGACAGATTCATGTTCTACACACACTTTGAATGTTTACCTCGTAAAATCCGACGAGTGCAATTCAGCACTCAATCCAACAAGTTTCCAATCAGTGTGTAACCTTACAAAGCTTGATCAGACTTAGCTTACTGTATGTCAGTAAGCTGTGTGGGCTTCTCAGCAGATCAAGTAACTGCTGATAGCATTTGTAAGGTCAAGTCATGCCACTTAGACAATTGATATCCAACAAATGCACGATCAGCCCGAACACAAAACACATTGACTTTAGTGGAAGTGTGACAACCTATGAAAATACACACACTGCCACAGGGGAATTTGCAACCACTGAAATACCACAGTCGGCAAAGGTGTCCCTTTACTGTTCTATATTTTTGTCCTGCAGCAAAGAAAGAACTTTGTGAGGCGTGTTTTGAAATGTATGGCATTTACAATCCACACTGAAAAATTATATTGATATAATGTGTAAGCATATGTTAAATTCTGCTGTAGGGGTGCAAAAAGAATGAAAAGGAGGGCAAGAGAGGTAGTAGTATAGTAAACAAACTTATGCTATTTACATTAGATTCCCTGTACACTGAGGTATTTAGTTTATGCTATGCAGGTGCCTACTATCTGTACAATACAGAGATAACTATATGTTTTGTGTCAACACAAAATAGATAGGTTCTCTGTATTGCTTACTTTATTATTATAATGAAGACTCACATTTTTTCAAAAGCCCTTGACTTTTGATTAAAAACAGCCACGAAGGTTACAAGAGGTTATGACCTTGCAACTTTGGTAAAAAAAAGTGAAAGACATATGCCTTGTATTAATTTTAACAAGTTCACAAGTATATGCTTACTTGTTTTCTACAAACATATTATGTAAAAAATGTGGTATAATATTTCAATGATTATTTGAATATTTTTTGTTTATGTTGTTAGGTATTTTTTACATTTCCTATTAGAAATAGCTGTGATTTTTGCACATTATTTAAGCTGTGGTAGTATATTTTTGGTGATAAGATCGAGATGGTGAATGGTAAGCTAAAGCATCTTCCAAACCGCAAATGTTTTTATTCTGTTCCATTACATGGCACCATGTAATGCAACAAAAATGCTTAAATTGATAGCTGCGCCAAGAACCTTCACAACAAAGCAATGAGCGCTCAATCATTTTAATGTCTACTTCTTAGAACCAAAAGTGTAAAACTAAACTTGTGTTTTTACCCTGAATTACATTGTCTCCTTGTTTGGGTTGACTTTAATTACACACATTCTTTTAAAGAGTGTCCAAACTTCAGGGCCACGCAGGCTGGACCCAGTTAGCATTACGTGTACTTGCTTCATAACCCTTTCTCTCTTCCCATGTATTTCTGTCTTTCATCTTGATCCCATTACAATACAGCATAACAGTATCAGGTTCCCTTTAAATAAATAAGCTCCTTTCATATTTGGATGTCTAACAAAGTAACATATGCATCACATGTGGGTGCGTGTTGAAAAATAAATGGGTGTGGAGTTGACGGAGTCCGTAATGATGTGGGGTTTTGAAAAACATAAAAATATGTTAAGGTGTGCATTTTTCTTCTTATTTTGTTATGTTCACAGCTTTTTGTTCTGTATTCTTTCTAATTTGGGGGTGGCAGTATCTCAGTGGGTAGAGCAGTCGTCTTTCAACCGGAAGGTAGGCGGTTCGATTCCCGCTCTCCCCACAGTTCAGACTGTTGTTGTGTCCTTGGGCAAGACACTTAACCCACCTTGCCTCCAGTGACTGTAACACTGGTAATTACTGTAGAACAATGTAAGTCGCTTTGGATAAAAGCGTCAGCTAAATGAAAAAATGTAAATGTAAATTTGAATCAGTTTAATTGTTGTGGTGAAGCTCAAAAGTATACATACTGTAACTGCAAACACAGATATATTTCCATCAGCCATGACTTGTATATAACCAAGCACAAAGTACTAACTGTATCTTGCATACCAAAGAATTAGTTTGCTAGATCCTTTTGCAGTAGTCATTTTAACAAGGTTTCACTTTTCTGCTAAACAGAAGCCAGACAGATTAAGAGACAAATGAACTGACAAGCTG